>CM032229.1:121935000-122535000 GCA_019009955.1 Riptortus pedestris | reverse complement strand
AATTACAATTCATTTAAAAAAATATAATAAGATCCTACAATGCGAAAAAGCCCGTCACGCAGGGACTGCGTAAACTAAGCAAATTTCCCACGTAGAGTTATACAATAGAGAAATCTCCATGCAAGTGCCGAACAGTTACGGAAACGGCCGAACTAGCTTTCTGCGGGAACGAATAGAAGCGACCATAGCTCGTCCGTTACACTTGATAGAAATGCAAATATCTATAGAGAATAAAAATTAATATAGCCTAAAGTCTAAGTTGGGCTAGTAGTAATATAAGATACCAAGGTTTATAAAATTTACAGAAAGAGGATACAATTTTATATATATAATTTTGAACGGACGTCATTTTTGTCATCTCCTTGATAGGATCGATGGGCATTCGAAGAAATTATTCGAAAATCGCGTCATGAGTACGACCTCAATAGCTGATTTCCCTTAAGGATTCTCGTGAATGTTCAAATATTTCTTTGGTCACTCTGGAAGAAAGGCGCGTCGACCCCATGACAGCCCGTATGACATGGGAAGGCCTAGGAGTAGTGAGGCCACGTAGTGTTGGTGGATAGTGCATAAGTAGGATTGGTTCCATGACTCCAGTAAGTGATTAGTGTGGATGAGCTGTGACGTGCCCGCTAGTGGGTTCACATACTCCGCCGATGTCCGTGGCTACGTGACAGCACCGGGATACGCTATCTTCGTAGCCATTATCCTCGCCGAGGATAGCTGTGAAGGGCTTAACTACCGTGGTTTAATGACCGACGTAATACAATAGGAAACCATTGGACCGTCCAACAAACATACCTCCGTCATAGCACCGCGGTTCGCATCTTATGGATAGTCCCGTAACTAATTTGGCAAACATGTACAGTATGTCCAGGTGGTCTTAAGTCCAGGAAGCAAGAGCTGAACAAACGTAAGCGCATATTCAACTCGATAATCCACGTGATACATTTGCAAAGGCCAAACATGCCTGTCTGACATTAGAATGATGATAACATTAGTATACATTACCATTTCTAAGTAATCAAGAATTCCTATATATTCTTCAATATAGGTGCTAGATATAACTTAGGAGACAGGAAACACTAAGGATTTTTAACTTTTACGATTGAATTCTACATGAACCGTATATGTGATACATTCTCCGTACCGTGATACATTCTCATCAAATATTTTAAACCAATGGAATCCATTGATTAGACTTTTCAAAAGTGTAATAGAATATATTCAGTTAGCAGCTCTTATAAAACCATTTAAATCGAAATTGAGGGAATATTAAGGAGGCAGTGGGATGGAGAATGCCAAATCTCAATCAACCCATTTCTAATCGTCACCCAGTATGGCAAACACAAGGAGGTAAACCATTCATAAGATAATTATAGTTTAAGTGTCACCTGCCAAATGGACTGTTCTATATGGCAACACTATGCAACTCTTATTTTTTAGGTGTATACATTAAACTAAAATAAAGTTAAAAGTTCCAAGATACATATATTAAGTATACTTAAGGTATGCCAAAACGTACAGTTTGGTGGAAATAGACAAAAGAAATAAACCTGTAAATATCTTAGTTTAAATGCACCGGATCAAAAAATGTTGTGTAGAAGAACGTCAAACTCAACAAAAAAAAAAGACCTACGCTTTTACTATGAATCACTAAAAGGGACTGACAATTTATCCATTTTTGTATTTCTATTATCAATTTTTAGCCCTTTCTACCATGTAAAGAAATTACTGTAATCAGGAAAATTTCGGTTTCAGATTCCAACTGAACTATTCGTTTTGGCCCTTCCTAAATCCATCTTGCCTAGTTTTGACATGTCACCTGTACGGGACGTTGTCTATGTATGTACACACACACACACGCATGCATATATATACACGCATGTGTGTAAAATAGCTTTTTCTTTATGGTCCTTTTTTTATAGTTTTTTCACATTCCATTTTTTTTTTTATTATTAATTAAAACTGTTTAATTTTTGCATAGTAATCTATATTTTTTTTACATCCTTAATTAATTTACCATTTTGTATTATTTATGATTTTCATTACTTATATCTTGCTATTATATTTTGGGAACAAACGTTTTTAATTTTTTTTTTTAATGGGAGCATTCATTACGAGGCGAATTGCTCAGATAAAGAAAGAGAAAAAAAACATGAACATCAATAATAAAATAATACTTTAACACTAAAATCGAAAATGAACATTTACAATAATAGCAAAAATCATCAACAGAAAACATCATAAAAAAATAATAATAAATATATAATACATGAGTAAAAATAACAAAACACTTTAATAACAGTAAGAAAAAGAAATTGAACAATAGCTTAAGTTAATCAGTGAGACCTTGAATGTATAAAAAGTAGATTTATTTAAAAAAAGGGTACAAACTTATCATTTCTTTATAATAATTTATTATCCTAGCAAATGATCAGTGAGGTGCTTAGCCGATAACCTAATTCTTCTGGCAGGCTCTTTATCAATTTGTAAATTAATAAAATATTTTCTCTATATAAATTTGTATTAATAAAGATTTTAGAACAAACAACAAGTCACATATTATCTATGGACGACATCAATAGAGTATATAATTCATCTCTCAATCTATCAATCTATACATATGTATTAAAAAATAAGTGTCTTAGGTCTCTCAATCAATCTATCTATACATATGTATTAAAAAATAAGTGTCTTAGGTCTCTCAATCAATCTATCTATACATATGTATTAAAAAATAAGTGTCTTAGGTCTCTCAATCAATCTATCTATACATATGTATTAAAAAATAAGTGTCTTAGGTCTCTCAATCAATCTATCTATACATATGTATTAATAAATAAGTGTCTTAGGTCTCTCAATCAATCTATACATATGTATTAAAAAATAAGTGTCTTAGGTCTCTCAATCAAACTATCTTTAAATATGTATTAAAAAATAAGTGTCTTAGGTCTCTCAATCAATCTATCAATACATATGTATTACAAAATAATAGTCTTAGTTCTCTCAATCAATCTATCTATACATATGTATTAAAAAATAAGTGTCTTAGGTCTCTCAATCAATCTATCTATACATATGTATTAAAAAATAAGTGTCTTAGGTCTCTCAATCAATCTATCTATACATATGTATTAAAAAATAAGTGTCTTAGGTCTCTCAATCAATCTATCTATACATATGTATTAAAAAATAAGTGTCTTAGGTCTCTCAATCAATCTATCTATACATATGTATTACAAAATAAGCGTCTTAGGTCTCTCAATCAATCTATCTATACATATGTATTAAAAAATAAGTGTCTTAGGTCTCTCAATCAATCTATCTATACATATGTATTAATAAATAAGTGTCTTAGGTCTCTCAATCAATCTATACATATGTATTAAAAAATAAGTGTCTTAGGTCTCTCAATCAATCTATCTATACACATATATTCAAAAAGTCCGTCACGCAGGGGCTGCGTAAACTAAGCAGATTTCCCATGTGAATTTTTACAATAGAGAGATCTGCATACTGGTAACACAATACCTCCCTGATTAAATACAAACCGTAATGAGAAATCTTTCAGTTAATTAAAATAAATTCCCAACTGAAGCGGCTTCTTAATTGTAAGAATAATTTATATTTTAATAACTCATATTTTAGTAGTCCAAGAACAAAAGAAGGGTGGGGCGGATGAACAGAACGTATTTGCATAATTCACACAAAGTAACGAAGTTAAGGTAAGGTAAGAAACGACAGGTAAGTTTAGAAGAAGCCACCTGAGCCGAGTGGTGACGGAAATGGCCGACCTAATACGAACTATACCCGACCACAGACTTCATAAAAATGCAAATAACTCGGTTAATATTCAAGATAGAGAATAAATGTATATAAAATATTATTTATAGTAAATTTAATTTGCAATAAGATTGATACTATACAATTTTTCGATCCGATGCATAATAACGGAGATATTTTGAATTTTCGAAAATTCCCCCTCTAAACCCCCTCCTCCCTCTAGTCCGATTTCAGCCATTAACGAACATGATCTCTTTACATAAAACGGTTAAATATCGAGTTTCGTAACGATCAAACAAAAATTGCGACCGCTAGAGCGTTAACAGACATATATATATAATTTTGAACGGACCTCATTTTCGTCATCTTCTGGGATGGACATTCGAAGAAATTTTTCGAAAATCGCGTCAAGAGTATGACCTCAATAGCTGATTTCCCTCAAGGGAAATAAGTGTTTTGTGTAGTCTGAAGTTGCCATATGCTATGAATCCCTTGTTTCGGGCATAGTTGAATTGTAGCTATAAGCCTGGGCTATTTCTCGGAAGGGCAGATCGGGCCAGACGACCAGCAGACAGTTTTACCTGTTCTGCCCCAAAGCTAGCAGAGGCTCTGCCAGTTTCCCATGACCCCCTGCTATAATAGATCATCTCCACCTGCTCCCCATCTACTCGGCTTCCTTCCTCATTAACTCGCCACCATGTGTTGTCTCCTAGTCTTGGAACCCTACCGCCACATGAATCACTGCATCCGCCCTCTCTCTGATTAATGTCATGACTTGTTCTCCCGTGTCAAAACATTCTCTACGTTAGTAATGCTAACGCCCTTTTGCACACTACTACAATTCCTCGCCGAGGATAAACATTTCAGTTGTGCTCCCTGCGAAAAATTATCATTAACCTAAAATGTGAAGGAATGCGCTGTGTGCAACAAAAAGGGACAAAACTACTATTGATTATTTTGATAAACCATTATTTAAATATTATCAGTAGTGAATGTCAGTGAAATAATATTACAGCCGACAAATGACCAACAACAACAATTGAACACCATGCTTCTATTATTATTATTATTCATTAACGTCGTCCTTTCGCTACTTCTGCAAAATGGGAAGGGTTACCCTTAGGATTTCACCCTTTTCTAGCCAGGGTAGGACGAAGTCTTTCATTTAATGAGTTCATCATTAATTCAATTCCAATTGTCCAAGTGAGAAACGTAACACTACTCTAGGTTTACCATGTGAGTTTAAGACCAATGCTTTAACTCACATGGCTAAACTGAGCCTTCACTCTCTCTCTCTCTTTTTTTTTTTGAAGGAGAAATAACAGAATGCATTTCCAGTTGAGATATAAATAATTATCTTTTTGTTTACGGCAGTAAGTATTTCATTGGATGATTTTATTAAATGTTTTCCTAGCAAGCTTCTATATTATAATTAATTCAAATATGATCATACGTGATTTTAAGAGACTTTGGATGTTATAAAAATAGAGTCGTCTTTTAAATTTTTAGGTGTCAGGTTGGCAATGTGATTTAAGCGGTTGATCTTAATCTCACTTGGTAAACCGAGAGTCGTGAGTTCGATTCTACCTTGGTGAATTGCAATTTATTTAGTGACGAACTCATTAAATGAAATCCTCAGTCCTACCCTGATTAGAAAAGGTTGGTAACAAGTAGATAAACCGTCCAATTAGCCTAAGAAAAAAAAAGTGGACGTTAATAACAATAGCAGTGTTTTGTCACTAAATGAGTTCCTGTGCCCAGGTGGGATTCGAATTCACCACTCACCACCAGGTTTACTAGGTGAGATTAAGCCAACTCTCATGGCTAACCTGAGCCCCCCAAAAAATCTCTATTATAATCGCGGAATGGATGAAAGTAGAAACGACCTATATTCAAATGCGTCCGAGATAATTGAAACATTAAATGTAAGAATGTCACATAAAATTAATTATTTCTAACGTAAATGCCAATATCTCTATTTTTGACCAACTCTCCACCCTCCTCCTCAATCGATTTCAACTGAAACGTGAAACACAAAACTAGATGTCATAATATTCCTAAATATGAAAGATCAACATTCTAAGTCCCGTCGTTTTTTGAGTTATGCGCGATATGAACAAGCGTATATATAGTATTAACAAAAGTTTCCATTTTTTTTTTATGTGGCATTGACCAGGGAAATTTATAGAGCAGGAGCATAAAGCAAATTGTTCTAGCTTCTGGAATGTCTTCTGAATCCAATACATAAGCTGTAAGTCAACAACGAATGAAATATGTTTTTAACATCAATATATATTACACACACACACACACACACACACACACACACACACACACACACATATATATATATATATATACATATATAAACACTAAAAAAAACTAAGATTAGCCACTTAAACAGTATTTTTTTTCAAACTCCTTCTGAAATAAAATCTTTTATCGTTTTAAGCATAATGACTAATAGTTAAGTTAGTTTGAAATATCGACATTACTTCATCAGAGAATATGACATTATACTAATATCAAATTTAATGGTATATTTGAGCAATATCGGGTATAACCATGTAGCGATGTATGGTAGCATTTGGTAACAGGTTGGGTATTCCTTTAATTATTGACTAAGCCGGTTTAGAGAAAGGATGTCTCTCTAGACCATGGGAAGCCTTTGGTGTCAGATGTAAGGATCGTACTCCTGATGATGCGCTGAAATAAAGAACGCTCAACATGTACAGTTTTAATTAAATGATTTAAGGAGAAATTTGTGGAGAACTTAAATAAATTCTGACCATGTAACGTACAAGTGATATCAGATTAGTGTTGTTGGGTCATTGATGAATCTTATATATAGATGACGTCCATGCTCATTCGTCAAGGAAGTATAAGACCCCAAACCTAAATCGTCGCTATGGTGTGATAGAGATAATTGTGATCCATTATAAATTATAAATAATAATAATAATACAAATGAAATCGGTAATATATCTAGGGACTCGTGACCAATCGCGGACGGAAAGAGCTCATAGGTTATCCTTACCGTTATCAACGAGATTAGATCTAACAGGTTGCAGCTTCCGTCACGACTCTACCTGACCAACGTAATGGATAATCAATCAAACTATTTACTCAGCAGTTTATTCAGTAATTTGCTTATTGGCTGGGCTATTGCTTCAAATTGCTTACTTTTATGAAGGAACGATACATTTTACCGATATAAACTGGTAAAATTATACCATTAATACTTTATAAAACAAGCACAAAAATAAAAGATTGAAGAGTGGCAAGAGCGTTTGTTTACAGTAAAAAGCAGCACTTTCAGTCAAGAAAACTTGGAAAATCTCAAATGTCACAAGTCCAGCAGGCAAAAGGTTTTACAGGGAGTGATAGCATCGAGAGGTGGAGGACCCTTTATAGTAGAAAAGAAATATCTGCAATATAGGTAAATCTTCCACTCTGAATTATCATCGAAACTACTATTGTTCTCATTCATAAAAAGTCTGCCGCGCAGTGGCTGCTTTAACTAATCTGGCTTCCCACGTGCGTCACGTATTTTCGTTTATTTCAAACCATAAAGGGGCTCAGGTTAGCCATGCGACTTAAAGCGTTGACCTTCATCTCATATGGAGTGGCGAGTTCGATTCTTGCCTGGGCAAAGGAAATTATTTAGTGACGAAATTCATTAAATAACGTCCTAAAATCCCACCCTGGCTAGAAAAGGGTGGTACCTGTAGATACCCCATCCCGTTTAGCCTAAGTTGCAAAAAGTGGACGTTAATAAATAATAATAATAATAATAATTAAACCGTAAAAGACAATGAGAACAATATTTGGTATTTAGGCTTCAAATAAATTACTTCATTCATTCATTACTTACTCCGGAAACTAAAAAATGCAAATATATAGGTTAATAATCAAGATAGTGAAAATGCGTATATAACAATATTTATGGACCAGCTAATTTGCATTGCGATCTGTCCTATAAAACAACTTTTCGATTCGAAATATAATACCAAGGTTATGGTGAATTTTCGAAATTCCCCCTCTAAACCCACGTCCCCCCTCTCTATCCGATTTTCGCCATTAACGAACTGAACACTTGAGTTGAATTAAATGGTTAATTATTAAGTAATGGAATAGATCAAATAAACATTTTCCAGCCAAAACAAGAAAACCTTTATCGATCACGTCATCATAGTACCATTTGCATGTATCTCACAGATGAAAAGAAGACAAGGCAATATTTGGTATATATGTTGCGAATAAAGTGGTTCATGATATAACAGCTTATTGTTAATATGAAAAGAGTGGAAGTGGAGAACTGAAGGCTGTAAACTCAAAAATGAAAATATATCGGCTAATAATCAAAAGGCAGTTAAAAAACATAAAAGCATTTAAGAAATATTAAATTGTCACTTCTTAACTTTCTTCGATCCCACGTATAAGAACAGAGATATTACGAATTCCCCCACCCACATAGTCCGATTTCAGCCATTAACGAACTTGATCTTTATTTTTACATAAAACATGTAAAAGGGCAACAAAAACAAAATCGCGACCACTAGAGCGTTAACTCAGAAATATACACAAATAAAAGTTTTGAACGGACGTAATGTTTTTCATCTCCTGGCTACTCCTCCTACGATCGATGAACATTTGAGGAAAGTTTTTTAAAATCTGCTAAAACGTATTCTAGTATACACTACTCAGATACTCGCCGTTTAAAGATATAAAATTCCGTCACACAGGGGTTGCGTAAACTAAGCAGATTTCCCACGTGAAGTTTTACAATAGAGAAATCTGCATACTAGTAACAGCAGTAGAGTAAAGAGTCTCTTAACCAATTTCACGAGAGCCGAACAGTTACGGAAGCGGCCGAACTAGCTTTCGGCGGGGTCACGAATAGAACCGACATCTTTCCCATTGTGGATCTCATCTTGTTGTTATCCACACAAATTTAATAAAAATGCAAATATCTCAGTTAATATTCAAGATAGATAATAAATGTACATAAAAATATTTATAGTAAATTTAATGTGCAGTAAGATTGGTCCTATAGAGGTTTCCGATCCGACGTATAGTAACGGAGATATTTCGAATTTTTGAAATTCCCCCCTCTAAACCCTCCCCCTTCCACTGGTCCGATTTCAGCAGACATATATATAGTTTTGAACTGACCTCATTTTCGTCATCTCCTGGGTAGGATCGATGGACATTTGAAGAAATGTTTCGAAAATCGCGTCATGAGTACGACCTCAATCCCATCGTTAATATTGTTGCGAAAATTAAATACATGAATAATCCTTCAGAGAGAGAGTCGCGAATTTGGGAAGTGCGAGATAGATCAAAGAAGCCGACAGAGGGTCGAGCCCCTACTAGACCCGTCGAGCCCAGACGTCGACGGCCCAGACAATTCCCCTTTGATGTATGCCGACGACCTATATAAAGAACCGGCCAGGCACGAGCGAGTCAGTTTTCTTCTCAAGTGCTCATATGCGCGATCAGTGCTACAGTGCGACTTAGTGCGGAAAAGTGTTTTTATAAGAAGAACAGTGTTGTGCCGTTACCGTAAGTAACAGTTTAGTGCCGTGTTTAAGACAGTGCAGTGCCGCGAAGTAAATAATTTTTTTATTAATAGAAAACTTGGTCCTCCCAGTTAGCATTAGTAGCACAAAATGTAAGTTAATAACTAAATAAAACTTAGTAAATAATATGGATGTTCCACTCAGGAGTGTCAGTGAAAGGCTTTCATGTGAAGCTTATAAGTTGAACATGGTTTTTACTAATAAACGTAAATATATCTGAAACACAATATGAAACGAAAAAAGTCCGTCACGCAGGGGCTGCGTAAACTAAGCAGATTTCCCACGAGAAAGTATACAATAGAGAAATCTCCATACCAGAGGACAACAGTTACGGCCGAACTAGCTTTTGGCGGGAAACTCACTCGTCCGTTACACTGAATAAAAATGCAAATATCTCGGTTATTATTCAAGATTGAGAATAAATGTATAGACCAATATTTATAGTCAATTTAATTTACAATAAGATTGGTTCTGTACAATGTTTTGATCCGACGTATGGTAACGGAGATATTTCAACTTTTCGAAAATCCCCCCTCTAAACCCCCCCCTCCCACTGGTCCGATTTCAGCCATTAACGAACTTGATCTGTCTTTTTGCATAAAACGTTTAAATATCGAGTTTGGTAACGATCAAACAAAAATTGCGTCCTAGACAATTGCGAGCTAGAGCGTTAACAGACAAATATATATATATATATATATATATATATATATATATATATATATATATATATATATATATATATATATATATATATATATATAATTTTGAACGGACCTCAATTTCGTCATCTCCTGGGTAGGATCGATGGACATTTGAAGAAATTTTTCGAAAATCGCGTCATGATTACGACCTCAATAGCTGATTTCCCTTAAGGGAAATCTGCTAATATTGAATGGGAAGATGTTCACTGTTTGTGAATGTCCCAGCATAATGGCAATATGTAAGTGTGATGAAACCATTATTTAGTCGTCACTAAAACCGGCGAGTCAATTAACCCATTGAATGCCTTAAATAAAGCAAACCCACTAATAGCCAGTGTTGTTTATTCAAATGCCCTCAGAGATTATCGTAAACTCATTCTATTAATTAATTGGTAATAATTAATTTCGGAGCCATTATAGTGACAGCTATTAAATAACATAATGCCATTCATTAATGGGGCATTTAATTGAATTTGTCAATTTAATCGGTGTAATGATTCAGACAGACATCAAGTATGGATACTCGTTGGGTGACCTCGATCCTCCTATTCATAATGGATTGCAAACCTCTGTGTCACTCCTCTGCACGTTCTGTAGAGCCGTGCTCCAATATTTGAAAAAAGTCCGTCACGCAGGGGCTGCGTAAACTAAGCAGATTTCCCACGCGAAGGTTTACAATAGATATACAGGTACCAGGTACAGTAACAGTGGTACAGGTAACACTACCTTGAATATTAAGTTAAAAAAACAAACAAACGGTAATGAGAAATCTTTCAGTCAATTTACAATACAAGTTAATAATCTCTACAAAGGAAATCGGCTGAATTGTAAACAAATAAGCCAGCCAACCTCGTAGCGCTGAAGAGATATATAGGCAAGAAAGATAAATAATTAACGAAATATATCTGAATACAACATATTAATTTTGTTGAAAACAATTTACTAAAGCAGCTGCTGTGATTTGTAATGAATCAAAATCAGTTTTATCTCTATTTTAGTAATTCAAGAACAAAAAAATGGGGGGGGGTCAACAGAATGTATTTGCATATATCTCACAAAATAAAAGTTCAATGAAAACAATATATGGTATTTAGCCTTGTAATGAAGTGTTTCATGATATAACAACTTATTATTAATATGACACTAGTAGGAGTGGGGGTTTACTGAAAGCGTAAAACTAAGAAATCCAATTATCTCGGTTATTACTCATTATACGAAAAATATGAATAGAACAATATTTATAGTAAATTTAAGTTACAATAAGAATGTTTTTTTACAATTTTTCCGACGTAAGTAACAGAGATATTTCGAATTTTCGAAATTCCTTTCCTCTGACCCCCCCTCTCCCCCTCGTCCGATTTTAGCCCTTAACGAACTGGATCTTTCTTTTTACATAAAACGACTAGATATCGAGTTTGGTAGCGATTAAACAATAATTGCGACCGCTAGAACGGTAACAGACAAATATATATACAGTTTCGAACGGACCTCATTTTCGTCATCTCCTAGGTAGGATCGATGGACATTCGAAGAAAAATTTCGAAAATCGCGTCATGAGTACGACCTGAGGCTGAGGCTCCGTAAACTAAGGTGATTACCGAAGTTTTGAATTGACGCACTGGCGATCTCATCTCACCATCTATTCCTTACTTTTCATGTAGAAAGAAGCCTGTGTGAACTGGAATTAAAATGAAAGCTGGATATGAAATGTTCATTAACTCATTTAGTCAACGTAATAATTCCATGTGTAGAAGTGAAGGTTAGGTTGAAAACAAGGAATTACAAATAACTCGACTTCCAAAACAAAAAAAATGGTTAAAATAATTGTAGAGTATTCAATTTTTACAAAATTGATACTTTAACATTTTCTGATCCGGCTCATAACTCAGATATTTTAAATTTACCCCGTTAAATTAACGATTATGATCTTTGTTTTGGTATTTAAATAATGAGTATGGCATTTATCAATGAACATTTTCGAGCCAGGTACGTAAAATCTTAATTGATGGCGTCATACATAACCCATATGCAGGTATCTCACATAGCATAGGTGTAAGAAAGGGGTTTACTTGTAGGGTATTAACTAAAATAAGCAAATATGTCGCTTAATATCCGATATATAGAAAAAATGTATATAACATTGAATTTACAACCAAACGGTTTCTATACATTTTTTTTTTTTTTTCGATCTGACTCATAATAATGGAAATATTTTTAATTTTTTATAACCCTGTTAGATATTCTTTAAATGTGTTCCATCTTCCAAGACGGGAGCCTTCAACGTTCGGAATTTCAACGTGTTCAAAACCTCCATCACGCAGGGTCTACGTAATCTAAACTGATTTCCCTCGTGAAGTTTAATAATTGATAAATCTACATACTGCTACCACAACAACACCGTGAATATTAAGTGAATAAATACAAATGGTAGTAAGAAACCTCCCCCCCCCCCTTCAGGCGGGAATGTATACAAACAAGTCTGTTAGCGGCTCATCGGAAAGAAAAACAATAATTGAGACATATCAGAATATAACATATTAATTATAACTGGAGTTTGGTAACGAATAAACAAAAATTGCGACAAGACTGGTATCAGACAAATATATAAAAATATAAATGTGTATATATATATATATATATATATATATATATATTTATATTCAAACAAATTAAGCTGCCCTCTTTTTTGGGGGGTACCTATCAAGGTCAGCCTCTCTATCTGCCTTATTTAAGATAATTATATCCATTTTGTGTCTTATTTAAATATCTTTTCCGTTGGGGATGTTGCTAAAGGGGCAGCTTCAGTCAAACTTTATTACGGTAGAAATGAAAATTCACAATTCTGATTTACGTTTTTAGAATATTAGTTGACAATTCTCTTATTTCTTCAGTCTTTATTTTGATCTTGAGGAATTTTGAACGGACTTCACTTTACGTCATCTACTAGGGCCGATAGACATTTAAGGGCAAATATCGCGTCATTAGTACAAATTTAATATATGATTTACATTAGGGAAATCTGCTAAAAAAATAATATATATACTTTTCTTTTTTTTCATTTGCATATATATATATATATATATATATATATATATATATATATATATATATATATATGTGTGTGTGTGTGTGTGTGTGTGTGTGTGTGTGTGTTTCATATAATTTACTTATTCTTTTAATGCTCATTATTTGTTATTTGACTAGTGTTTAGTGCTCTTTTATACGATAAAAATTATTTTAAAGAGTACATGAGCCTGAGTACATGATTCCATAAAATAATGCACATTATGCAATTCCATTATAAATAAAGTAAAGTAATGAAAAGTGGGCATATAGATGCCCAATATTTGGGTAAAATTAATCATTCCTTTTATCTATTTAATGAGTCGATAATAACATTAACTGCAGGGTAAGATCAGTTAAATCTCAATTAGTTGTCTTAAGTGACTAATGGGTGTAAGGCGTGCAGGAGATAAGAGCAGTATTGCACCAGATCCCCCTAGTGCAGCGGGGAAAGGTTAGCCGGTGCATCTGTGTGGGGGCGACTCACTCTGAACACGTCTCACGTATTTCGACATATATTAGACCCCGCTGTACTAACGAGCCTGTCCTCCGCAAAATAGGGTATTTACCCCCGCTGGGAGTTCATGGGAACTTAACTAGGAACATATGTCAACTTGGCTAAGTACCCCCTCCCTCTCTAGCTCTGTCCCCAACATCGGATGGAATTAAGTCATTCCATTAGTAAGAGATGACTCCTTTGACTTACATGAGACTATCAGCAATACAAAACTGTATTTTATTAGCGTGTCTCTCCTTCCTCGACAATAGCGGGGACGTGAACCCAACCAAATGTCTTGACCTCGTGACTTAAGGTTCGAGCTTTACGACTTGAGTAACAAACTCATACGCGATATGTCCATGGCTCGGCAATAAATTTCGACAGTCTATGACTATCTCGTGACGAAACAGGTCTTGTTTTCACGAGCGTCTCGACTGAGAATACGACTTCATATGTATTCAAATAATTGATACATTGAAAATGAATTCAGTCAACAAAATCCGATATTTCACTTTAGACAAAAGTTTTCAGATTTCCCTTGAGGTAAATCAGCTGTTGAGGCTCTCTTTCTGAAATAAAGTCTTCCATCGATCCTTCCTAGGAGATGACGAAAATGATGCATGTTCATAAAACTTCTTTGTTAACGCTCTAGCGGTCGTAATTTTTGTTTGATACAAATTCGATATACAAGCGTTTGATGGAATGCTAAAGATCATGATAGTTTTCTGCTGAAAACAAATCGAAATGAAGGTTTAGTGTAAACTCATTATGTAAGCCGTTCATGTAGCACTAATGGTCCTGTTCGTTAACGTCTGAAATCGGAGTTGAGGGAGGGGAGGGGGGGGTTTGAAGAGAGTAAATTAGAAAATTTGAAATATCTCCGCTATTATAAGTCGGGTCAAAAAATTGTATGTAACCAATCTTATTGAAAATTAATTTATCTATACCTAGTCCTGCCATAAATACTGTTACAAAAGTTGGACTTTGTTTAATCCTTGGGTATTGTTTATATAATCACCACCTCTAATCACTTGTTTACTTGACACATAAGAATAATAATCCCAGTCAGTTAGTATTTTTCTTTCACTCGGTTAACATGGAGTGGGGTGATAAAGAAAACCGGATCGCTGTGCTCGCCTTACACAAAGTTGGAAAATGCAGATCAGAGATTTTCAACACCCTGAAACCACTTGGTATCAGCCGTATGTTCGTGTACCGAACTATAAACAGACCTATATGAGACCTCATCTGTAAATGACAGACCTCGACCATGTCGTCCCCGCACTATGAGAACAGTTAATGCAGTGAGAGCAGTGGCTGCTCGACTCAGAAGAAATCCCATCCGAAGACAAAACATTTGGCCCGGGAAATGGGAATCTCTGGCAGATCAATGTCTCGAATAATAAAAAGTGACCTTAGGATGGGTGCATTCCGAAGAATGGCCGGACAAAGGCTTACCATTTCTCTGAAACAAATTAGGGTGGTAGATCAAAAGTGCTTCTTCGCCGTTACGCAGATGGACTTCATCGAAAGATTTTGTTTACCGATGAGAAAATTTTCACGATAGAAGAAAAATTTAATCACCAAAACGATCGTGTGTACGCGCACAGCTCTAAAGAGGCCCAGGAAGTCATTGGAAGAGTCGAAAGAGGTCACCACCCTTCTTCAGTGATGGTGTGATGGGGAATTTGTTATGATGGCACCACAATACTTCACTTTTGTGAAAATGGTGTTAAAACATCGGCTAAAAACTATCAGGATGATATTTTGGAGCCAGTTGTCAAGCCTCTGAATGAAACTCTGTTTGCGGGAAGTCACTGGGTTTTCCAGCAGGATTCTGCTCCAGCTCATAAGGCCAGGTCAACTCAGCAATGGCTGCAGAGGAAAGTTCCTTAGTTCATCTAGGCCTCGGATTGGCCCTCAGGAAGCCCCGATCTAATCCAGCTAGACTACCGCTTGTGGTCAGAACTGGAGAGGATGGCATGCCACAGAGCACACCCTAATTTGGAAAGCCTCAAACAATCACTGGTCCCAGCTGTTCAGCGTTTTCCTCAAGAAGTGGTTCGTGCTGCAATTGATGACTGGCCAAGAAGATTAAAAGCTTGTGTGAAGGCAAAAGGGGAACATTTTGAGTAATTGTATTTTTATGTTACTCTCTGTATATACAAAATTTATTTTACAATAAAGGTTTCTGAGGAATTGATTTTTCTTTTGATTTCTGTGTATATTTCCTTGTAACAATATTTATGGCAGGACTAGGTACATGTTGAACATACATTTTGTCTCATTCATGAATATTAACGTAGATATTAGGATTTTAGCAGATTTCCCTTAAGGGAAATCAGCTATTGAGGTCGTACTCATGATGCGAGTTTCGAAAAATTTCTTCAAATATCCATCGATCCTACCCAGGAGATGACGAAAATGAGGTCCGTTCAAAACTATATATATATATATATATATATATATATATATATATATATATATATATATATATATATATATATATATAGATAGATAGATAGATATTTGTCTGTTAACGCTCTAGCGGTCGCAATTTTTGTTTGATCGTTACCAAACTCGGAATTTAATCGTTTTATGTAAAAAGAAAGATCAAGTTCGTTAATGGCTGAAATCGGACCAGTGGGAGGGGGGATTTTAGAGGGGGGATTTTTGAAAATTCAAAATATCTCCGTTATTATGCGTCGGATCGAAAAATTGTATAGAATAAATCTTATTGCAAATTCAATTTACGATAAATATTGTTCTATACATTTATTCTGTATCTTGAATATTAAATCTCCGTACTTCTTAAATATGTGATTAACTCTGTTTAATTTTTGATGTACTTAATTTTCGCAACACTATTCTATAATACCTGGACCTATGTCCAATCTGGTTAAACTATTGATGGTCAACAATGTTGTTCTATGCATTTTTTCCGTATAGGCGAGTACACTTTCTTGTATAAATCAGCTCACCGGCTTTTTTACATAAAACAGAGAAAATGTGGTTACACGAGACCAAAAGTATGCTACACCAGCGCGTGGAAAATCTGCGTTATTTGCACAGCTCCGTTTTGAAGGACTTAATGCTAAGAAGAGATCTGTAGTGTGTCATACCAGCACTATTAGCAGATGGGAAATCAGCTATTGAAGTCGCACTCATGACACGATTTACGAAAAATCTTTTCAAATGTCCTTCGATCCTACCTAGGAGGTAACAAAAGTGAAGTCCGTTCAAAATTATATATATATTTCTCTGTCACCGCTCTAGCGGTCGCAATTTTTGCTTGATCGTTACCAAACTTCATATTTAAACGTTTCATGTAAAAATAAAGATCAAGTTCGTTAACGGCTGAAAGTGGAAGCAAGAAGAGGGGTTTAGAGAGGAGGTTTTTTGAAAATTCAAAAAAATCTGCGTTACTGTACGTCGAATTAAAAATTTGTATAAAAACGTTCTTATTACAAATTAAAATACCTATAAGTTTTGTCATGTACATGTTTTCATTATCTTTAATACTAACCGAGATATTTGTGTTTTTTAGTTTTTGGCCTTCATTAAACCACTCCTATTCATGTAATATTTACTATATGTTGTTTTATTATGAAGCACATTATTTGAAGCCTAAATTGATGCCTAAATAACTAATATTGTTCTCATTGATCTTTTACGCCATGAGATAAATGCAACTACGGGACGCAAGTGGGAAATCTGCTTAGTTAACGCAGCCCCAGCGTGACAGACTTTTTTACTACTTCTGCTCCTAATGAGTGATAGACATTTTGTATCAGTGTATTCCTCGCTTGTACACCTTTATTGCCTCAGACCTATACACAAGCACTTATGACTCAGAATGAAGATATGATGCTGACAAACAGGTTTTCATAAAGGAAGAACTGCATGGAAAATCGGTCCGTACCGTCTGAAAAATCAGATGACTGGAAAATAAATTACTAGTTTTTGGAAAAACTTTATTTACAATATGTTGGTGAACTCCTCCAAAGCACCGTTGGCATCGGTTTATTGATCTGATTTTAATTAGATCTTTGACCCTGTACTACAAGCTTTTTACATTTAGAAGTGATTGATTCCTTCTGACAGTTCAATCTGACAGGTTATCTAGAGAGTCAGTCGTACACTCACTTAAACTGCAATGTGACCTTTAGTATAACTTTTTCTGCTCAATCAGAATCATAATCTGAAAGCATTTTATTAATTAAATGAGTACTTAAAGAAATATCCATTACTTTATTAATCGAATGATATTTCAGATTGGTGAGATAGAAATGTCTATCCCTTTCATTAACATGGAATATTTAATTGATCATATATCTAACGAATTGAAGTTTGTATTCGAGTCTAGGAAAATTCAGATTCATCTTCATAATTATGGAATCAATATTTTACTGGTTAGGGTATTGTGGTACTTAAGTAAATTATATTGGACATTTATTAACTGGGGATGACGAGGTTTAATGAATATTATTAAACATCAAAAAACACTTTATTCCCGAATAACTATATTCAAATCAATTCAGCCGGTTTCTTATAAGCCTCGGTGCTTAGGTTAGCGATGAGAGAAAATTTGGCCTTAATCTCACATGGTACACCTAGAGTGGCGAGTTCGATTCCCGCCTGGGCAATAGGAATTTACTTCGTGACGAACTCATGAAATAAAATCCTTAGTCCTACCCTCTCTAGAAAGAGTGGTAATCCGTAGATAGTCCGTCCCAATTAGCCGTAGCAGCAAAGAACGAATGTTGATGACTAATACTTATAAGGTCAGTGGAGAATGAGTCGGTCACCAGAAGTAGACATTTAGAATTTCAATTTATTGAATATTATTTAACCCCTACATTCATATTCGTATCGAAATTTCTTATATACATTTGTTCCATAAAACTAGCAATACCGATTATTTTGATATATTAATGTTTTGGCCCCTCATCAGGGGCTCATGTTAGCCATGTGAGTTAAGTTGGTTTTAATGAACTTTCTAAACCTAATGGGTTCGATCCTCACGTCGGCAATAGGTATTTATTTATTGACATACTCATTAAATAAAATCCTTTGTCTAGTCGCTGGCTAGAAAAGTGGCCTGTAGGTAACCCGTCCCAAGTAATCAAAGAAGGTTAAAAGTAGATGTCAATGAATAAAAAATTATCATTAAATCCCAACTCACGTCAGTGACTGGAAAGGTGAATACAGGGCAAATGTCTAAATTCGTTCCCTTTGCATGAATTTCCAAAAAGAATTCTGCTTAGTTATATGATTGCTCTTGTGATACCATTCAAGATCTTTAATGGAAAATATAAATTATTTGTTTCATACTAAAAACAACATTTCAATGCCAAAACAATTTCTTTAAACATATTCTGATATTTTCATCTACAAGGATTTCTAATTTGAGATATTTAACTCAAAAATATATTAAAACCCATCAATCATTTTGTGTGATTGATTTTCTTCCAGTTGGAAAAAACTAATAGACAGGCAGGATGAGAATTCAAATTTTATATCATTAGCATTAATTGGACATGGGACTCAAGAAATTAATCCATTCCTTAAAAATGGGAATTCATTAAAAGGTTTTATTTATACAGATGTCACTCAAGTTTTCTAAACTGGAGTAACTTTTTTGACAGTGCTTAAAACTTGAATTATTCTAGAAAGCGATCAACATTCGTTATTACATGGAAACATATGTGTGTATATATATATATATATATATATATATATATATATATATATATATATATATATATAGAGGGAGAGAGGGAGAGAGAGAGAGAGAGAGAGAGAGAGAGAGAGAGAGATATTATGTTTCCAGCAGTAGGTATTTTTGTTTTCTGATGATTGCTTGGGAATAAGGTTGGGGATCTCATAGGTGAACTTGAGTATTGAGTTCGAAATATTTCCCATACAACTCTTGTTAATATAATCGTATTCATTAAATTCAATCTCCTAAACTAGTGAATTTTGTCGGACTGTGAAAAGGACCAAAAATACCCTAATGTGTTTTATGATAAAGCACAATTCTAATAGTCTCTTCTCAGTTGGATATCTTTGGTATTTTACAATTATTCTCCATTAATGATGTAACTTACAGAGAACCCAAGCAAAGATGACCTGTTCCTTTACCCATTCCAATATGGACATACGCGATATAAGTGTGGCGTACAGCAAAACCTTCCAACATTAGCCGCATCCAGACTTTCCTATCCAAAGTCCTGCGCACCATAGTAGATGCTCAATACTATGTTACAACCACACCCTCCATAAAGATCTTAATATCCCACTTGTAAAGGACCTAATTCAGAAAATTCCTCAGCAGGCTATCCAGTCATCCTAATCCAGAAGTCCTAGCCCTTTCCAGTACGACTCATCCTTATTCCCCTCCGCGACGCCTCAAGAGACAATGGCCCAGATATCTCCAATAGAAGTGTCAAGAGAAGTGATAGCAGTGACTATTTTCTTATCAAGTGTCATTCCTCCTTAGCTCTTGACTTCCTTGCCAGGCAGGGAGAGGCAGCTCCTCTCATTGTGGTGAAGGGGTGTAGCTTCTGCTGAGAGTGATGGATGACGATTGCATTGTACATATCACATATAACCAAATGCATTTAAATGCAGACTGTAATATTCTTAATAAAATAAAATAAATTTAGCCACTAGACCTTGGTCACTCACTCCAATATATTGATTCATCTGAACTGACATGTTTTTCTAAGAACTATAGACGCATGCTGCAGCCACAGTCCAACACCTGACCTGTTCGTCGTCAGTAAAAATAAACTAGAGGTGAAAGAAATTCGTCAGAAATATCCTCGAAACTCGAGAACGCCTGGATTGAAATTGTGATATTGAAAGAACCCAATTTAAGGAAGTATTTGCCCAAATGAATAGCCTTCATCATTTTAGTAGAAAACCGACTTGAACTCCTAATTAATGGATTTGCCTTTTGTTGTAAAACGCGGAGAATTTTGAATAAAGATCAAAGAAGAAAACATTATAAGGAATATAAATCCTTCAAATGAAATAGTTATCATTTTTGGGTCTATTTTAAATGCTTAAAAATACAAGCAACACGTTGTATAAAGTTCATTTATACATTTTCCTAACTGTGAACATCATCACTCAAAGAGATGGAAAAATATAACTAGATTTGTCTAAACCACTAAACGATTGCAAATAAAAACAGTTATAGCTACTGAAGTAAAAGGTTTCGGTAGCAAGTTTCGTTGAGGTAATCTCTTCTTCCGACTCACGATCTACTTTCTCCGACTAGCTCCGTGCTGTGCCTCTCGTGCTGTCTCCTATCACCAATTCCTAGAGACTGCCGCTATTGTCAGTATACTCTTTTAACATTCAGTTACTGAATTAAAATGATGAGGAAGCAGTGTATAAGTTGCCCCATTACCAGTTCTTAGAGAGTGTTTCTATTGATCGTGTACACTTTTAGCATCGATTATCTGACATAGAATTATGACAAAGCTGTTTATATGTTGCTCCATTACCAGTTCCTAGAGACTGTCAATTTTGTTCGTGTACTCTTTTAACATTCAGTAAGTGAATTAAGATGATGAGGGATCAGTCTATGAGTTGCTCCATTACCAGTTCCTAGAGGGTGCCAATTTTGTTCATATACCCTTTTAACATTCATTCACTGAATTAAGATGATGTGGAAACAGTTTTTAAGTTGTTCCCTTACCTGTTCCTAGACAGTGCCAATTTTGTTCATATACCCTTTTAACATTCATTCACTGAATTAAGATGATGTGGAAACAGTTTTTAAGTTGTTCCATTACCTGTTCCTAGAAAGTGCCAATTTTGCCAGTATACTCTTTTAACATTCAGTTACTGAATTAATATGATGAGGAAGCAGTGCATAAGTTGCTCCATTACCAGTTCCTAGAGAGTGCCAATTTTGCCAGTATACTCTTTTAACATTCAGTTACTGAATTAATATGATGAGGAAGCAGTGCATAAGTTGCTCCATTACCAGTTCCTAGAGAGTGCCAATTTTGCCAGTATACTCTTTTAACATTCAGTTACTGAATTAAGATGATGAGTATGCAGTGCATAAGTTGCTCCATTACCAGTTCCTAGAGACTGCCAATTTTGCCAGTATACTGTTTTAACATCTAGTCACTAAACTAGAATGATGACGAAGCTGTGTATAAGTTGCTCCATTACCAGTTCCAAGAGAGTGCCAATTTTGCCAGTATACTCTTTTAACGTTCAGTCACTGAATTAAGATGATGAGGGAGCAGTGTATAAGTTGCCCCATTACCAGTTCTTAGAGAGTGCAATTGCCAGTATACTCTTTTAACATTCAGTTACTGAATTAAGATGATGAGTATGCAGTGCATAAGTTGCTCCATTACCAGTTCCTAGAGACTGCCAATTTTGCCAGTATACTCTTTTAACTCTCAGTTACTGAATTAAGATGATGAGGAAGCAGTGCATAAGTTGCTCCATTACCAGTTCCTAGAGAGTGCCAATTTTGCCAGTATACTCTTTTAACACTCAGTTACTGAATTAAGATGATGAGGAATCAGTGTATAAGTTGCTCCATTACCAGTTCTTAGAGACTGCCAATTTTGCCAGTATACTCTTTTAACACTCAGTTACTGAATTAAGATGATGAGTATGCAGTGCATAAGTTGCTCCATTACCAGTTCCTAGAGACTGCCAATTTTGCCAGTATACTCTTTTAACACTCAGTTACTGAATTAAGATGATGAGGAAGCAGTGTATAAGGTGCTCCATTACCAGTTCTTAGAGACTGCCAATTTTGCCAGTATACTCTTTTAACACTCAGTTACTGAATTAAGATGATGAGTATGCAGTGCATAAGTTGCTCCATTACCAGTTCCTAGAGACTGCCAATTTTGCCAGTATACTCTTTTAACACTCAGTTACTGAATTAAGATGATGTGGAAGCATTGTATAAGTTACTCCATTACCAGTTCCTAGAGAGTGCCAATTATGTTCGTATACTCTTTTAACACTCAGTTACTGAATTAAGATGATGAGTATGCAGTGCATAAGTTGCTCCATTACCAGTTCCTAGAGACTGCCAATTTTGCCAGTATACTCTTTTAACATTCAGTTACTGAACTAAGATGATGAGGAAGCAGTGTATAAGTTGCTCCATTACCAGTCCCTAGAGACTGCCAATTTTGCCAGTATACTCTTTTAACATTCAGTTACTGAACTAAGATGATGAGAAAGCAGTGTATAAGTTGCTCCATTACCAGTCTCTAGAGACTGCCAATTTTGCCAGTATACTCTTTTAACATTCAGTTACTGAACTAAGATGATGAGGAAGCAGTGTATAAGTTGCTCCATTACCAGTCCCTAGAGACTGCCAATTTTGTTAGTATTCTCCTTTAACATTCAGTCACTGAATAATGATGGTAATGAAGCTGTGTATAAGTTCCTCCATTACCAGTTCCTAGAGAGTGACAATTATGTTCGTATACTCTTTTAACATTCAGTAAATGAATTAAAATGATTAGGGAGCAGTGTATTAGTTGCTCCTTTAACAGTTCCTTGAGACTGTCAATTTTGTTCGTATACTCTTTTAACATTCAGTCACTGAATTAAGATGATGAGGAAGCAGTGTATATGTTCCCACATTACCAGTTCCTAGACAGTGCCTCTATTGTCCATAAACTCTTTTAACATTCAGTCACTGAATTAAGATGATGAGGAAGCAGTGTATATGTTGCCACATTACCAGTTCCAGAGACTGCTAATTTTGCCAGTATACTCTTTTAACATTCTGTCACTGAATTAAGATGATAAGGGAGCAGTGTATAAGTTGCCCCATTACCAGTTCCAGAGACTGCTAATTTTGCCAGTATACTCTTTTAACACTCAGTTACTGAACTAATATGATGAGGTAGCAGTGTATAAGGTGATCTATTACCAGTTCCTAGAGACTGCCAATTTTGCCAGTATACTCTTTTAACATTCAGTTACTGAACTAAGATGATGAGGAAGCAGTGTATAAGGTGCTCCATTACCAGTTCCTAGATGCTTTTTCCTTTAACATTTGTTAAGATGTGAAACGTTATATTGTTCCTAGTGACTGCTTCTATTGTCCGTTTACACATTTTGTGGGTTAGAGGGATGGATTTCGAAAATTCGTTATATCTTTTTTATGGAATGTAGAGTCGAAAAAGTGCATAAAACTAATGTTATTGCAAATTAAATGCTCTATAAATGGTTAATGGGGTTTTTCATTATCTTGATTATTATCTTGATTACCTTAACTCGTACTCATGTCATATTAAAAATAAGGTGTTATATCAAGAACCACCTTATTTTTAGCTTAAATGACAAATATTGATTTCAAGAGAACTTTATTATCCCAGATAAATAAAAATACTTGGAGTAATGAAGTCAAAAATTGAGATTTTACCTTCTTGTTTGTGCAATCTTTACTTGATCATGACAATACTGAATATTTAAACGTCTCACTCAACAACAACAAATATGACATTTGTTATTGGCTGATGTCAGAACTAGAATAGTGGGGGTTTAGAGGGGAGGGGATGCGAAAATACAAAATATTTTGTTTTTTTACCTGACAGATCTTAAAATGTTATTGATCCAATCTTGTTATACTATTGATTATCTGTAATTGATGTTATATGCATTGTTTTGTGACTCAAATACGTCTTGGTTTCTGAATTCACCCCCAACCATCCCATCTACTAGTCTGTTTTTACATGGAAATAGGGAATACGTTATAATATGAGGTAAAAAGTGTGTTATAATACCTGCACGTCGGAAATCTGCTTCGTTTACGCAGCCCTTGCGTGACGGACTTTTTTATACCTTCAGCTTAATGTTGTTGTGGGTGGTAGGTGTAGTCACGTATTAACTAGCGCGGCATCTGGCGGACAAAGCTTGTATTGAGCATGTTCAGTATTGAAAGGAACTACTGTTACATTGTAGTAAGAAATACAATCCCCTTATTTCCTATGGTGGCCTCATATTTCACATTGCATTTTGATAGCGGATTTCCCTTAAGGGAAAGCAGCTATTGAGGCTGCGATGATGCGATTTAAGAAATTTTTCTTCAAATGTCCATCAATCTTACCCAGGAGATGACGAAAATGAAGTCCGTTCAAAACTGTATATATATATATATATATATATATATATATATATATATATATATATATATAGATATATATGTATTTGTATGTTACCGCTCTAGCGGTTCCAATTTTAGTTTCTTCGTTACCAAACTCGATTTTTAAATGTTTTATGTAAAAACAAAGATCAAGTATGTTAACGGCTGTAATCGGACCAGTAGGAGGGGGAGGATTTAGAGGGGGAAACATTATATTTCAAAATATCTCCCTTATTATACGTCGGATTGAAATATTGTACAGAATCAATCTTATTGTAAATTAAATTTACTATAAATATTGTTATATACATTTATGCTCTATCTTGAATATTAACTGAGATATTTGCATTTTTTATTAAATCTGGGCAGCTAACGGACGTGACTTTCCCGGCAAAAACTAGTCGGCCCTTTGGCGTAACTGTTCGGCTCTCCTATGGAGATTTCTCTATTGTATAACTTCAAGTGGGAAATCTGCTTAGTTTGCGCAGCCCCTGCGTGAAGGACATTTGACATTTTTTTTTAAATTTTTTAATGGTGACATCGCATATCTATTATGATTATTGTTTATTAAGGTCCACGTTTTCCTACTATAGCTAATTGGGACGGGTTATCTACAGGTTCCCACCATTTTCTAAACAGGGTGGGACTAAGGATGTTATTTAATGAGCGCATTACTAAGGAATTCCTACAGTAATGAGTGAATCGAACTCGACACTCAAGGTTTACCATCGGATATCTCTTTCAAAGTAAAACAGTTTTATTTTGACTACCTTGAAGTTATTACAAAATGTGTCATGTTGCACATCATAATAAAACTCGTAAATCTCATTCGATGTAAAGCAACATTATTATGAAGTGCAGCACTTCTTATTTAATATTCTATACACTACAAAAAAAGTGACTAGGTGCCCCACATGCGATTTTTATGATAGTAACTTCATACGTACTTTTTTTTAGCCGATTTCCCTTAAGAGAAATCAGCTATAGGTTGTGCTCATGGCGCGATTTTCGAAACCGTTCTTCACAGGTCCATCGATCCTACCCAGGAGATGGCGAAAATGAGGTCCGTTCAAAATTATATATATATATTTATATATATATATATATATCAGATTCATATAATGACCATTTATTATTTAAGCATGTTTTTTGAGCCATAAGATTAAAAAATAAAACTATTTCTTCAAATAGTCATTTATTCCATCCCCTGCGCGATTCGAGTGCCACCACTCCTTCTGAAGGGGTTATTCAGCCATCACTAAAAGTTAAAAATAATCCTTATATTATATATATCTTCTCTATCATGAATATTAACAGAGATATTTGGATTTTTTGGTTCTCCTACTCATGTAATTTTAGCAATAAGCTGTTATATTGTGAAAATTTCTTTTAGCTTAAATATCAAATATTGTTTTCAAGAGACCATTATTATAGGAGATACACGCAAATTGGTAGAGCGATTGCGTTAGTAATTATTCAAAATTTCCTTAATTATGAGTCAGATCTTAAAACCCTATAGAACCATTATTCTTAAACAATTTCTCTTCTGTGCATTTTTTCGTAACTTAAATATTAAGGAAGCAATTCGTAGCTTCTCGTTTTCAGCCAGAAGATCCAGTTAGATGAGATCTCCAGTGCGTCTCTTACTAGGCCTTGAAATCTGCTTAGTTTACGCAGTCCCTACGTGACCGACTTTTTTTGTTTTTAGTAAGAATATATTAACCACATTCACTTTCATGTATTAATTATTATATATATATATATATATATATATATATATATATATATATTCTAGCGGCCCCGACAGACGTTGTCCTGCATGATATTTCAAGCGATTAGGATATTAAATTTAATAATAATATGTTTAAAACAAAAGCTACTTTTAATTGCACAAAAAACAACTTTTGTTATGTGCACGTTTGCCTAAAAAGAAATAGAAAATGAAATATTACGAATTTGTTATTCAGGGCTCCCTTATAACCCCCACTCCCGTTCGAACCAAAAACATTTAATATAGCTTATAATCATGGAAGATTGCAAATACAATAAAAGTGTTGGCTTCCACTTCAATTTTTTAGTGTATATCTCGTTTATACTTTTTTATACGACAAAATTGAATATAACAAATGTTACTCTAAATAACAAAATAAATAACCTGTGCATATTTGCCGAAAAACCAATAATAAGCGAAGTATCCCTACTTTTAATTTTAGGCCTCCCTTATAACCACCACTCCTGCTCCATCCTCCGGGCTGATTTGTGAATCTAAACCATCCAGAGTGTCACCCAAACGCATACAAAAACATTAGTTCAAATCGGTTAAGCCGTTTAGGAGTTCAGTGACACACGTACAGTATGTCTGTTACCGCTCTACGACCGCGGTCGTAATTATTGTTTCATCGTTACTAAACTCGATATTTAATCGTTTTTTGTAAAAAGAAAGATGTATTTCGTTCTCTCAGTTACTATACGTCGAATCGAAAAAGTGTATAGGACTAATCTTATTGAAAATTAAATGTACTATAAATATTGTTATATACATTTGTTCTTTATCTTGAATATTAACCGAGATATTTGCACATTTCAATTTTCATTCTTCAGCAAACACTTTTACTCATGTTACATAAACAATACATGCAGTAACCTGAGATCTCTAGTTTGTCTTAACAGCACTTGAGACCTCTGCTTGGTTTACACAGTCCCTGCGTGACGGACTTAATCAGAAATAGTGATTATAAATAACTTTCTTATTTTAATTTAACTATTATTGTCTGCCGTATCAGAGTGGCCTAATTTGAATATATTAAATCACATTTTCATATATTCCCTTGCCCGTAAAAAGATACTAAGAGCAATGAATAATTAAAAAGGAAACTGAAAATTGAGAAAGCTTCCAACAATAATGTACCAATGTTAGTTGGGGAGGACCATTAGAGACTTGCCGGTTGGAACCGGTAGCTGTTGTAGTATAGTAATTGTTAATTGGTTGCTAATTCCTCGGACTACTATCGGACTATTGGCCATTAGCTATGGTTTGTTTTATTACTTTCTCCGGGCTAATCGTGAATCAAGGTCGTGAATCGACTGGGTTCACGTGGGACCCCCCTCTCCAGACGTGGGACCCCCCCTCTCCAGCCGCGTGGACCCCGAACGTGAACTCGGCAAGGGAGACTATTTATCTCCAGGATGCCTCACATTTACCACAATACCCCCGGCCCGGGGTCCTACACCGTCCCGACTTCCTGATATATGACCATTTCACTCTTCATGACTTCATATTCCATGATATCTCCGCATCCGGTAGTCATGACTCCATTTCTATAATCCATTGCCTTTCAGCATTCATCACTATGTTATGAATTATATGACTCTCTCTAAGTATATATATGTGTCAGAGGACTCGTCGGACCAAGACAAATAAATATGCAAAAATATGAAACTTTATTTAAGAATAATGCCTCGGCAATCTGCCACTTTTTGAAGTCTACTTACAAAGTAGCCTTCATACAAGGTATACCATCAAATATTGAAATGTACTTAGGAGCTCAGGTTAGCTACGTGAATTAAGGCCTTAATCTAGCTTGTTGAGTGGTCCTCAGCCTGGAAAGAAAAAGTGTGACAACCTGTATATGACCCTTCCCAATTAACCGTAGTACCCAAAGTAGCAGATTATAAATAACATAAGGTAATCTAGAATACTCAAAGTGTGTTCCGCAGAACCCCAGGGTTTTCCGTGAAACCCCTTTGGGGGCTCCACAAGAATTTAGAAAAAAAATTCACAACACCTCTCTCTCAAAGTTACTGCTCAAAACGACGCCTCTCAACGATTACAATGATAAACAGAAAAAACATTCGGCTGATATCTTGGTATCCAACACTTGTTTTAAGACAATTCAGACATGCTGATTAAAAATATGCAAACCGTTTGTCTCTATCGCCCACTGTTTATGAGATATCGGGCATTAACCATTTATATATTTTTAACATTCTGTCAAGGGAAACAACTCACAGACAAGTTACAGTAGAGCACCTGTTGCTGAATAGAGTACTAATGAACATAAACTATATAGCATCACCTAGTTTAAGGTATAATACACTTATAAAATATATAGGTATAATATATAGTTCCTTAATTTAAAGTTAGTTTGGTTAGAATCTTGGCTGTAGACTTGCGTTTGTGCTGAGCTTGAAGCACCCAGCAGTAGTCAGCCAAGAGTGCTCTACTCCATCGACTCTGATAGCGTGGCTCCATCACCGAGATGTCGTGATGGAAACGTTCACCATGTTCATCACTGGCAGAACCTAGGTTTCTGGAAAGAAGTCGAGGAGATGAATCTTAAGGGACATGTTGCAACCCGTCAAGCTGTACGCACTAATGCACTTCTACACAATATTTACATAGTCAGGAGATTTATAATTTCCAAGGAATCTGGCTACAACAGACTTGAATGCCAACCATGCGTGTTTTTCAGTATTGCTGACTAGGTCTTCGAAGTGACTGTCTGCAATGATCTTCCTTATTCGTGGCCCTATGAACACACCTTCTTTCACTTTCGCATAACTTAACAATAGAAACTTGTTGGATAGGTACCAAAAAGCCTCTGAGTTGTTGTCTAGAGCCTTCACAAAGTTATTCACGAGTCCCAGCATTTAAGAGCCCCAATTTTCAAAATAATCAAAATTTTGATTTTGAGTTTTGGAAAAAATGTTTATTATAACCTAATGTTTGTTACATGTCTTATGAAAAGAAATGCTTAAAAGAGTAAAATGACACCACTCCCGCCTTCCTAGGAAAATTAGAACAGGGTCTAGAGCAATTTAAAGAAAGCCCGTACGATGATTTTGGGAAAATACAACGTTGCATTGAAAAAATAACCTGACGTGATAGAGCAAAACAGTTTTCAGATTTGTCATCAGCATGAAAAACTGCATAAGGGAAAGTATTCTGTAGATATCTATGGCTTGTTTATCAGTGTTATTGGTACAGAATCCGTACCAACTGATAAAAAACAAAAAAAAAGTTTCATAACTACCATTAGATTTTCTTTTCTTTTTTTATCTCATCTATTATTATATTTAATCTATTAATATGTAACTGTTACATTGTACCGGCATTATGGTTATTAATAAAGATTGCACATAACGACAATTTTGTTTTATTTTAGTCAAGTATTTTCCTTTCCTAAAGGTTTCCGCCACCAAAAACGTTTGAGAACCACTGACGTAATCTAAAGATAAAGTATTTTCAAGGTAAGGAAGGTTTATCCAATATCTCTAAACTATACTGCTCTCAAACAGTAGTAATGTGCTCGCCACAGTTTTAAGAACAGTCCTGATTATCACAGTTAGAGTGAGTGAAATATAATAGTGCTTGAGGCTTTCAATTTTAGCAGATTTCCCTTAAGGGAAAACAGCTATTGAGGTCGTACTCATGACGCGATATTCGAAAATTTTCTTCAAATGTCCATCGATCCTACCCAGCAGAACACGAAAATGAGGTACGTTCAAAATTATATATATATACACACACATATATATACATATATATGTATATATATATATATATATGTCTGTTAACGCTCTGTTTGATCGTTACCAAACTCGACATTTAAACGTTTTATGTAAAACGACAGATCAAGTTCGTTAATGGCTGAAATCGGACCAGTGGGAGGGCGGGTTTAGAGGGGGAATTTTCGAAATATCTCCGTTACCATACGTCGGATCAAAAAATTGTATAGAACCAATCTTATTGTAAATTTATTCTCTATCTTGAATATTAACCTAGATATGTGCATTTTTATTAAGTTTTGGCCGATAACGGACGACTGAATTTTTTTTTAAGGTGGTCATTTATACAGATTTCGGGGCATTTCTATTGTATTGTATATAAGGATGTTCCCAGAATCAGTGATTCAAACTGGAATAGAGTTGTAGGTAGGCATCGAAGAAACCTATTTAGAAGTAAGTACTAGTATTAGTAGTAAAGTAAATTTATTTTCCAGTAAATTACGTTAGAATTATTTCAGAAATACACTAAGAACAACTAGAAGTGTTTCTGTTATATTACTTCATAAAACAAGAATTGAACCTATAAATTAAACTCAAAAGAAAGGAGCCTGCGATATCTTTCATCCCTCTTCAGATATTTATACAAGTTAATGTAATTTTCCTCAGATCTGGCTACGAGGTGGTCGCTGCTGAGTGTCTTTCTGGCACGTGGGAAATCTTATTATTTTATATACGTTAGATCCTGTGTGACCGACTTCTAGCAGATTTCACTTAAAGGAAATCTGCTATTGAGTTCTTACTCATGACGCGATTTTCGAAACTTTTCTTCAAATGTCCACCGATCCTACCCAGGAGATGACAAAAATGAGGTCCGTTCAAAATTATATATATATATGTATATAAAAATATATATATAGAAAAATATATATATATACATATATATTTGTCTGTTAACGCTCTAGCGGTCGCAATTTTTGTTTAATCGTCTCCAAACTCGGTATTTAATCGTTTTATGTAAAAAGAAAAAGAAAGATCAGGTTCGTTAATAGCTGAAATCGGACTAGTGGGAAGGGGGGGTTTAGAGGTTGGGGGGTTTTTGAAAATTAGAAATATCTCCGTTACTATACGTCAGACCGAAAAAGTGTATGGAACCAATCATATTGCAAATTAAATTTACTACAAATATTGTTATATACATTTATCTTGAATATTAACCCAGTTATTTGCATTTTTATTAAATGTAACGGACGAGCTATGGTCGTTCTATACGTTCCCGCCGAAAGCTAGTTCGGCCCTTTCCGTAACTGTTCGGCACTCGTATGGAAATTTTTCTATTGTATAACTTTACGTGGGAGATCTGCTTAGTTTACGCAGCCCCTGCGTGACGAATTTTTTTTTTTTTTTTTTTGGAAAGAATATATTAACGCAGTAGTAACGACATTGACTTCCATTTATTTACGTCATGCGCTGATTCAGTAAGATTTTGATTAGGCATTTAGTACAAACACTAGTTACGAGTATGTCCATACTAGTGTTACGATGTCATCCGATGAATTTGATCATTACATAAGAAGTTATGATTACAAAAAAAAAAATGGATGTTAATTAATTGGTCCTTAAACCTGTAAGTGGGCCTCCTTTTGGAAAGTGCATGATCACGTTCAGCTGACTGAAATTGACGCCGAAAAAAAATATATCAATAAGCACATTTAATAATGGATTTCTCGCTTAGCTGTTATATAAAATATTATGGATTATTATTACCAAAGTATACAATCCATCATTTTTTTTGTTTTCATCATTGAAGTATTAGTTAGTGAGCAACGGGAAAGTAACTTTGTTTTTTCCACTCCTGCTTTCGAATAGTTTGAGGCCTTTAACTTCATTTTATCAAAAAGTTCAGAAATCCCACATCTAAACAAAAAATTAGTCCAAATTTTTAAGTCTTTCGTTTGTCTCCAAATAGAGTACTTTAATTGTAACCGTAAATAGAACTTAATATTTCTTATTACAATTAATGTTTTCAATGTTGCGTTGTAAATCCATAGCAATTCATTATTTTACAAAATTAAGGTGTCCTTTTTTAGCAGATTTTCCTTATGGGAAACCAGCTACTGAGGTCGTTCTGATGACGCGATTTTTGAAAAATGTCCTCAAATGTCCATCAATCATACCCAGAAAATGACGAAAATGAGGTTCGTTCAAAACGGTGTATCTCTCTCTCTCTCTCTCTCTCTCTCTCTATATATATATATATATATATATATATATATATATATATATATATATATACAGCGGTCGCAATTTTTGTTTAATCACTAAACTCGATATTTAAACGTTTTTAAATGTAAAACTAAAGATCAGGTTTCTTTAACGTTTTTCCCTATCTCGATTATTAAACAAAATATTTGCATTTTGTAGTTTTCGGTCTTCTGTAAATCCCCACTCATACTCGTGTCATATTAACAATAAGCTATTATATTATGGAACAGTTTCTTTGAAACACAAATACATGACCCATATGGAAAATCTGCTTAGCTGACGCAGCTCTTGCGTGACGGACTTTTTCTAACGTCTAACTGTTTCTAGGATGACGGATTAAATCACCTATTTCTAGAAAGGATGGGAAAAGGGATTTATATTGCGAGTGATGCACTGAATAAATTACCATAGCCTATGGAACTATATACACACAGTTGCTAACCTGAGCCCCAAAATAGTATACAATCAAAATTAAAGTAAATATTAATAAAAAAAACAAAAAAACAACCTAACGATTCTAATTTGTATAGGTTGAACTACTGATATTTAGCAACAAGTTATGGTTTAAGGTTAAGAGTTAAGACGTTGGTCTTAAATACATTTGGTATAACTAGAGTCTCAGGACTAGGGGAGGTCTGAAATAACAAATAGCAGTATTTCGTTTTCTATTTGGGTTTCGGCAAATATGCACATAAAAAAAGTTGTTTATTTTGTTAGTTAAAGAATCTTTTGTTATATACACTATCGTCGTATACTGAAGTATAAAGCCAATATACGCTAAAAATTATAGCGGGAGTCAACAATTTTATTTGGCACACTCGGGTAATGTGTATTAGCACTAATGCCTTCATTATATAAGCCCATAACCTAACATTTCTAGGGACGGGCAGGAGTGGAGGGTTGTAAGGGAGTCCTGAAATTAAAAAAAAAAACAGTATTTTCGTTATTTTTTCTAATATGGTTTTTCTGCAAAATATGCACATGACACAAGTTTGTTTATTTTTGTTATTTAAAGTAATTATTTGTTATAAACACTATCGTTGTATAACAAAGTATAAACGAGATATATACTAAAAACTAGAGGAGCCAACAATTTTGTTGGGTACTAACGATTGAATAGAAATTAACAAAACTCGGAATCTGAATTAACATTAATTCTATCCCCACGTGGAAATTTAAAAATAAGATATAATTAAAATTTTTAGGTCCAAACGGGAATGGGTTTATAAGGTAGACCTGAAATGAAAAATTGCGATATTTCCGATTCCCCATTGGGTTTTTTCAAACGATTTTTTCCTATAAAAAATATAAAAATAACATCATTAGTCAGTGAACGATTGATTTCCTCGGGCATCGCCGGGTACATATTAAAAGCTAGATTGTAATATAGAAAATTACGTACATTATAGATGATATTTTAATTATAATAAATTGCTATCCATGATTATGATTTGAATTATTCAAGGAGTGTCCAAACAGTGGAGAGGGAATGATTAGAGTCTTATTATTTCATTTTAATTCTTCAAATGTAAAAATTTTTTTTTTCTATAGACACCCAACGGACCCCTTATGTGAAAAAAATGGCCCAGACGGGAAGAGCAGTTGTACACGTAGAAGCATTGCCAAAAACAGAATAGAATCTTTCCGCCTCAAATGGTTTCCCGAGCGAAGGCGGGTACCTTGGCTAATATATATATATATATATATACCATTTTGAACGGGCTTCAAATCATCGTCATCTCCTAGGTAGGATCGATGGTCATTTGAAGAAAAAATTCGAAAATCGCATCATGAGAACGACCTCCATAGCTTATTTTCCTGAAGGGAAAAAAAAAATCTCTAACTTTGAACGGGCTTTCATTTTTCTTCATCTCCTAGGTAGGATCGATGGTCATTTGAAGAAAAAATTCGAAAATCGCATCATGAGAACGACCTCAATAGCTTATTTTCCTGAAGGGAAATCTTCTAAAAGATATAAATGAAAATTAAATGCACAAGAAAACAAGGAAATACACTTGAAAGGACTGTTACAGCACAGTTCATGTTGACTCATGACACCTCGTTGACGTAAAACGTCCATAGGTTTCCGCCAGCCTATGCCTCTGGTTAAACACAAAAGAAAATATACTAAAATACCGCAATAATATTAATATGGCGTCGACAGTCGGCAACAGACCACATTGTGACGTAACCCGGAATTGTACATAGGACTTCTGCACCATTCTGTAATATTCCTATAGAACTGATATCCGGGATCTCTACATTCACCGCATTTATTTGCTAGTTACGTGACTGATTTTGTGTGCATTTTATCCATCATTATAACCAAAATTATTATAATTTGAATTATAAAAAAATTCAAGGAAAACTATCATAATAATGGTTATTATTCCTATTGAGGCTTGTAACTTGTACTACTGCCTTCCTTTTCTGTAACTTAATTATCACTGACCCAGAATTGCAGCGTTAGTGCAGGTACTGCAACGCCAGTTGTGCATAATGCTAGCAGCAATTTCCTAAATAATAGGTCATTTATAACTTATATAAATAAATATCAATGCTCATTCAAGGTTCTTTCGCCAGTACAATTTACTGTTAATCAAACCAGATATTTTTTATTTAGTTGGTGGTCATTAAAATTTCAATTATTCTAACATTTTGAGAAACTCCGTCACGCAAGCGGGGTGCTTTAACTAAGCAGATTTCCCAAGTGCGTCACTTATTCGCATTTATCACCAAACCTCACAAATGAGAACAATATTTGGTATTTAGGCTTCAGATAAAGTGCTTCTTAATGTAACAGCTTTTTGTTAATATGGCCAGAGTAGGAGTGGCGCTTTACTAAGGGTCGAAAACTAAAATATGGAAATATCTCGGTTAATATTCAATTTTGAGAAAGCATGTATATAACAACACTTTTAGACCATAATATTTGCAATACGATTGATTATATACTATTTTTCGATCTGACGCATAACTACGGAGATATTTCGAATTTTTGAAATGCTTCGCCCCTAATCCCCCCTCCCACTTGCTCGATTTTAGTTGTTAACAATATTGATCTTCATTTTTACATTAAACGTTTAAATATCGAGTTTCGTAACGATCGGGCAGAAACTGAGACCGGTAGAGCGTTAACAGACAAATACATACCCTCAACCGCAAAAAAAAAACCGGACACTTAGATTTAGTTCTTATAATTTTTGTTAAATACTTATATAAATTCTATGAATATTAATCTTTTTAAACATTAAAATAATTGTGGTTTAACTCTATAGTTTTATTTAAAACAAAAACTGCCAAAAGTGAATAATTTTTATTTTTTGGGAATTAATTTTTACAAAAAAAATACAAATAAAAAAAAAAGATAAAGAAAAATTAACACATTTTAAAAATAAAATTAATCTTCATTTTTTATTAACAGTGAATGGTAGACTTCGCTACCCCAAGACGTTTTCGGCAATGTAACGTAAAGTTCATGGCCTTCCATCTTAAGGTTTGAAAGACCCATTATTCTGGACCGAAATAAAAATAAAAAAAAACCCAAAATTTAATTAAAGAAAATGCTTGGTTAATAATTAAAGATGTTTAAATGTGCGAAAAACTACTTACAGTTTAGAATAGATCAACTTCACGACAAATAAACCTAATCTGAGTTTTATCTAATTGTTTACTAATCCTGAAGGGATTACTAGAAAGCCCACATAAAGAAAATTGCTGAAAATTAGCTTTTAATACGACAAAAATGAAGTGTCCGGTTTTTTTGCGGTTGAGTGTATATACAGTTTTAAACGGATAGAGTTCACCTCCTGCGCAGGATCAATGGACATTTTAGGAATCTTTTTGAAAATCGCGTCATGAGTACAATCTTAATAGCTGATTTCCCTTAATGTAAATCTGCTAATATATTACCTCTTCAACCCTACTAGAATTGAGTTTAGTGCAGTATTGTACTAATATCTGTTAATATTATTATTAACAGAGAACATGTGTACATAATGTTCTTGTTAAACTCAACCCGTTCACCAGAAACTGAAATAATTTTGAAAAATCGGTCAACTGTTGTTTGAAAATACTTTAACTCTTAAAAAAAAGTTCTTAATTTATTCTTTTTAGCAGATTTCCCTTAAGGGAAATCAGCTATTGAGGTCGTACTCATGACGCGAGTTTCGAAAAATTTCTTCAAATGTCCATCGATCCTACCCAGGAGATGACGAAAATGAGGTCCGTTCAAAATTTTATATATATATATATATATATATATATATATATATATATATATATATATATATATATATATATATATATGTATGTTATCGCTCTAGCGGTCGCAATTTTTGTTTGATCGTACCAAACTCGGATTTTAATCGTTTTATGTAAAAAGGAAGGTCAAGTTCGTTAATGGCTGAAATCGGACCAGTCTGAGGGGGGGGGGGGTTTAGAGGGGAGGATTTTCGAAATATCTCCGTTATTATGCGTCGGATCGAAAAATTATATAGAATCAAACTTATTGGAAATTAAATTTACTATAAATATTGTTCTATACATTTATTCTCTATCTTGTAGATTAACAGAGTTCTGTGCATTGTTATTAAATTTGGGCCGGGAACGGATTTTTGTGTGTCCCGCCAAAACCTAGTTCGGCCCTTTGCCGTAAGTATTGGGCTCTTGTATGGAAATTTCTCTATTGTATTACTTCACGTGGGAAATCTGCTTAGTTTACGCACCCCCTACGTGACGGACTATTTTTTTTTTTTTTTGGAAAGAATATATTAACGCAGTAGTAACGACATTGACTTTCATTCATTTACATCATACGCTGATTCAGTAAGATTTCGATTAGGTATCTAGGACAAACAGCCTCTTCGTGACGGACTTTTTTTAATTTACTGACGGTTCATTCAAACAATAAACTTTAAAGGAAGAAATATCAGAATTGTGTTTTGTATGCTACTTATTTATTAATCATGAACTTGGATTGATAATTCAGCAAAAGAAAAATTTAAAATTTCACAATAGCTTCATTAGAATACATCTTAAAGTGAGGATGAAAAAATTAGAGAGACTTACCAAATTTCAGAAACTCCTCAAAAACGAAAATCATCAACGTGTGAAAATTAAAAGTATTTAAGAGCCCTAATAGCCCATATCAAATTTGTTACTACATTTATAGCAATTTAGGAAAAATAATTATATCTAAGAATTTGTCGCAGATTCGGAACCTATGTAAAGTGTTTATTTGTCAAACTCAGTGTAACTGAACAAAATAAAGGAACAAACATTTTTTTGGCATGATATAACTATGAGATCATAACTGCCGAAAGAAATACAAAAGATTATATTTATTATTGTCAATGATAAGAAGGTGAGTAGATAAAATATAATGATACCGGTTAAATATGAAGTATAGCATTCTTCAAATAAAAATCAAAACCTCTAGGGCTTACAATTTTAATAGATGGTGCTACTTCCCGAATATATAGTTAAGTTGCAATGAAAGAAAGAAGCCAAAGTTACGGAATAGTAAGTATCATCATTTATTGAAAGGATGAAAAAATAAATAGTCAATGGTATAAAAGTTCGTCACGCAGGGGCTGCGTAAACTCAACAGATTTCCCACTTCCGTCCCGTATTTGCATTTATCTCATGACGTAAAAGTTCAATGAGAACAATATTTGGTATTTAGGCTTCAAATAAAGTGCTTCATAATATAACAGCTTATTAGCAGATTTCCCTTAAGGGAAATCAGCTATTGAGGTTGTACTCATGACGGAATTTTCGACATTTTTCTTTAACCCGGGAGAGCTCGCTGGGTGAGATTTTCTCTCACGCTAGGAGTAGAATCGCTACGGCCGTACTCTTAATTTAGGTAGAGGGGTCTCCGTTTGTCTAGCTGGAGTTTGGACGTTTGGTCACAATTTGCCGTCATTCACAGTCAGTTAGTACTGTCGTGAGCTTCACATCCTCCAGTTATTCTTTGGAAAACGTATCCGGTGAGAGTTTTGCTCTACATGCGAGTTCTCCCGTTATATATTAAATTCAAACGCTAGCTGTTTACTTTTAGATTAATTTATCTGTAAAATGTAAAATCATATTTTGGGCAGTGGCAGAAATATCACCATGGATAATTATTTCACTTCCATTCCTCTGGCAAAAGACTTACTTGCGAAAAAAACCCACTTTAGTTGGAACATTGAGGAAGAAAAAACGAAAAATCCGCCTTCATTTCTTATGACCAAAAATAAACCTGTGCATACCAGCATGTTTAGTTTCACGAAATCTGAAACATTAGTCTCTTACAAAGCCAAAGCCAACAAAATAGTGCTAGTGCTATCAACTTTACATAACGACCATATTATTGATAAAACTACAGGAGTTGCAGCGAAACCCAAAATAATAACTTTCTACAATCTCACCAAAGGAGGAGTCGACGTTGAAGATGAAATGAAAGCTATTTACTCTGTTTCAAGGGTTAGCTGTAGATGGCCGCTAACTTTGTTTTTTTCATTTCTAAACATTGGAGGGATCAATAGCTTTATAATTTATAAGGCCAATACGGAAGATCTCGTTGAAAGAAGACTGTTTTTGAAGACTTTAGCCCTAAGTCTAAACATTAACCCTAATGTTGGCCCTAAGCCCACACTTGCCGGACAATCTATGATAAACACAAAAATTGTTAAACTTAGTTATGTTATCAAAAACTGATTGGTTAACTTGAGTTCCTATTTTTTGTTCATTTGATCATTTTACTTATTGTACCTAACAATTACATTCCTATTTTATCTTATTGTCTCAAAAATTTAAAAAATTTAAACTGTATTTTTATGTTAAATTCTTCTTTCAGTTCCACATTTTAATAATTTAATTCAATATATAACTTTTTTTTACGCTATTTTGTGTTTACTTATTTGTTTACCTATTAAACATATTATAATAACGATATTTGGTGTCTAGAAATTGGTATACGCTTGCTTAAAGCAAAAACTTTCAGGGTGAGAGAAAATCTCAGGCGCGAGTTCTCGCGTTTCACAATTCCTCGCGAGTTCCCCCGGCTTAAATGTCCCATCGATCCTACCCTAGCATATGACGAAAATGAGGTCCGTTCAAAACTGTATATATATATCTATCTATATATTTGTCTGTTACCGCTCTAGCGGTCGCAATTTTTGTTTTATCGTTACCAAACTCGATATTTAGTTGTTTTATGTAAAAAAGAAAGATCTAGGTCGTTAACGGCTGAAATCGGATCAGTGGGAGGGGGGGGGGGGTTAGAGAAGAGGATTTTCGAAAATTCGAAATATCTCCGTTACTATTCGTCGGATCGAAAAATTGTACAGAATCAATCTTTTTGCAAATTAAATTTACTATAAACATTGATATATACATTTATTCTCTATCTTGAATATTAACCGAGATATTTGCACTTTTATCGGGGCAGATAACGGATGAGAGTAAAACTTCACGTGGGAAATCTGCTTAGTTTACGCAGCCCCTGCGTGACGGACTTTTATTGTTGATATGAGATGAACAGGAGTAGGGGTTTACTGAAGGCCACAAAACTAAAAAACGCAAATATCTCGGTTAATATTAAAGATAATGCAAACATGTGCATAGCAACATTTAAAGACCATTCAATTTTCAATAAGATTAGTTATATACAATTTTTCGATCCGACGTACAGTAACGGAGATATTTCGAATGTTCAAAAATCCTCCCCTATACCCCCCCCCCTCTCACTTGTCCGATTTCAGCCGTCATGAACTTGATCTTTATTTTTACATAAAATGTTTAAATATAGAGTTTGGTAACGATTAAGCATTAATTGCGGCCGCTAGTGCATTAACAGACATATATATATAGAGAGAGAGAGAGAGAGGGAGAGGGGGGGAGAGAGATAATTTTGAACGGACCTCATTTTCCTGGGTAGGATCGATGGCCATTTGAAGAAAATCTGTTATGAAGTCTTCTAAAAGTGGAATTTGAGAATAGTGAGTATATGGCAGCTATTGTGGAACACGAAATGTTTAACTGGATTGATTATGTACGATTTGTCAATTCCACTCATTATAACAGAGGCACTCCAATTTATTAATTTACCTTTACTTCTGGTGTATGATATTTTCGGTTTATATAGAAAACTACTCTAAATAACAACACGTAACAATTTCGAAAAGAATATTCAATATGTAGTATATTTCGAAAGCGAGATTAATTATGACTTTATTTTCCAGCTTTATACTATACACATTCTTTAACCCCTACTCAGCCAGCTTTTTACGATTTGAAAATTAAATAACCTTATTTTACCTGAATGGCTAAAAGTCCGTCACGCAGGGGCTGCGTAAACTATGCAGATTTCCCACGTGAAGTTATACAATAGAGAAATCTCCATTCGAGAGCCGAACAGTTACGGCAAAGGGCCGAACTAGCTCTTGGCGGGAAGCTCATTCGTCCGTTATCCGCCCACATTTAATAAAAATGCAAATAACTCGGTTAATATTTAAGATAGAGAATAAATGTATAGAACAATATTTATAGTAAATTTACAATAAGATTGGTTCTATACACATATGTGATCCTACGTAGGGTAGCGGAGATATTTCGAATTTTCGAAAATCCTCCCCTCTAAACCCCCCTTCCCACTGGTCCAATTTCAGCCGTTAACGAACTTGATCTTTCTTTTTACATAAAATGACTAAATATCGAGTTTGGTAACGATTAAACAAAAATTGCGACCGCTAGAGCGGTAACAGACAAATATATATATATATATATATATATATATATATATATATATAGAGAGAGAGAGAGAGAGAGAGAGAGAGAGAGAGAGTTTTGAACGGACCTCATTTTCGTCATCTACTAGTTAGGATCAATGGACATTTGAAGAAAAATATCGAAAATTCCGTCATGAGTACAACCTCAATAGCTGATTTCCCTTAAGGGAAATCTGCTAAAATGTAGTTTAGTAGTGTCCTCATAGAAATTGAGGAAGCTAGAGAGTTTAAAGGATAAATACATTTTCTGCTTATGATATATCACAATGCGCACAAACACTAAATACATAGGAAATAGACTGACATTGTTGGAATCTGTCAACATTGTGTGGAATTTTGTAAAATTAGTATTCATATTAGTGAAAAACCTAAATAGGTGATTCCCTATAACAAAAGTATACTAAAGATAATTTTAATCAATGAGATACATAAATCCACTTATTTTACTTTATTTAATTTATGATTTATCCTTCTGTAGGAGTTACCAGTTATTAAGTTATTTTATAACCAATCTTCATCGGGCTAAAAAAATTGTTTATTACATTGTTAAATGCCAAGTTCGATTCCCACTTTTGCAAAGAGATATTATTTATTGACACATTCATTTATTGCCATTATTCGTTGAATCTCTAGTGTTCCACCACTCCACCCAGTCTAAAAAGACCTGGTGTGTTCACAGTTCGTCATGCCTTAATTTCATCAAATGAAAATTAAATATCTTTAACATTAATATATATATAATATATATTTTAACTTTCAACATTTCAAATAAAAATATGGTACAATTATTTTTTTTACGGAGTTATTTCAAAGTGTGCTATATATATATATATATATATATATATATATATATATATATATATATATATATATATATATATATATATATATATACACATATAATATATATATATATATATATATATATATATATATATATATACAATACATTACATTATATAGAACTAAACATAATTAGTTTAGAAGAATTAAGAACTTATTTAGTATAGAACTAAATTTATTTAGTGACGGAATTCATTACATAAAATCCTTAGTCCCAACATGGCTAGAAAAGGGTGGTGATAATTTAAGACAGTCCATTAAATTTGTTTTGTATATATTGCACTGTGAAAAAATATTTGAAGGTAGTTGATAGGCATTTTAAAGTATTATTCCTCAAAACATTTATTTTATGTAACAGGAATCATTATAAAATGATATTTTAATATAAAAATAAGAATTATTATAAAGAAAAAATTATTAAATTTGGAAAAAAGTAAAGTGCACTGCCCGGGAATCGAACCCGGGTCGCAAGAATGGGAATCTTGCATGATACCACTACACCAGCAGTGCTCGTGACATTGAGTGTTATTTTCAGTGTTCACTACGTTAAACATTTTGCAGTTACCCATGAATTTTTACTGCTTATTACATACTGTTGCTGCGATTGTCTCCGGATTTTGATTTATATTTATAGTGCCCATATCTTCGATACTATAAAATAACATTCCAGTTGCTATTTAAAGTTAGTTGTTATGCCGGGGGAAAAATTAAAATAATGGTCCAAGTTAGATAACTTTGAATCACACACAAGATAAAAAGAAACAGGGTTTCTTAAGCATATTATCTACAAGGATATATAATTATTAGCCATTAAAAACATGTAATTTATTCCGCTGAGTAAATAAAATCTTGGCTTTGAAAATGTTGATTCTGAGTGGAGGAATGTTTGTAAAAATGTTCAATTTTTCAACTATCAAAAAAAAAAGTCTTCGTTACAATGCTATTAAATAGCAACAATCAATTAATTTTTCAAGGCGGTGTTCAATAGATTATTTAGAGCTGCTATATTAACCTGAGTTTATTTTTGATAATATTTCTGTACATATTTGTTTATTTTAAATTTAATTTACTTATTGTTTAATTTTTGACGGACTGGTAAAATAGTCTATATGTTTATTAGAAAAAATATTTGAATATTTGCATCAACAAAAAAAAAACTAAACTTCCCATGGAAAAAGGACATAATATAAAAAACGAGGTAAGCGTGTGAAAGAAATTAAAATTCCATCTTAGGGGTATTACAGAATTCAAATATTCACACGGCCCGGGAATATAAGAGAGTTCAAATGTCAAATCAAGATTTTTGGGGGAATTTGAGTGCGAAAAAATCCCTTAATACGGGTAAAAAGGCAGCTGGACCGTGAGGCTCTGGAGGGATTTTTTTAAAGCCGTGGGAACAAGACTCGGACAAAGCCTAGGAAAGAGCTGGGGTTTTTTGAAGAGAGGCCACTTACGCCCGGGATTGTCTTGAGGGGTGGAGTCGCCTGAAAAAATATTTCCCCCAGTGGTGAAAAAAAAAAATGTATATCCGTGCCAATAATTTCCCCCAATTTTCTTTCTCTATCAATTCAGGCTGTCCGTCATGAATTTCGGACAACTGCACGCAACGTACAAATAATTAAAACTGACAACTATACAAACTCGCCTGTTTTTTTAAGTGTTTACTATAAATTGTTTTCTCATTCATATTCATATAAATATGGAGAGTACCAATTTCCTAGTTGAATGAATACATCAGTCAACAGTTAACGGCACAGGTTTTCTCCAGTTATTTTTTCCAGATTATTAAAAACATTATTCCGGCAAAAGTCAAATACCAAAATAATGTTTGTTTGTTTTTTTCAATTTTTCTATAATGCAGTACCTCTTACTTTTTGGAATTTATATCTCGTGCTCCAACATATATATAAAATTTAGTTACATTTGTTGACTGTTAATGAAAAAATAAGAAAGTATTATAAATGGATAATTATCAATTTATGAGTTAATAAATGGCAATAAAATAGAAATAAAAATAAGTAATTAGATGAGGTAAGAAAATAAAGTAGTCTTTATAAAATGTGTTTATTGTATGAAATATTTAAAATGCTATTGGGCCAGAAAAAAAGTCCATCACACAGGGGCTGCGTAAACGAAGCAGATTTCCCACGTGAAGTTATACAATAGAGAAATATGCCTATTAATAACAGTTGTAGTAACGAAACTCAAAATCAATTCACGAGGGAGGAACAGTTACGGATTCGGCCAACTAGCTTTCGGCGGAAAGTCCCGAATATAGCCGACTTCTGCCGACCAAACACACTACACAAATGCAAATATCTCGGTAACATACAAGATAGAGAATAATTAGAGAATAGAGAACAATAATTATAGTAAATTTAATTTGCAATAAGATTGGTTCCATAACATTTTTCGATCTGACGCATAATAGCTGAGATATTTCAAATTTTCAAAAATCCCCCCTCCCGCTTGTCCGATTTCAGCCATTAACGAACTTGATCTTTCTTTTTACATAAAACGATTAAATACAAAGTTTGGTTACGATAAAAAAAAATTTGCGACCGCTAGAGCGTTAACAGACAAATATATATATATATATATATATATATATATATATATTATCTTTTTATCAGTTACGTACACCTTTTTTAGCAGATTTCCGTCGGAATACTCATGACGCGATTATTTGATCGATCCTACCCAGGAGATGACGAAACTGAGGTCCGTTCAAAATTATATATATATTTGTCTGTTATCACTCTAGCGGTCGCAATTTTTATTTGATCGTTACTAAACTCGTTATTTAAACGTTTTATGCAAAAAGACAAATCAAGTTCGTTAATGGCTGAAATCGGACCAGTGGGAGAGGGGGGGTTTAGAGGGGGGATTTTCAAAAATTAGAAATATCTCCGTTACCCTACGTAGGATCACAAATGTGTATAGAACCAATCTTATTGTAAATTTACTATAAATATTGTTCTATACATTTATTCTCTATCTTGAATATTAACCGAGATATTGGCATTTTTATTAAATTTGGGCCCATAACGTACGACGGAATTTCCCGCCAAAAGCTAGTTCGGCCCTTTGCCGTAACTGTTCGGCTCTCGTATGGAGATTTCTCTATTGTATAACTTCACGTGGGAAATCTGCATAGTTTACGCAGCCCACGTACAAGTTTAGCCCACTTGTGGTCTCATTCTCTTATTTATAAATAAATAAAAAAAACAATGCATAAAAGGGGTTTGTGTTGGGGATCACTTAAGGCTGAAAATAAGAAAGTAAGAATACCTCGCTTAACACTTGGGTTACGAAAAAACGTACAGAACAGCAATTTTAGAGCATCAAGATTAAAAGCTTAACAAGATTGGTTCTATAACATTTTGCGATACCACTCTTAATAAGGGCGATAATTTGAATTTTCAAAATCCCTCTATCTAATATAAGATAGAGAATAAATGTATATAACAATATTTATAGTACATTTTATTTGCAATAAATTGGTTCTATACAATTGTTAGATCTGTCGTATAATAATGAAGATGTTTTTATTTTTCAAAATTCCTCTCTTCTTAACCCCCTTCCCACACGTTCGATTTGGGCCATTAACGAACTTGACCTTTAGATTTGTATGCTCTGCTTATATATCGAGTTTGGTTACCATATAAGAATAATTGGAAACCGCTAGAGCAATAACAGACAGTATGTAAATATATATATATATACTAGCTCAGATACCCGGCTTCGCTCGGGAATTCTTTTGAGGCTGAACGGTGATAGTATTGTTTTGCCAAGGCTTTACTTTGCACAATGTTTTGACATTTACCCGTCCCAGTGTTTAGAGTAAATACCCGTCGTTTCTGTGGATTTGTTAATAATACAATTATTTTTTTATGTAAGACTTCACAGTCCTCCATATTGTCATATTCCCCGTTTCCTGTGCATTATGCATTGATTTGAATTAGTAGTTTTTAACCTATAACTCATTTATACTTAGGTATTCGACGAAAGTGTATATACCAAAAGTTACTCCAAATAACAAAATAAACAACTTTTGTTATGTGCGTAATTGCCGAAACCCCAATAGGAAAAGAAATATCACTATTTTGAATTTCAGGCCTCCCTTATAACCCCCACTCCTGCCCGTCCCTAGAAATGTTAGTATGGCTTATTATAAGGAAAACGTTAGTGCTAATTCACATACCGAGTTTGGTTTAGTTCGCTTGAGTTTTTTGTGCCAAATAAAATTGTTGACTTCCACAGTAGTTTTTAGCGTATAACTCATTTATACTTAGGTATACGACAAAAAAGTATATAACAAAAGTTACTCAAAATAACAATATAAACAACTTTTGTTATGTGCATAATTGCCGGAAATGCAATAGGAAACGAAATATCGCTATTTTTAATTTCAGGCCTCCTTTATAACCCCCACTCCTGTTCGTCTCAGAGAATATTAAGATAGCCTAAAATCTAAGTTGGGTTAGTAGTAATATACATACCAAGTTCCATAAAATTCGGTTCAGCCGTTTATGCGTGAAAATGTAACAAACAAACAGACACGAAAGAAACAAAATGCAGTTATGGTGTCTATGACATGTGAAACGAAAAGTTATCGTGAAATTTCGCGAAAAAAATCAATGTACAGACAAAGGTTACAATTATATATATATATATATATATATATATATATATATATATATATATATATATATATATATATATATATATATATAACTGGGTAGGATCGATTGACATTTGAGGAAATTTATCGAAAATCGCGTCATAGAAAATCGCGAAGAGGGAAGTCTGCTAAAAATAAAACAATGTATTCATTTCAAAATTCAGTGTGTGGTTCTTATTGTATAATAATTTATAACGGATTATAAAGTTGTCTCTTAACAATTAACGAAGCTTTCATTGTCTAACTTTTGCATTCTATCTAAAGTAGATTTTAATTATAAAACCAGTTTTTGAGAGGCGGTAGATCATTAACCGAGATATTTGATCCCATAGTAGATAATGTTCAAGGATAAATACGAAAAAAAAATTAATAAATTAAAAAAAAAAAACTTAGTAACAACTAGCCGTACCCCTGAGACTGAGGGGTGAGGTTGTACCCGTCCTACATACAAGTGGGGATTTTTCCATTCAGACTCAGCGCAGGAACTCTACAGGAATAATCTAGACCAGGGGTCTCCAAACTACGGCCCGAGGGCCACATCCGGCCCGTGGACAGATTTTGTCAGGCCCGCGGAGAGCTAGCATACTTGAAAACGCCTTTTAGAGAACATATTTTTTATAGCAAATTAAATTTAGTTTACTGAAGTATTCTAATTTTATGTTGAATAATTATTAATATGACATCTACATTGATATGGTCATGGGCAAACTACTCGTAACATTGTTGTAGGCTTATTGTTATTGTTTTTGTGATAAGTTGGATAATGAATTTTAATGAGTAAAGACATGTATCATATGCAGAAAATTTAATTTCAGAATATAATAACTAACAAATTAATGAAATGAATCCAAATAACATTTTATACATTTTAAATAAAAACATAACTTATAACAAGCATAATGACACATGAAATACTAATGAGATTTATGTAATTGAAATTTTCCAATGACAATAGTTTGTAGTTGTGGACTAATTATACTTGTACCAATTATTAAAAGAGATTTAAGATGCTCATCAGTTAATTTAGATCTGTAAACATTTTTTGGGTATTTCATTTTGGAGAAGGTCTTCTCACACAAATAAGTAGTACCTAAAACAGAAAACAGTCCACGAGAAAATTTATGCAAATTATCAAATTGTGTCAGTGGAGGACTCTTATAAAATTCCATCAAAGATGAGTTTTGATATTTGTTCTTAATTATATCACTGCACTGTCAATCATCAATCATTTCCATTTGAAGTTCCGGTGCTAGGGTGGACTATTTCACTTTTTACCACTGGCAACAATGATAATATGGTTTTGGCCCTCGGAACTTACTGGAGTAATCAGTATGGCCCTAAGCATGGAAAGTTTGGAGACCCCTGATCTAGACCATTCACAGATCTAATGAAGTACAGTCTTTCGAAAGGATGCCACTTAATAACAGTTATATACAATATTATTCTAAAATGCGTTGTTAATAGCCAGTAATAGGTCATAGAATGGTTAGATTTCTGACAATTACGAAAATGCTTACATATTTGCTCATAACCCTGTTTAAGTACTGAATTTCATATTTAAAATAGCTGATTTCCTTAGGGGAAATCTGCTAAAAATCGAAATTTAAACCATGTAGCTTATATCAACATAATTTTGTTGCTTTATTTTAAAATAAAAGTCAGTCACGCAGGGGCTGCATAAAATAAGCAGATTTCCCACGTGTAGTTATACAATAGAGAAATCACCATACGAGAGCCGAAAAGTTACGGAAACGGCCGAACTAGCTTTCGGAGGAAACCTTAGCCGGTCTCATCTCGTCCGTTGTCAGGGGCTGCCTAAACTATGCAGATTTACCACTTCCGTCCCGTATTCGCATTTATTTCATGACGTAAAAGTTCAATGAGAACAATATATGTTATTTAGGCTTCAAATAGAGTGCTTCATAATATAAATAACAGCTTATTGTTGATATGACATGAGTAGGAGTGGGGGAGGGGGTTTACTGAAGGCCGAAAACTAAAAAAAAAAATATCTTGGTTAATATTAAAGATAATGAAAACAAGTTCATAACAACATTTATAGATCATTCAATTTACAGAAGATATTTAGAATTTTCCAAAAATTCTCGTCTTTAACCCCCCCCCCCTCCCACTGTTCGGAATTCTACCGTTAACGAACTTGATCTTTATTTTTACAAGAAACGTTTAAATATAGAGTTTGGTAATGATCAAGCAAAAATTACGACCGCTAGAGCAAAAACACGACAAATATATATGCATATACCGTATATAATCGCGTCATGAGTGCGACCTCAATAGCTGATTTGCCTTAAGGGAAATCTGCTAAAAGGTCCGTTAATAATTGTATATATATTCCTCTGTTAACGCTATAGGGGTCGCAACTTTTATTTGATATGCACCAGACATTTAAACGTTTTATGTAAAAATAAAGATCAAGTTCGTTAATGGCTGAAATCAGACCAGTTTTCAGAACTGAAGGTGGTACAGAGGAGAGGAATTTCAAATATTCCCATTGAAACAATCTTATTTAAACATTTAATGTTCTCTAATTGTTGTTATATATGTTTTTTCAATATTTTGGTTATTAACCGAGATATTTATATTTTTTATTTTTCATCCTTCATTAAACCCCCACTCCTAATCATTTCATATTAACAAGATGTTTTTATATCATGAACCACATTATTCATGTCTTAAATACCAAATATTGTCTTTATTGAACTTGTGTTAGATGCATGCAATTGTGTAGTTTGATGACGTCATCGGTTAAGATTTTCCGGTAATGAATATTTGATCATTATTATACCTACTCAATATTTAACCGTTTATTTAAACTCTAATGTTCAAAGGAGTTATTACTACTACTCTTGTTTCCAGCCATGAGTAAAGCTCCACTACTACTCATCACATTTTCACTTATATTAATTAATATATAGAGAATATATGTGGATATAGTGGCCGATGACATCAGTGTGTCACGTGAGTAATCTGCTTAGTTTACGCAGCCCCTGCGTGACGGAGTTTTTCAGAATAGACCAACTATGTGAAACTTGTTCAACTGCATGATAAATAAGGGAATCACGTCAGAGGCTGCACACGATGCACCAGGAAGGAGTGAAGCATTAGGCTGAGGTGAGCATTAGAGTAATTGATGGAGATCGAACTATCCTTAAATCAAGGTAAGTAGAGCCTACTTAGAGTAATGAGCTCAAATAGAATGATTGAGCTGGCCTAGCATTAGTCCGCTAGGCATCGCTGTAATCGCTCGTGGAAAGTGAGAGGAGTCTAGGATCATGGCACACTCGATACAATCTTCCCACGCGTTTTAGCAGATTTCCCTTCGGGGAAATCAGCTATTGAGGTCGTACTCATGACGCAATTTTAAAAAAATTTAAGAGCAAAAGCAGAGGTAGCAGTGGGGGGGGGAGGTCAACCGTACGTATTTGGCATATATCTCACAAAGTAAAATTTCAATTTATGTTTGTACATTAGTTTTATTTGTATTTTTAGTTTTATGTTTGTACATTAGTTTTATTTGTATTTTTAGTTTTATGTTTGTACATTAGTTTTATTTGTATTTTTAGTTTTATGTTTGTACATTAGTTTTATTTGTATTTTTAGTTTTATGTTTGTACATTAGTTTTATAATATATAGTATGATATAGTATCTTTATGTTTTTTGGATAAGTTTTAATTTAATTTATAAGTAGTTTAGTTTGATTTATAGTAGTAGTAACCAGTTTATAGTAAACATATTGTCTGTAAGAGAGGACTATTGGTCCTATGACAATAAATGCATCTATCTCTCTCTCTCTCTTTGTCGCTCTCTCTCTCTCTCTCTCTCTCTCTCTCTCTCTCTCTCTCTCTCTCTCTCTCTCTCTCTCACTCTCTCTCTCTCTCTCACTCTCTCTCTCTCTCTCTCTCTCTCTCTCACTCTCTCTCTCTCTCTCTCTCTCTCTCTCTCTCTCTCTCTCTCTCTCTCTCTCTCTCTCTCTCTCTCTCTCTCTCTCTCCCTCTCTCTCTCTCTCTCTCCCTCTCTCTCTCTCTCTCTCTCTCTCTCTCTCTCTCTCTCTCTCTCTCTCTCTCTCTCTCTCTCTCTCTCTCTCTCTCTCTCTCTCTCTCTCTCTCTCTCTCTCTCTCTCTCTCTCTCTCTCTCTCTCTCTCTCTCTCTCTCTCTCTCTCTCTCTCTCTCTCTCTCTCTCTCTCTCTCTCTCTCTCTCTCTCTCTCTCTCTCTCTCTCTCTCTCTCTCTCTCTCTCTCTCTCTCTCTCTCTCTCTCTCTCTCTCTCTCTCTCTCTCTCTCTCTCTCTCTCTCTATCTCACTCTCTCTCTCTCTCTCTCTCTCTCTCTCTCTCTCTCTCTCTCTCTCTCACTCACTCTCTCTCTCACTCTCTCTCTCTCTCTCCTCCCTCTCTCCTATCCTCCCCTCCCTCTCTCTCTCTCTCTCTCTCTCTCTCTCTCCTCTCTCTCTCTCTCTCTCACACACACACACACACACACACACACACACACACACACACACACACACACACACACACACACACACACACACACACACACACACACACACACACACACACATACATACACGCACAAGTAACGCTAATAACATTAGATTTGGTTCAGATTACAATATTTGCGCATATGGTAGTTGACAGGTGCATTAAGGATGAAGGAGGCCGGTCGCTAGGTGGAGGGATACTAGCGACAGTCAATCACACCCTCCTGACGTTCCTCATCAAATACACACAAATTAATAATAGACTCAGAGGCACCTCCATAATAATTCATAGCACTTCGACATTGCATCATGAGCTGCTTGATGCCTCCCTGTGTCTGGGCTTGGCTCAGCTCCAAACTGACACAATGTATACTTTCACATTCAGATTTTTTAACTCAATTATGTTTTTGTAATAAATATAATTTTCAAAATGCTTAAATCAATGTTCACCGTGTTTGAAGTTAGTTATTCCACTAAATATGATGATAAAAATGAATGAAATGAGAAGTACAGGAAAAATAAAATTGCAATTCAAGAACTCTGTCATTAGTAACCTTTTGTTTTAGCTGATTTCCCTCAAGGGAAATGAACTATTTAGGTTGTCAGTAAACCCTTACTCCTATTCATGCCATACTAACAATAAGCTGTTATATCTTTAACCACTTTATTCTAAGCTTAAATACAAACTATTCGTTGTGTGATGGCGTCATCCAATAGAATTTTACGTTCTTCTTTCAAAAATGTTTATTTGATCTATACCATACTCGTATTTAACTACTTCAATCAACACTAAAGATCATATTTGTTATTGGATAAAATTCGGCCTGGAATTGTGGGTGTTTAGAGGAGGGGAATTGGATATATTAAAATATCGCCGTTATAATGAAGTCGAATCATAAAATGTCATAGAACCAATCTTGTTATGAATTATTTCGAAAATAAAGTATTACGAGACTTCTCCGTACTTTCTTCTTCTCAGTCTACATTTACCCCCTCACCCTACTCATTGTTTTTTTACATAGAAATAGAGAATATGTGGAGAAATGAGACGGGAAATCTGCTTAGTTTACACTGCCCGTGCGTAGTGGACTTTTTTTTTAGTAAAATCGAGAACAAAATCGGTCTATACATTATTATTAAAGGATGTTACGGATGTTTTTTTATAGGATTTAGAACTAACAAGTGATAGGAATCTACAATGATTATAGAAATATCAACTAGAATAACGATAACGTTATATATTGGGCAGATTGACACGGTATTATATAGTATTGGTATAAATTCTAATTAATATATAGGAAATCAATCTTCTGCCCTAAAAGTAGCGAGAACTAAGGTTGGAGTCACAAAAAGAACAATGCTGACCGTTGGAGATTATTTTTCAAAACGGACCAGCAAAGTAGCCGGTTTTTTTTTACTCTTTTTTTTGTGGCCTAAGGGTTATAACGTCTTTGGGCACTATTTGCACATTACTTAAAAGTTGGTATGTCAAAATAATTCTGCAAAAGTTAGCTATAATATAAGTATATTATATCTCGTTAGACCGTATGAATGTCTTTCTAAGATTTACCATTTCTTGTGACTCAATGTCAATGGGATCAATTTGACTCAAATTTTATGTATGAATGCTGATTTTTCCTATTAATGGAACGTCCTTTCCTTTGAGGACACTTAGATCAGTGTAACCGACCTACCATAAGCAAATGTAACGATGGACTGCATCCTGTAATTGAGAATGGTGGGTTAATTCTCCCCTTCAGATAGGTTGAGTATTTATATTTTTTGTATTGACCTATTCATAGATGTTATTGGATTCCTCTACAGCCTAAACACAATTCCAAGAAAAGAGGATGTGCCCGGGACCATTGTATAGTCCAGGTGACCATATGCTTCTAATAGACGGTGCATCACGCAGATGGAAACTCATCCTCAAGAAGGGTTACAGACACGCCCTTGCTCGTCCGTTAGGGAACAAGCTCGCTAAGGTGACAGGATTAACTTGTGTGCGTGTGTGTATGTATGTAGCTAGACGCTGCGTGTGTGTGTGTTGGGGCCCCACGGTGCTCCAAGGAGGAGCGTGAGCCCTAGGGGTGAGGGGCCCCTAAAAAACAGATGGCTACCAGGGCCCCGAGTTTTTTACCCCCGGCCAGTCTCAGGGGTAGAGGAGACACACGGACAAAAAAAAACGGACGAAACGGAAGGAGGGGAGTTCGCGAGGTTTTGTTGAGCGGAGATTTTTTTAAAGGGGTGTCCCAGGTAGAGAGAGCTCCTTTAATAGAGAGGAGGGGTGCATGTGAACACTGGTCAGGTGTTCCTAGCTCATCTCTCGGCTTCATTTCCGCTAGCCCTTCCATAGATAGATGGCGGTTAGTTGTCAGAGTAATTCACCGTGTTACGACCATTTGCTCTATGCTTGGAGGATCCTCTTCGCCAACATATTGGACTAAGCGAAAGTCTCATTTTAAACATTGAAGAAGAAAATATTTAACAAATTGGAAACCTTAACCAATGAAAAACTGTACATCAACAAATTAACTTCACTATATTTATTTCAGCAGAATACATTAATTCGCAACATACCATCGAAAGCACTCGCTACATGCACTCGACGATAAGCTAATAAGACACCCTTATCAATAAATTTGGGAATGGTATCTACCAGTGGTCGGCAAAGTGCGGCCTTGTCCTCGTATTGCTGTACTTTCCCTTTTCGGTTCTAGATGTGTATATATATATATATATATATATATATATATATATATATATATATATATATATGAGAAGAATCTTTGTCAAGCATGAACATTATCAAGACTAAACTGATATGTCGTCTTATAGATGAAAGCTTGGAATCATGCCTAAATTTAGAAACAACAACATACAAACCTGACGTACTCAAACTTTCCAATGAGATGCAAGCACATTGTTTGCATTAATAAATATTTATTAAGTATGAGATTTACTTTTATTTAGTGCCCTACTTATTTAGAGTAATAAAAGTTTTCTAAACAAGCAGTTTTGGCTCCCATTTGTTGTTTAAATTGTTATAACGTTCATATTTGGCTCCTTGTCTAAAAAGTTTGCCGACCACTGGGTATACTGACTGAACCAATCCAATTCTTGATATGAACATCCAACCTTCAGAATCGACCCAGAAAAAAACCGTACCATTTCTGAATACGTTCCAAAAATATATCCATGAACAGATTAGTTAGTTTTTCATACTTCCAGAGTACTGTTTGGATATAATTAATATAATTTAGTATCGATTCCTAAAATAGCTCCGTTATTGGAAATTCTATGGCCTTGCAATGAAGTTCCTTAGCATAACATGAATAGCTTCCCTTGTCTTCAGTGGACTATCTAGATGGTATCTATGGTGTGACTTTTCTTACACCATTAAGCCATACCACGGATATAAATAAGCAACTGAGGATAGGACGAGGTATGAAATCCTTCAGAAAAAAAAAATCCAAGGACTGAGCTGTTTCTCTAACATTCGCAGCAAAGTATTTCTTACTGTACAATAAAAAGTGACCAAAAAACCTATAATTTTCCCCAATACGTCTAAAAACTAAATGCATTTTCTCAAACGCCATTATGTACTGCCATATGCATTTGATTAATTGTACAAAAACTGAGCAGCAACACATTTAATTCAAACTGACTTGGCTTAATTAATCAAAAACTTTGCTTTTCAGCGAATCACAACAATTATCATTAAAATATATATGATGAAACGTTTCAAAAAATTGCGAACACCGATGGTTAGTGAGCCATATTAGGAGATCGTTAGTTAGACGATGACGCAACATTAATAATAGCTGGAAAATAGTAAAAAAATGTTTAGAACAAATGGTTTTTGTAACAGCTTGGAGCATTGTTCCGTTTGCACCTTCTAGGCCTAGGGGGACAAAAAGCTCCCCCTCCAACTCGCTACCCCACAGATCCGTGGGGTGGTGTGTCCTTGAGGGTCGCTACTTCCTTACCCCAGGGGTAACCTAGCTTTTTCTACTAGCTCCAGTTTGGGAGAAATTTTTTAAATAAGGTTTTTGCATGGAGTATTAGAATGAAATCAACTGTGGGATCAAATATCTCGGTTTATGGTACACTAGGTCTCAAGAGCTTCAGCTAATTCATTATTTAAATTTATTAATGAATATATATATATATATATATATATATATATGTGTGTGTGTGTGTGTGTGTGTGTGTGTACTAGCTGTACACCAACTAAAATACTAAATTAAGATAAAGATGTTTGTAATAAAAGTTACTCTAAATATCAAATATCAAACATCTTTAGTTAAGGGCCCGTTCGCTAAAAAACAATAGGTAACGAAATATGACGATTTTTCATTTCATGCCTCCCTAACAACCCCCACTCTTGTTCATTCCTAAAAATGTTAATATAGCTTATAGTCAAAAATACGGAGTTTCGTTAATTTCGATTTAGTCTTTCATGTACTATAACATTGTTGACCCCTTCTATAGTTTTCGTGTATACCTCATTTATACTTCAGTATACGAAAAAAGGGAATATAACAAAAGTTACTCTAAATAACAAAACAAACAACTTTTGTTGCATACACGCTTGCCGAAAAATGAATAGGTTACGAAACATCGTGATTTTATATTTCAGACCTCCCTGATAACCCCACTCCTTTTCGCAACTCAAAATCTTAATATAGCTTATAATCAAGGAGTTGTTAATAACAAATCGTATAAGGAGTTTCGTTTAGTTCGGCTGAGACCTATGTGCCATATAAAATTGTTGACTCCCAGTATAGTTTTTGCGTAAACAACAATGTATACGACAAAAGTGTAATGACAAAAGTTACTCTAAATAACAAAATATACAACTCTTGTGTATGTTATGTGCATATTTTCCAAAAAAAAACAATAGGAAACGAAATATCGCTATTTTTAATTTCGGTCCATCCTTATAACCCCCACTCCTGTTTGTGTCCTGCGTTAGTAGTAATATACATACCAAGTTACATAAAATTCGGTTCAGCCGTTTACGATTCTATAATGGACATACAGACAAAAATTCATTTATATATATATATATATATATATATATATATATATATATATATATATATATATATATATTGATCGAATTGATCACTCGCTACATATAACTCTGATCACAGATCCACCTCGAGGGCACTCACTGGGAGTATGCTTTGGTTGAGTTAGAAATTCAGGGAAATATAAAAATATTAATTTGGTATTTTTCTTGTTTTTTGACATGGAAATACCCTTATCCCGTTTTGCAGCGTTATTGTTCCACTCATTTTTACAAAAATCATCATTATAATGGATGATCTTAGAAATAATTGAATTAATTAAATGCCCGGTAAAACACGTCGTTGTTGTACGTGTTAGTACTAGTACTAGTACCCAAATAGTTCTAAAACTAACAAAAATTGTATTAAAATAGATCAGGTTTTATTTTATTTTTGTAAAAGATAGCTCAATAGTTGCATTTCTAGGAGGAATTAAACTTTTACATAATACCCTCAAAACTTACTTAGTATTTACGTTTGTAAAATAATTCTGACGTGAAAGCATAGCTAGAAAGTTCTTTGCTTTCCAAGGCTCCAATAATGATAATACTATCATTTAATTATTGATCATTAAGTTAAGATTTGTTTAAACACAAGTTAATATTCACCGAAACCCTTTCTTTAATTAACCTTCTCCTAGAGATCATTGCAACGCTCAAATTTAGTTGAGTTTTATAAGCGTTTGTGAGAATCACCGGCTGAAGATTGTATTTTATGTCCATGACAAGCGTAATTTCAGCTGAAGGTCCCACAATCCCAACTTCTGCGGTAATTTTACGTAAGAGATATTAATGGAAACGAATTGTAACTTCCTATTTATAAACTGATAAAGTAGTGCTGTTGAGTGATGATAAAAATACTTTCAGAACTATTACGAATCATCTAATCAAATTAAATTAATTTAACACTTGAAGCATTAGATAATAAGTAAAAGTATAATTTAATTACTTCTTTAAACAAACAAGCCATAATAAGGATGACTTATTGATTGAAAAACAATTTCAAAGTATAGAACAGTTTAATTGTATTATTATTTTCCGTCTAATAAGGTTATATCCCAAATTTGGAGTGATTTTCTGAAATTTTGAGCATTCCGCCTTTTTTTTTCTAATTATTGGTTCAAAATTTAACATTAGTAAACAGTAAACGTTGCTCAAACGGTTAACGACATTAACAATGCTAAAAAATACAGATTAACTTTTTTAATTTTTGCTTCTCATCCATTAAGGCAATCCATAATTTTATTAGACACGAAGAGTACTAACTAACCTCTAAAAGTATTCCTCTAAGTCAGTAAACCATAATTCTCGAAGGGAAAATAAAAAAAAAATAGGTTTTTTTTCCTGTAATACTCTAATTGGTCTCAATATGATTAGAGCAAGTAAACTTTACGTTTATTTCGAGAAGGGTCTTTTTTCAATAAACATTTGTTGAAAATTTGTTAAATATTATCATTTTGACAACTAGGTGAAGCCTTTTAATTCCTTAACACTCGTCTTATTTACTGATTGAAATAGTGATTTGCTTTACAATCCAGTAATGCCCTTATGTGACTAGTTCGGTTTGACGTTTTATTGGGAACTTAGATCAATCCTCATCGTTGTCCCTATGTTATTAACAGTTACATGTGCCCACCTAAGTAATACACCATATTGTTAAAAAAAAATAACTGATGTCGGTACCAGACGACTTCCTCGTACTCCAAGTTTAATTTAATAAACCAAGTTGCATTTGAGTTTTCATTATTCCACTTGATACTCATCGAACCAAAAAATGTCATGATAAAAAATTTGCTGATCTTTTCATAACAAACTAAAATGGTTCTAAACAATATTTTTGTATCTCTAATAGGTATGAACAAATATACGATTTTTTATTTCTGCCCACTCTAACCCCCCCCCCCTTCCCCACAGTCGATTTTGATCTAAAAGGAGGTACAGATACATGCAACTAGACGGTACAAAAGCCATAAATATGAAATTTCAACATTGTAAGACTATTCGTTTTTGAGTTATATGTACATACATACAGACGCCTCGTCAAAAACAGTCAAAATTGGTTTAGAGAAAGCCACAAAGGGTAATTTAATTTAAATCTGAAAACCGAAATTCTTCCCAATTACTTTAATTCTTATTAGGAAGTAAAATGATTAATATATACCTGGTATGAACCAATAAGAATGCCCTGAATTTTGAATAATTTTACTTGATTCTCTACAAATGTTATTTACTAAAATTGAAGTTCGGGAAATATGATACATAATTTTTATAGTTTATAAAATATATCTGAACGTATGCAGAACTTCCTTGCTGGTCCAGTAGAGGAGCTCCACTACCCTAAAGTGCGCTAGAGGGTAGGTTTCTCCTTACCCCACTGTGGCAGCACATCTTTTTCTGCTCGCTCTAGTTTGAAGGAACTTTTTTACGTACTTTTTTCTGTGAGATGCATTTGAATCGAATCAACTGTGGGATCAAATATCTCGGTTTATGGTACACTAGGTCTCAAGAGCTTCACCTAATTAATTACGCAGATGGTGAAGGGAAAAAACGAAAAAAAAAAAAAATTGCTTATCTTACGAAAATATAACATAATAGAGAAAGGAACAAAATTGACCATCATTGTTACTTCTTCACAAAAATATTCAATTAAAAATGTATTAATAATAAGCTGTTATACCATGAACCACTTCATTAAAAAATTAAATACTAAATATTGTTTACAACAAACCTTTATTATACGAGATACTGCATATATACTGCCCCCCCCCCATCTTTTGTTCTTGGATTCCTAAAATCTGAGAGATTGATATAAAAATTATTCTGATTCATTACAAATTACTGCACTAGCTGTAGTAAAACGTTTTCAATAAAATTAATATGTTATATTCAGATATATTTCATAAGTTGTTTTTCTTTCCGGTCTAGAACAATTCTAACTATTTTCGCTGCAATGTTGGCTGCCCTGCTTGTCTACAATTCAGACGCTTTCCCTTTTAGATATTATTAACTTGTAAATTGACTGGAAGCTGTCTTATTACCGTTTGTATTTATTCTCTTAACATTCATGTAGATTTATCTGTTGTAAACCTTCCTGTTGGAAATCTGCTTAGTTAGGCGACGGACTTTTATTGTTTATGGTAACATAGGCTTATTATATTATAGGGAAAATTGTAAACCAAATTCGAGACATCACGAATCTTAGTAAATGTTACTTTTTATTTTGACTCTCATTTTTGTCTTTACTCTAATATCTTATATTTTCGTTAGGAAAAAGAACTTCCACCATTGTTACTTCTACACAATGGGTTACTGATCCATAATTACAACTATGAATTATATATTTTCAATATTGTTTCTCAATATTTAAATAGATATTTCTTTCTGTCTGAAACCCCTTTTGTTTGAGTATCCTGGAGATGAAATCCAGAGAATAAAAAACCAGCCCCAGTTGCTTCTTATTTGGCCATAAATTATCAGTAATTGATAGGATTCATTTTTTGTTAACCTAGATTAAGAAATATGTTTGATACTTGCATACTTTCACAGAAAATACTGATATACACAGATGGCATCTGAGGGCTTAGTTTTCTCTTTCGAATATACATCCCTTTGTGAGGACTTGGTGTAAATTGTGCATTGTACTTAAGCTGTGAATGAGACTTATACATATAATTATTTCTTATTGGGCAAAGGGATCAATTCGAGTGGCGGTTTCAGTAATAAAAAAAATAACTAAGAAATTCTAAATATTCGATTACGAGACATTTTGTTCAATAGTTTTATTTGGTCCGAATAAATTTTAAGTTATGTAAGCAAGAATTACGCCAGATATATAGTTTTGGACTCAAATATTTTTTTCAACAGAAAATTACAATATGGAATATCAGTAACTGACACCTCAGTCAAGAAAAAAAAATATCCAAAAGTATAATATTATTTATAGGAAGAACTATGTATACAGTAGAATATTAGATTCAACGTTCTTAAATTTTTAAGAGAATATGTAAATACGATAATTACAATCTTATATAAAGTTAATGGATTTTTTGCAACAAATTTCTGATATAGCTTGAAATATATTTATTCAGAAGGCTTATTTAGCTCCCTCTTATTCTTATGTTTTTATTCTTTATTTTTTTGTACTTATTTCTTTGAATGAGAACTTGTTGTTTCTAATCTATTGTTCTGATCTATTTTACCAAGTTCTGAAATATCCTTGTCAGAACATATCCGTGCTTTCTGGGAAAACCACTTAAGGAAAAGAGATAATCAAATTCTTACAGTGAAGATAATTGCACGGTATGCATGAAGAAATTCACATAATTATTACTATTATTATAAATATGTATGTAGTATTATTATAAAATGTTTATTTTATTAAAATTAACTGGGAATAATGTGAATTCATAGTATTAAGATCATTATGAAGTTTTGTTTTAAAATTTCTATATCTTTCTACATGAGGAACATTTTAACTAGGAGTTTTAGGAAAAGTGTATATTTTTACTCTTAGTTTCCGTTTATACTTTAGCAGGTTTTGCTAATTTTTGTCACCCTTAATTTTCTTTTGGCGTAGACGCTTTGAATATTGAATGTGCTCTCCAAATTATAAGCTTGATATATTTTTAGAAAATTTCTAAAATGGGAAATAACATTTTTCTTTCATCCTATAACGATATTTACTAATATAGAACGGTAAGTCACAACAATGGTTAGAACATTTAACTATAAAATTAACCTGTGAGACTTGTTATTTATACATTACCACTCTTTTCGAGCCACGATAGGACCCTGGAAATTTTAATTTACAATTCGCCACCAAAACGAAATTATTTACTCTGGACCCTTCAAGTTGACATGGAACTACGGATTAACGCATATTGTTAACCTGAACCTGTTAAATCAGAATTGCGTTAAAATAGTGACAACAATATCCAAAACATAGATCATTGTTTACATTCATTTTTAAAGATGAAAAAGCAATAGTCACTAGGCAAGATAATGACGATTTTATGGTTTAAAACATAAACTTTGTTATAAATGCTGACAAAATAATTTTAGCCTCTCTTTTACTTTATTGCTTTTTAATAGCTCAAACAATTTAATTTTTTTGACCTTTGTTAAGTGAATCATTGAGAGTCAAAATAAAAAGTAACATTTACTAAGGTTCGTGATGTTTCGAATTCGCATCGTTTTCCCTATAATATAAGAAGCCTATATAAACATAAACAATAAAAGTCCGTCACGCAGGGGCTGCGTAAATTAAACAGATTTCCCACGGGAATGTTTACGGCATATAAATCTACATACTCGTAACACCACCATGAATGTTAAGATAAAAGTTACATACGGTAATAAGACATCTTTCATTCAGTTTACAAGTTAATAATATTTGTAAAGAATAAGAATAATGTTTATGTCAATCACTCAGATTTAAGTATTGCAAGAACAAAAGAAGGGGGGGGGGGGGCAAAAGAACGTATTCGTTTGTATCTCTAACAAGAAAGGCTTGTTGAAAACAGTATTTGGTATTTAACCTTGTAATGAAGTAGTTCATGATAAAAAAGGTTATTATTAATATGAAACGAGTAGGAGGGGGGGGGGTTAGAGAGAGCGGAAAACTGTAAAATCCAAGCATCTCGGCTAATACTCATTATTTGGAAAAAATGTATTGAACAACATTTATAGATCATTCTAAAATTGTCATTTTATACATTTTTTCGCGTGCTCGAGAATTAAACAAGTTATCGATGTTTTTTTTCAGCCTTCAGTAAAATCCTCTACTCAGCCCACATTAACAAGAAACCAGTATGTAATAAAACGATGTTATTCGGAGCTTAAATACCAAAGATTGATATTTAATAAGTGAGGTCCCAATATCTCTATTATTAAGCATGTCATTTGTGTTTTAGCAGATTTCCCTTAAAGGATATCTGCTATTGAGGTTGTCCTCATGACGCGATTTGAGAAAATTTTCTTCAAATGTCCATCGATCCTACCTAGGAGATGACGAAAAAGAAGTCCTTTCAAAATTCTACCATCTATCTATCTGTCTATCTATCTATCAATCTATCTATCTATATATATATATATATATATATATATATATATATATATAGTATATACATATATATGTGTGTCTTTTACCGCTGTAGCGGTCGCAATATCTGTTTGATCGTTACCAAACTTGGTATTTAATCGTTTCAAGTAAAAGAAAGATCACGTTCGTTAATGGCGGAAATGGAACAAGTGGGAGGTTGGTGGGGGGGGGGGTAGATGAATGATTTTTGTAAAATCGAAATATCTCCGTTACTATACGTCGGATCAAAAAATTGTTCAGAACCAATCTTGTTAAAAAATAAATGCTCTGCGATTATTGAGGTATGTATTCTTTCGTAATTCAGGTACTAATGGAGTTGTGCGTACTTTCTTGCTTTCTGCAGTCAATAGACCTCCTCCCTTTCTTCTTATTGGTTTGTTGAGTTTTACCAACACTTGGGAAAACTGCTTAGTTTACTCAGTTCCTGCATGACGGACTTTATTAATATATATTGTTGCTTTTTATTTAGTTTTTGATTGAGCCAAATCGGCCAAAATGTTTTTATCTTAAAAAATAAATATAATTTTAAACCGTGTCAGTTTTGTAAGATTTTTTTTTGTTTTAAATACTCAATTATTGAAAATTGGAAGTTTACAAAGAAATTCACTTTGGGCTCAGTGATTTGCTGGGAAGAGAGTTTATCCTTTGAGCAAGACGACCCAGGTCCCCCACCGGGTGTTCACCCTTACCCAGGGCAGCCGCTGTCCCACCCCACAGCCCTATGGGGTAAGGCCGTTTTTTTCTACCTGCTCTAGTTCCATATGGAGTTTTTAATTACAATTTTTTTTTCCATTGTACCCTTGAGAACTATCAACTGTAGGATCAAATATCTTGGGTTTACGATGCACTGGCTCTCGACAGGTGGTTTGCTAATTAAGTAGCCCTTCATTGAGGATCGTGAGAAAACCTGCAAGGGAAACTGGCTATCCAGGGTGGAGAACACGTGAATATAGTCTTTTACTCTTGGTAACAAGTGGTCATACCTGCATCATTATTGGTAAAACGCTTTTATGTGTAATACAGTCTGAATTATTATTAAACCGTATGTTATTATTTGCGATGGCATTAAATCATTTTCTCTAGTATGTCACTAAATAAATTCCCATTCTCAACAGGAACCGAACCCACTATTCAATTTATTTATTAAGTGTGCGTAGACCAACGCTTTAACATCGTTGGCTGAACTGAAACTGTATGTATATATCTTCAGAACACAAAGCAAACCCAACGTACATATACACTCATACGCAGGCTGATGTGTTTGTATATTTTCCATTGTTGATGGTTGTTAACGTTCTTATAATTGCAATTTTTTTTATCGTTAATAAACTAGAGAATTAACTTTACTGAACACTAAATGTGAAATTAGTTAACAGCAGAAAAAGGATCAGTAGGAATGGGGAGGTTTTAGAGGCTAAAATCGAAAATGTCTCTGCTATTGTGCTTGTAATCTTATTGTTTATTTATTTGTTGATGCCAAGCGATTTGGAGCGATTTACACCATTCATCAAATAATCAAATAGTAAAAATACTCCAAATTGTTGAATGTAATTCATCTTTATATTTATAGTTGCTGCTGGGCGATATCACTAATGAATAAAAAAATATAAAAAGTAATAAGAACTAATTAAATAAAAACGGAGAAGAAATTTTTGAATGGGAACAAAAAAGTAAAAAAAAAACCAGGAATAATCAACTATAGAGAAATAACGAAATACCAAACAGAAGCATGATATTAAATTTAAAAAAAAAATATTTTATAAAAATAATTAAAACTATTCATAAGAAATAGTGTGGGTAACAATTCATAATAAATAAATAAGTAATAAATATTTAAAAGTTTCTAATATCTTAAACATGCATTCAGAATCACTCACACACGCACACGCAAGCAAAGACACTCACCCACATTCACAGATGCAAACAGAAGGTTGTACAAAATACAATTTTGCATTATATTTGGTATTACATTGTGTTGGAATTTAATTTTTATGGCTATACTTCTCTGGAAATAGAAAGAGGGTGAGTATTATATGTGAGTATAGATGTTCTTGTTATAAATTGTTAATGAAACATTTAGATATGTACTTTTGTCTTTTAGAAGTTCGTCCAGATCGTATGATGGGTCTAGGTTATTTCGTCTTCTGCAGTCAGTATGTGTTTTATAGTCAGTTAATTACACAGGGAACATGTCGGTGGTTCAGATTTTGCCGTAAAGTACTAATACGTTAGACGGGAATAGTCATATCGCAGCCGAACAAGTACCACCTTTTTTATTCTAGAAGTTCTATTCAATAATACAATCTCTTCAAATTCTCTTCTGTATGCGCTTCTCTGTGTGTTATGCGTGTTTGCTCTTTCGAATGAAATGTCCATACTTCAAGACTTACCTCCATTGGTGTATTATTTATTAACGTCAGAATTATGTTGATATGGCTAATTGGGCCATCGATAAAAAAAAAAAACAGCCAGTCATAAGCAATTTAATTATTTATAAATTAAATTAGTAATATATTTGTGGTATACAAACGTTATTATTATTTACTAACGTCTACTTTTTACTAATTTGGCTATTTGGGAAGAGTTATCTACAGCATACTACATTTTTCTAGCCAAGGTTGGACTAAGGGTTTTATTTAATAAATTCCTATTGCCAAGGCGGGAATTGATCTCTCCACACTAGGTTTAAAATGTATGAGTATATACATCACAAATTGCTTCTTACTTGTTATTTGTATCGATGGTCCAATTAGACCCGTAAACATACGTTCGATGTTAATAAATAAAATACAAATGGAGGTAGGTTTATAATATCGAAATTCATAACATAGTACATTAGTAACATTGTGACCAAGACCAGAGTCCACTGACCAGAGAACTAAAACAATAGTTATTTATTATACAAGTGACGAAAGTAGATCATTTTACAACTCGAGTGTAACGTTTACCCACACGAGAGAAGCGAGTGTGGTAATTTCACGAGAGTTGTAAATTCTACTTTCGTCACGAGTGTAATATTAATTTTTTTCTGTAATCGTGTAATACATGATCAGATCTAACCAGAATATGAACAAAATTAGGATGTTGTGAAGATTATGGTATGTTGTTGGTAGGTTATAAGCATGGTTGTGAAAGGTTATAGGCATAGTTATAAAACAACTAGTGATGATTGTGAAGTAGTGCAGTTATAAACAAGTGCAGGTTATAAACAAGGAAGGTAATTATTATTATATTTAAATTTTAAAATATATTGATTATTTCCACCAATAAAACATTCACATTTCAATTTATTTTGTTAAAATAAATTCTTACAATGTTAAGAAACATTTAAAAGCATTTAATTTCCAACTTCAAATTATGATCTTGAGAAGAAAGTGATTACTTCCTTCACTCTATTGCAAAATGTTTCACTTTCTTCACTCATTTCAGTTTAGTAATGTTACCATTATTCAACGATTACAGAAAAAAAAATATTCTTAGTGATGACCGTTGTTGGAGTTATCCTTATGTGATGGATTTTACAGTCTGATTTCGTTCATGTAACTATCTCCGACTCTCCTTCCAGAAAGAGCGTTTTATATTATGGACATTTCTTTTAGTATTTTCTAACTACCCCAAAAACAGAGATCTTGCCAATCACCATGGATGTGGGGCGTAAACCAAATAAATAAAATCTTTTAGCATTTAACTCAATTGCAGTATACATATCTTGTACACCATTCAGTTCCTCTTTATACTATATAAGTAATAAAAGTAAACCGAAACGTCGGTAAGCTGAAATAATTTTATTAGAACCTTAGTGACCGTCAACCACAGCACATAAGGATAGTATAAAGAAATTAATTTGTGATTAAATACTTTTTACAAAAAATAATTAATTTTTTTTATCTGGCAGTGATCCTTGTGATTAGAGTTGAGACAAGCCTAACGTCCTTGATTCGACCTGAAGTTCCCCTTGCATGGGATAGATGGCGTGTTCCCCCATCCCTCGCGCTCTGGGGGTAAGGCTACTTTTTCTAGCAGCTCTAGTTTGTGGAGTTTTTTAATTCTACTTTTTTTCCAGGGCACCCTTTAGCAATATCAACTGTGGGATCAAATATCTCGGTTTACGATACACTGGTTCTCAAGAGACACTTCAGCAATTAAATAACAGTTTAAAATTAACCATGAGTTCGTTAAAAAAAATCATAATAAAGAGTACTAAAATTTATCTAAATTGATTATCTTGTGTAATATTGAATGCTCAACGTCTACCTAGAACTCTAAAATAAAATCTACAGTGAAATATGGATATTTTCGATGGTGATAAACAGGTGTTAGTCCTTTCACTCAATTACTGTGGCTTTTAAGGATAATAACAATTCTAATATGGATTGTTACAGTGAATAAGCTCTGGTTAATTTCTTGAAGCTATAGACATGTGTTCATGAATCTACATATATTGACAAGATTTGTTTTATTTATTTCCTCTACATAGTAACCCTATGAGGAGGGATTTTATTTTTCTGCACATCCCATGCAAATTCGCATTATATGTGTATTTTATCGAAAATTTTAATAATTTTTTTATATAATACTATATATACATATTAAAATAAAATAAAATTATAAAGTTAAACTTGATAAAATAAAACAAAAAACATTAAATAGTACAATTAAATAACCAATAAAAATTACATAATATTAATTTTAAATTATCTTTTCCTCTCTCAGCTTAAGAATATCGTAGGCTATTTTTTTTAATAAATTGATGTGGCTTGAAAATAAAATATCAGGACTAATAAGGCCATCCGGGAGTATTAGTCTCTAACTGTCTTCGTATGTCTTGAGTCAGTCTACATTCATAAATCAGGTGGGCGAATGTCTGTTCAGTGTAACTGTCACATTTACAAGTATTTGAGTCAGTAAGTACACACACACTCTCTTAACTTCTCTCCCTCCCTCCGTATCATCTTCTTTCACAACTTCTTAACAGTTAGTTTTTTTTTGGGGGGGGGGGGATTTGAGGACATAAAGTTAAACTTTTTAAGATCGAACTAACAGTTGAGTAATTTTGCTGATACTGATAAAGAGAACCAGTTAACAAAATAATAATTATTACCATCAGATATGCTTCACAATTCGAGCATATTAGCCTATCGATGCAAAAATGAATATAAATCATACTCTGAGAAATTAAATAAATATTGTTTCATAAATTTGACGAAGTCATTTAATAATTTTGTTTCAAATATGACTTCAATAGTTCTTCTATATGCTCACATTAGAATGGCCTAGGCCGGTCTAGAATGGCCCTAGTGGGGCTGGGATCCCGCACCCCTGAGGCTGAATCCTGTGGGGTCGGGGCATGTTTATTTAACAAACTTTGAACTAACCTAACATGTAACTAAACCCGATCAACTATCTCTATTTGCGATGAATGAATACTGGGTGCCGCTTACAACAAAATTGCATGTTATTGCGAAGAGAAAAATGTTTTTCCGTGAATCCTCACATTTTCGTAGAACATGTCCTTTTAAATAATATCTAAATTTTAATTACCTAGTTTTATTCTCGAACCTCCTTCCTTCAAGTATAAAAACAACCAAGTTACAAAAATGTTTAACGACTCAAATGACCAGCTTCCAGTCACATGATGTCCTATGAATGTTTCGCTGGGACAATAAGAAAAAGCCTATCACGCAGGGACCTGGGTAAACTATGCAGATTCCCCCATGTTGGTGTGACACACGACTAATATCATCTTACTATTTAGTGTCTATTTCATAAGTAAATACTCCGTCAAGCAGGGACTGCTTAAGTACATCTAAATACCGGTAACACAACACCACCTTCAATATTGATTGAATAAATACAAACGGTAATGAGAAATTTCACCTTAATAACCGATTTCCCTTAAGGGAAACCTGCTAAAAGAAATATACTGAAACATAGCAATTACGAGGTGTAGGGCATCATACAAACACAAATTGGGATAATTCACTGACAGAAGGCGTTAAGGACCAAAGTTTATTCTTCTTAATAAAACTACTATAGCTACTTAGTCCCATCACGATCATGATAGCCACTGGAGAAATGGTGGATGTTCATTGCACAATTCTATTTTGTTTTATTAAAAATGAATTAATGAATTAGTCAGTTGAGGTGGGTTTCTAGAAAAAAAAAAATAACATAGACAAAAATAGAAAAATATCAACTTTGATCATGAAAAAAGAACAACTGTAGTACATTATTTTCGTTTACTTCCGGGTTCTAAGTCTACCTAATATTTTTTTTTTAATTTATGTTATTTATTAAAGTCCACATTATGCTACTTAGGCTAATTGAAACGGGTTATCAACAGGTTACAACTCTTTTCTATTCAGGGTGGAGACTACGAATTTTATTTAATGAGTTAGTAACTAAATAAATTCTTATTGGCGAGGTGAGAACCAAAGCTCACGGTCCTAGTTTTACCAAGTGAGATTAAGACCAATGCCTTAGCTCACGTTACTGTCTCCTTTTTTAAAACTTTTATGGAAAAATACAAGATGCATAACTTCCTGTTGAGATATGACATAATTATTTTTTTGTTTGTTTAAGGAAGTACATATTTCATCGAGTACCAAAAATATTTATTGGGAATGTGATTTCTTCATTCTTGTGACGCTCTCGTCAAGAAACGGTGTTGAGATCTTCCTGGTAACTTCTAAAAGAACTAAGTGTAAGTATAATTTTAATTGTTTTAAACACTAACGCAAGAGACTGGGATAGTTTTATCTTCAAAGAAAACCAGGGAATAGAGAACCATTGATGGAAGAGAAAATTGCCAGTGAGATTCTATAGGGCAGGTGGTTTCTGGACAAAGGTGGAAGCTTTTTTATTTTTAATTTGGCTCTCCGTCCCGAAATCAATTCCAACTGTTGTAGAAGAAGACTCGAAACCGTAGCCAGATCGGTGGAGTATTTTTTTGTTCCCACGACCTTGGTAGACCTTCGCCATCTAGGATTAATCTAGTAGCCTTTTGTCCCTGGCTGACCATGGACCAAGGAGCCCTGTGAAAAAACGGCGCGATCAACCCCTCGCATGGCCGTGAGAAAGGTTTTTTACGTCTCCCCTACCCCAGAGGACTCGCTAAAAAACAGACGAGCAGGTAGGGGTAGTGGGAATTTTTTCCTACCCCAGCCCAAGGGGTAAGGGGTCCAGGTGAGCCGGAAACTGGAGGAGATCTCCGTGGAAACTCGATGACCACCTGTTTCTCTCCAGTATAGAATCTGGGTCAGCGGATGCGTGGGTGGAAGCTCTTTGTGGTTTCAGCGCAATCAGCTGGTTTTCTTCATAAAAATAAAAACTATTTTTTGTTCCTCACAATTATATTCAAGGCTACTGTTATAAGTGGTAAATTGATGTGGTATAATCAGTTATAGATCTCCTGATGCCTAGGCTGTGGTTATAAACATCCTGTTGAAGAAATGGGTAATCAAAATGATATTTACCCCTAGAATTTAGTTTCTTCTATTTAATTAATTTAAATCGTCACCAGACAAACAAGCACGTACTGAACTAGTTAATGGAAATGTCTTTCTTGACCGTAAAATAAACCTAATACCAAGTTCAAATAGTTATCCGGTAAATCGGAATTCTAATGAGTGGCAAGTGTTACTAATTTTAAATTACATCATTCAAAAATGAACACTAAAAGTAAAATACTCTTTCTAATTCAATCCTTGTTAGAGGAAACGTCAGAATGCCATATATAATGAAAAAAGTAAAATCATTTTCACATATCTTTTTTGGAATGTCCTGGTTGACGTCTATTCAAGAACTTATGTACTTTTATATAAAGAGATTCAAACTCACCATTACAAAAGAGACAACGTAATTTTGGTGAGAAAGTTTATTCTTACTAAAAGTACGTATGTATTATTAACTGCCTAAGCGGTATCAGTAGGACGTCAAACAGGGAGAGTGATTTCTTTTTTTATCTTTTGACAATGCGTCATTTTACCGTTTAATAAAATGTGCTTGTTTCGCATCTCCATAGGATTGCCTGAAAGCTATGTATATCAAGTCATATAAGAAATTATTTTATATACCATTATTATTATTATTTCCTAATAAACATTACTATTATTATTATTCGCTATTAATACTCTTCATGAAATCTTGGTTTTGTGCATATACTGGTTAAGATGGTTTCTTAGCATTTGATTTTCAAAGAACTAAAAATATAAGTTCCACGTGAGCTTACGAATTCATGGACTCCTTGTAGCTGTTGTTGTAGTTATTGGTTGTGTTAGTTATAACTAAAAGAACAGATCAGTTTAGCATTATTAAAGGAAAAAGGATCTCTTAAATTGAATAGTTATCCTCTGCGGAAACATTGGACGATTTGGAAATGTTGGATTTTAGGGACTTATAGGAGATGAAACGTCTCTTTTCTCCAGAATAATATTTATCTAAGGCTGATGTATTTCAGTCTTAATTATAGTGCAAACCTTTCAACTAAACATGATCCCATTAGTACATTAATCGAGGTCGACGATGTTGGTATAAACTTGGAAATGAAGATGGGACTCGTTCTTTAAGGAATACTATAAAGGAAAAAACGTTTAATTATAAAAGATATGTTTTTGGGCATGGGATAAGAAATCGAATGTAAAGGCTGTTAAAACAATTTTGGATATTATCTTGGGGCCATGTTCTTTAATATGACAATACCGCAAACTTCAGTGCCCGAGAAGTATTAGCATACATTCCACTGGTTTTCAAAAAGACACGTAGTATAAATGTGGCAATAATGTTTTTTTTTACCGCTGGGAAAATATAGCCTCGTTAATAAAGATATTCCTCTATAAACATAAATAAGACATTATAAACTAAGCTCTCAATTAATAATGGAAACTAAAGTAAAATGGTCTTATTGACTAATGGTATTGACTAAGATTTATTTAGTGCCCACCACTCTATAATCTGTGCAGGAAAGCCAACCTTCCCTTATCTTAAAAGTTGGCTGTGATTCAGACATTTTTGAATGAAGTTAGACCATTCCGTATAAAGACGATATTTCTAGGACGAAAGTTTCACTCATCACTCATCACTGTCTATCCAGATTTATAAAATAAATGAGTGTGTTTTTAGTATATAAAGTTTTATTAATACATAAAGGGGCCACTAATGGCATCATTTTGTATTAAAGCATGAGTATTGGTCGGCAATCCGATACTATAAGCAATGGCTAGAGTTCAATAGGATGGCACCTGGCCGAAACCCTTTCATGCCTCTGACGTAGCTGTTCCTCTGCCTATCTCTATGGATTTATTACAACACACCTAAATCACTAAGCTCCATGAATTTCAAGCAGCGACAATGGGAAGCTGACGTTCACGCACTCAGAACCGCAATTCACTCTTCAAAATATATCACTCCGGAGTAATTATGCTTCATTTATCAGGCGACGAGCTCCCCCCCGATTTATCGGCTATGGATCGATTATTCAGAACCGTTCGGGAATGAACTGGCTATCTCTTTATTGTCCTATATTAACATATAAGTGGCGGGAAGTATAAAAGGATCATTATGCACATGTGGAAACACCCCCATTATCATTTAATAGTTCCACAAAATAATAGCTTGCGACCAAAGAGATAATGCATCTGCTCTTACAACTTGCGGGCGTATTACAATGGAACTCTGCACTTTAGTTTAAAGTCTAGGAACTTCATAACATTGTGAATTAGGGACGACTGTGCATGCAAATCAAAAGTGTATCGGTGAAGGATATATCCTTTGGGTATTGTCCTTCACATATTTTATTACACGCGAAAGAACTTTCAAGAGTATTACTTCCTAATCTGTGACTCCTTTACCACTGTTATTCGCCATTATTCGAGTATCTTCTTCTTGGGCAGTCTGCCTGGGGTTTGGCTTCTATTCCGTCTACAAGCCAAAACCCCGACCCTACTCGAGATCATAGGATCCACACAAATGTATTGTGAATATTTTAAAATCGCAGTTAAACACACAATACTTGAGACTAATATAACGAAAATTTCCTTAATTCACTATAATCACTAAAAACCCTGGAGAGTCTCTGGAAATTTAAGCTTTGCTTTTCTTATATAATAATATTTTAAAAGAAAGAGTATCTTTAAATACGTTATTGTTACATATACATTAATATCTCCGTCACTTTAATTCCTATTCTCACTTTGCGAATTAGTTTTAGTGACCCCTGGCAAAAAAGGGTGCTAAACTGTTGAAACGTTCCGATTAGCATACCAGCAGTTGCATAAGGTAGACGTATATCAATAACAATAATTATGTTCTGAAAGATGTATCGTGTAAGGTGTAACGAATAAACTATACTTGGTAAATGTTGGCCTAAAAACATCATATGCATTTTTTTCCATATATCTGAAATGATAAAAGTCCGTCACGCAGGGGATGCGTAAACTAAACAGATTTCTCGTGTGAATTTTAAGAATAGATAAATCTACATAGCGGTAACATATCAACAACGTGAATATTAAATGAATGAAGAAACCTCCCTACGGAAAGCATCTGAAATGTAAACAAACAGTTCTGCCAACTTCTTACCGGAAAGAAAAACAATTACTTTAATATATCTGAATATAACGTATTAGTTAGATTGAAAACTATTTACTATATATAGTACTGTAATTTGTAATGAATCAGAATAATTATTATCTCAATCAATCAAATTTAAGTAGTCTAAAATCATAAGAAGGGGAGAGGGGTCACCAGAACATATCTGCATGTATCTCGTATAATAAATGTCTCATGAAAACAATATTTGGTATTTAAGCTTCGAATGATGTGGTTTATTACATAACCGAGTATTGTTTATGTATCATGAGTAGAACTGAAGGCTGAAAACTGAAAAATGCAAATTTCTTGGTTACTATTCAAGATAGTGGATAAATGTATATAACAATATTTGTAGTACATTTTGTTTGCTATAAGATTTATTATATACATTGTTTCGATCTGACGTATAGTAATGGAGATATTTCGAATTTTCGAAATTCTCTCCTTTTAAACCCCCCTCCCCTTGGTCCGAAAGAGCCGTTAACGAACTTGATCTTTCTTTTTATATAAAACGGCTAAATATCGAGTTTGGTAACGATGAAACAAAAATTGAGACCGCTAGAGCGGAATCAGACAAATATAAATATAGTTGTGAACGGACCTCATTTTCGTCATCTTCTAGGTTGGATCAATGGAAATTGAGGGAAATCAGCTATTGAGGTCGTACTCATGATGAGATTTTCGAGTTTTGTCTTCAAAAGTCAATCGATCTTACCCAGGAGATGACCAACATGAAATTCGTTCAAAATTACACACACACACACACACACACATATATATATATATATATATATATATATATTTGTATGTCCCTAGCTGTCGCATTTTTGTTGTATCGCTACGAAACTCGTATTTAATCGTTTTAGGAAATGAAAGATCAAGTTCGTTAACGGCTGAAATCGGACCAGATGGAGGGAGGGGGGGTGAATTTCGAAAACTAGAATTATCTCCTTTAGTATACGTCAGATCGAAAAATAGTATAGAACTAATCTTATTGCAAAATAAATTTACTATAAATATTGTTATATGCATTCTTGAATATTAACCCAGGTTTATTAAGTGTAAGGACGAGCTATGGTCGCTTCAATTCGTTCTCGCCGAAAGCTAGTTCGGCCGTTTCTGTAACTATTCGTACACTCGTATGGAGATTTCTCTATTGTAAAACTTTGCGTGGGAAATTTGCTTAGTTTACGCAGTCCCTGCGTGACGGACTTTTGATTCCGACATCAGCAAATCCCGTCACTCAGACCACTCCCTTGTACTCATCTGTTATTTTGCATAGAATTAGGGAATATGTTGTGATATGAGATATCAAGTGTGTTATACCAGCACATGGGAAATCTGCTTAGTTTACGCAGTCCCTGCGTGACTTAAGTTTTTAAATAGACCAACTATGAAACTTGTGGATCGACGTCCAGCACGCCCAGAAACGCCCAAATAAATACATTACAGTCGAGGACAACACAACGACTTGTATCCTCTACCAGGACTACGTACAATTATAGTTCCGGTCGCTACAATTCCCCGAGGTTGCCCAGACCCCCTCAACCTCGTCCCTCAGGGCTAAGTGATGGATGGCAGGTTTACCGCTGTCTTCTCACGGCACTTCTAATTAGTAAACCCGCACTACACATCCTCCCGCACTAGTCAACCTCTCAAAGGGGAGTTGTCTCTGAGAACTCAAATATTTCTCTGACCCCATTTGATCAAAAATAAGTACAATAAGAATTTTAGATCGAGATTACACGACTATAAATACTATATAGCCTTTAATCTACAGAAACTAAAATAAAAAAAAGTCCGACACGCAGGGGTTGAGTAGGTAGACTAAGCAGATTTCCCACATGAAGTTTTACAATAGATAAACCTACATAATGGTAAAACTTAACACTGTCGTGAATATTAAGTGAATAAATGCATATGGTAACGAGAAATCTTTCAGCCAATTTTAATAACCTACCGGGGGCTCAGGTTAGCCATATGAGTTAAAACGTTAACCTCAATCTCATATGGCAAATCTAGAGTGTCGAGTTCGATTCTCGCCTGGGAAAATAGGAATTTATTTAGTGACAGACTCATTAAATAAAATCCTTAGTCCCACCCTGGCTAGAAAAGGGTTGTAACCTGCAGACAACCCGTCCCAATTAGTCATAGTATCATAAAGTGGACGTTAATAAATAATTAAAAATAATAACCCCCCAACGGAAAGCGTATGGATATTAAACAAACAGGTCAGCCACCCTCTCAGAGCTGAACAGATGGATAAAAATATTCTTCATTGGAAAGGAAAACAGTCACTGAAATATATCTGAATATAACATATTAATTACATTGAAAGCTATTTACTATATGTTGTACAGTAATGTATAATGAATCAGAATACTTTTTACATCAAAAACTCAAATTTTAGTAATCCAAGAGCTAAAGACGGGAAAGGAAGTCAACAAAACGTATTTGCATGTATCTCGTATAATAAAAGTCTCTAGAAACAATATTTGGTATTTAAGCTTCAAATAAAGCGGTTTATTATATACCGACAAAATAGGTACAGAGTATTGTTTATGAAACATGAGTAGAAGTGGAGGTTTGCTGAAGGCTGAAATCTAAAAAATGCAAATATCTCGGGTAATATTCAAGACAGAGAATAAATTTATATGACAGTATTTATTGTACATTTAATTTTAAATAAGATAGGTCCTATACAATTTTTCAATCCGACGTATAATAAAGGAAAATTTTGAAAGTTCGAAATTCCCCTACCACTGGTCCAATTTCACCCGTTAGCAAACTAGATCATTAGTTTTACATAATACTTTAAATATTGAGTTTGGTAGGATTATCACCCCTAGACCGGTAACAGGAATATATATATATATATATATATATATATATATATATATATATATATATATATATATTCCCTCAAGGGAAATCTGCTAAAAGTACATCTCCAAGTCAAACATGATTGCCATTGAATCATAAATGTATATAAACCTTTCCTCAGTGACATTTTTATTTTCGTTAAACAACCTGGATATAAATGTTTCAAACATAATAGCAGATGAAATTCAACTTGTGTAAGTTCATAAGTGAGTATCATAACAAAAAAATATTATAATATTACTGGACGAACAAATGGGTTTCCGAAAAGGTAAAGGATGTAGGGATAGCATATTTTGTTTGTCAGCAGCTGTAAATATAGCACTCAGATTAAAGAGGAGGAAATTATTTGCTACCTTTGTAGACTTCAAAAGAGCGTTTGACTCTATAAACCATTCAAAATTATGGGAAAAACTATATAGGCTAGGAATTGGAGGAAAAATTTTAAGAGTGATTAAATGTCTGTATGACCAAGCATCGTTTATTATTGAAGAAGGAAATCAGTACTCACATGACATTGAAATATCTGAAGGTGTTCTACAAGGAGAAAACTTAAGCCCTCTTCTATTCTTGCTATATATATCAGACATAGTCCACTTTTTTGAAGAGAATGGGGCAGAGGGTATACAGATAAGTACAAGAAAAGACTTAATTTTATTGATGTATGCTGATGACCTAGTTTTATTCTCTATATCATGGCCTGATACGCAACGTAAATTAAATATATTAAAGAAATACTGTGACGCAATGTTACTCTCAGTGAACACTCAGAAAACAATGATATTACCATTTCACAAAGAAGGTCGACTTGGGAAAAGTAAAACCATATTTTATAATAATAACCCAATCCAGCTTACAAATTCATTTACATATCTGGGGGTACCTTTCTCATCCTCAGGAAAATTCTGTCAAGCCAGTACTCACTTCTTGGCAAAAGATTGCTCTGCCAATGGTGCCATCTTACGGATACTTAATAAAAGCAAAGCTGAAACTTGGGCAACCAAATGTATGCTGTTCGATGCACTTAGTGAAAGTGTACTCCTGTATGTATCAGAAATATGGGGCCCTAGTTATTCGGCTGTGATTGAGAAAGCTCAATTAAACTTCTTTAAATGGCTTATGTGTCTCCCTAAAAACACTCCTAATGCTTACATTAGAGTAGAATTTAACCGCACACACACCCGACTGAAAATTTTCAAGAGGATGTTGAATTGGTGGAAGGCTCTACAAGAGAAGTCGGCAGATGATCTATCAAGACTGTGTTACATGCGCCTAAAGGAATTATCTGCCAATTATTCAATGCCATTTAATTGGGTAAATGAACTGGAAGGGTATCTTGGGTGCATAGGAGGGAGCTTGGAGGAATTGGAAATGGCGGAAAATATTAATGAAAAAATAAAGACATGTTTAGAGGCTTTCGAGAACCATTTAATCTCGGTAGATATCGAAAGAGTCTTAAACAGCACATATAGCCAGCACTTTAGAAGAATTAGCTCTCTTGGCAGAGGCGAGGAGTACCTGTACCAAAATGTGCCATTTTTTATGACAAAATTGATATCTCAAATCCGTTTAATAGGTACAAAAAATCAAAGATTAATAGTTGGTAGGACAATTTACATATTCAACCCAGAAAAGCCATGCCCCCTTTGCGAAGATAGCCAAGACACCGTTTCGCACTTCATCCTTACATGCCCCGTTTTAGCAGAGAGAAGAAACCACCTCCTGAAAAGTTTCAGCATTCCACAGAAATCCATGGAAAATTTGTTTGACCTTATGGACAATAATAAAATAAACTGCTTATATGATTTCATACGTAAAGGTCTTTACCTCAGAGGGAAAAAAATACAGACAATATAATAATTAAAATAAAATTAATGTCATATGTTTTTTTTCTATAGTAATTAGTGTATATAGTTTTTGTTTTTTGTTATTATTTAAAAAAAGAATTCTTTGTTTATGTTTATATGAAAAAAGGAAGAGGGTTGAACCCTTGCTATAAAATTGTTAAATTTTTATAAGCAATAAAAATATTCATTCATTCATTCATTCATATAATATTACTAAAAACAAGTTTTATTCCAATATTATACTACCTTAGTATGGATAACTGGAACTCCGAAATTTCTACCACTACAGAAACCTGTATTGCTGTTCACAATAATAAACGTTATAACCGCAGTTATTATGCATACCACATGGAAAAAGGTTCACAAAGCACTGACCACTGGTGGTTTAAATATTTTAAGCTTAGTATTTATACTTGCTGTCTAGTGAAATAATTCAGATAAAGAGTGATATCATCTCTATTTTTACAACTGATACTATTTTAGTTGGTACTAAAATTAGCAAATAACGAATAACCAAGACACGGTTATTGAATAAAAATAATATATCAATGTGTAAATAAAATATTTATTCTTAAAATCAATACGTTTTATTGATCAGTATTAATAAAAGTATAGAAGTAATGTGCATATTTAAATCGTCAGAATATTTTTCAAAAATTTCATAAATAAAAATTAAAGATGTACCCATATGAAAAAAGGTCGGTTGTGCTCTGTTAGATTTTTACATTAATTATGCATTTCGTGTGATGAGTTGATATCATTTTGCTATTTGTTTGCAATTGTTTACATTATTGTTCAAACATGGGTGAGGTAATATATTCTATTTATTTTTAATATCAATTATGACTATTTAATTAATTAGATGTAGGTTTTTTTTTCTGTTCGTTTGTTGTATAGATACGAATTAGCCTTGCTTCTTTTGCACTCTTGAATCGCATCCATGAAAAGAAAGGTTTGTCATGATTTCTGTAGTGTAATTTAACTAGATTTATTGCGTAATTGTACTAAATATCCGTTTTTCCATTATATATTTAAAAATAAATATATTTATCTTATCGCATTAAATAAATGTCCATAATTAAGGGTTTCTACCGTTTTTAAGGGTGGCAAATAATAACAGATAGTTTCGGTCTTACATTCCATTCTTACTAATAACCACATCTTCTTGTCAGTTTCTTGACCATCCATACCCATGCATAAGATGTTTCATAACAGAACTTATATGTTTACAAAAGAAAGGATTCATACTGACCTAAGTTCAGATTATACTGATTCACCACATGTTTAAGACGAAACCACGTGCAGACAGGGCCGAAGCATAACAGAACGCACGTGTGGTCGTTTCAAATCTTTATGGGCCTTCTCAGAGACATTTAGTTCCATGCTTGAGGAAAAAAAAAATCCAGCAAAAAAAACAAGTGTCTACACCCTGAATCATCACAGAAGTCTCGTTCGCCGTTAGTTCCATCAAAATAAAATCGCTAGGCAATACAAATTTGGTTGACATTGGTTTGAATAAATATTCGATGATGAGATTAGAAATAATAAACATTCAAAAAATACTAGGATCTCAACGTAATATTTATTATTTTAATGATTTCTTTTTAAACTTTGCTCTCTAAATGTTTAAAGGAACTTGGCCAATTTTCTGAAACATTGACTTCTCAGAGTTTGATGATCTCCATCTCTATGTAATATTTTCCTTTTTATTTATTTACTTTAGTTATATTTTTTTTATCATTAATTGATTTTATATTGCCTTTAATTTATTTATTTTATTTACTGTAGTTTATATTTCCTCCACATATTTTCTTTAACCATTTGTTACCAATTTATAAAAGAAATAAAAGAATAGGAAGGGAAGCAATGCTAAATAAATAAATTTCACTTTGGACTGTTACTGAAGAAGGGGTGGGTTAAAAAAAAAAATCATTTCCTTTCTAAAAATTTAAAATACTTATTTGTTGAAGATGCATTCCTCTATTGCAACAATAAACTCATCTGAAATATTAAATTGATTAAATACAATTTTGAAAGCATAGGTAAATACTTGTATATGACTTTTCTAAGAAAAATAAATAAATACGTACACACTTACTGTCAAGCCAAAATGTGTTACAGATGTCGCAAAAATGTTTTGAATTAGAAAATTAAATACCTTGTAGGGGCAGAAATCTGAGTCAATATATTTCTGTTATGAGAACTTATTATAATAATCGACAATAACTCTTAAGAATCGGGATATAAGTTATTTAAAAATAATTTTCGCACACATTTCTTCTTTTCAAAGTGTCATTTCCAAAATAGATATAGTTATTTAAAGGAATTTAATGTCGTACTTCACCATAATTCATAATATATATATATATATATATATATATATATATATATATATATATATATATATATATATGCTAGTAACTACTATTGGTAGCGAGTTTGATTACTGGGGGTTCAATAAAACTCCATTATCTTAATCTCTAAATGAAATTCTTAGTCCCACACTGAGTAGATATGTAACCTGTAGATTGTTTGTCCAGATTCGCTGCAGTCGGATGAAGTCGACGTTAATAAATAATATAACATTCGCACTATAGACAAACATGTTTGAATTGGTATATGGAAGAGTAACTTTTCTTTTTTTTAAGAAAATGAGTAGCATAAGTGTTTCGAACAGTTGTTAAACATATGAAACGGTTCTCCGGCCACTGGAATGATTAGTATATGACGTCAAACGTCATCCAACTCACCTTTAGATCCTTGTGAGTAACAGCAGTGGTTTACTGAAAGCAGGAAAAGACCAAATACAAATCACTTTTTCTGTTTTCGATTTACAACAAAATACTGTACAGAAAGTACCTACCTGCGAGTACTAAACACCACAGCAAATGTCAACAACAGCTTGCTTAACAAGTTTGGCTGTATGGCCTGTTTGGTAGCGGCCAATAATACCAATTTTTTCATTGCCCATTATTTCTTTATTCTTCAAATTTTATGGCAAGGGTCTCCAATAATTTTTTTTTTCCAGTGCGAACTTTGTTGTACTGCCCTACATGTTTCGTGGCTTATTTGCCACTTCTTCAGGGGCTATCCCTTTTAAAAGAAAAATATATAAAACATTATTAATAACATTCATTTAACATGTCCTTTAATAATTTTTTTTTGTTGGAGTTAATAGAAAAATGTTTTTTATTGGAGACCCTTGCTATAAAATTTAAAGAATATGTAAATAATATTGGGTCCAGAATAAGAAGAACTATTATTTCTTGCTTGCATTCAAATTCAGGATGTGGTTGTTCTTCTGTTTGCATTCAATTCTTAAGTACAGACGGCCAGAAAGAAAACTATTACTTTAAAGCTTAGTTCCCCAATATCTCGATCTCAACAGAAAATTTACTTATGAAACATGATATTGGTGCTTTCCCAGACGTAATGATCAAACGAATATGGATTTGACCCACGTTTAATCGTTGCCCAATAGCTAGAAAGATTTAATTCTGAAAGTGTTTGGACGGTGTTTCTCAATTTACGAACTCTTTTGAAAGGTTTTTAGTCGAAAGTATAAATTAATACAAGGTATTTTATTACGGACTTCTTATAATGTGAAACTTTAGTTCACCTCGTATTCATATTTATTAATTATTAGTAGCTCTGAATGCCTAGTAAGCTCGTGTTAGATATTAGTCTGCCGTCTGTAAGTACCTAAGTGTTTTACAAAGTGAACACAATGATGGTTCAGTCCTAATCATGAGTTGTTGGTGTGTTATCCATGAATGGCTATGTCCCAAACAAGCATGAAGAACTTCTTCTCTTCTTGTATCAGATTACCTCACAGCTATTGATGAATAGTGTATTTTATATTACTTGGTTTTATGGCTGTCGGAAGCCAATTCCTCTTCTTGTTTTTTATTGACCTGCTTCTTAATAATTTAATGGTATTGTATGCTGTAATGTGATAAGTTTGTAATATAAGTCAAGTTCAGCCGCTAATTTTGCATGTTTATCAACCATAATATTTTCCTTGATGTCTGAATGTTAAGGTATCCAATGAACAGTCTTTTTCGTTTAATACTATAGAAAGAATTTTAAAATTGTGGAATTTATTAGGGAAAAAAAAGCATTTTCTCCCTGCAACCTGTTGCTATACGACTGTGGAGTTTTATATGATGGGTGAAAGAGGGCTAGCCGGAAACAGAGGGTGGCCGGTGAGGGTCAGGGTCTATTTTTTGCCCTCGGCCCTCAATATAAAAAAAAAAAAAATAACCTTGCGGACCTGCCGTTGTTGCGTGGACATCAGGTAGCCTGGGTCAGCAATAGTCTGCCCGTTTTTGCCGTCTCCTCACCCAAACATCCCTCCGATGCAACAGGTCCCCCCCAATATACGGTCTAGCTTTAGTCTACTCCTTCATGTCTCCAGGAAACTCCAACCACTAGAAATGTCTGTGACGTTGAAGTTCATTGTTAGACAATTAACTTGTCTAGTAATTGCTTAATACATGAACAATATTTCAGCATTGACCCATAATCCTATGGCTTAACGAAAGGTTACTTAAAATAATACATTTACTATTGTCTATATTCCTGAAAGTTATAGAATATAGATTGTGGTTCATTTGTATTTTGATATAAAATGTTTATTTATATAACTAGTATATTAGTAGTAACTTTAGATAAAGCTAAATTTACTTTAGATATATGGTATATAAAGGAAAATTAGTTTCAAATTAAAAATAAAATTATTTATTAACGTCCATTTTTTGCAACTAAGGCTAATTGGGATAGGTTATCTACAAGTTTACCACTCTTTTTTAGCCAGGGTGGGACCAAGGATTTTATTTAATAAAATAAAATTGAATAATAAAGTATAATTAATAATAATTTAATAAAGTATAATTGAATGCTTCTTATTGTAAATTAAATTTACTATAAATATTGTCATATACATTTATTCTCTATCTTGAATATTAACCGAGATATTTCCATATTTTACTTTGCAGCCTTCAGTAAACCCCCAATTATACTAGTGTTACATACACAATACTCTTTTATATAATAAACCATATTATGCGAAGCCTAAATACCTAATATTAATTAATTTAATATTAAACTTTTACTTTGTGAGATATACGCAAATACGTTCTGTTGAACTCCCCCCGCCCCCCTTCTTTGGTTTGAAATTAGAGTGCTTGAGATAAACTGATTCTGATTCATTACAAATTACACCACTAGCTTTAGTAAATTGTTTTTAATAAATTTAATATGTTATATTCAGATATATTTCATTAATTGTTTGTCTTTCCGGTCTATCTATGCAAACATTACGAGGCTGGCTGGCCTGTTTGTTTACAATTTAGCCGCTTTCCGTTGTAATGATTTTTAACTTGAATTGTAAATTTACCGAGCATTCACGGTAGTGTCGCCATTATATATATTTATCTTTTGTAAACCTTCACGTGGGAAATCTGCTTAGTTTACGCATCCCCTGCATGACGGACTTTTTTTAGGGGTGGGGTTTTGAATAGTAAATCCCTTATTGCCAATTTAATTTCATATAAATTGTATTCTATGCATTTCTTCGCTATCTTAAATGTCCCAGCAAGTGCAGGGATATCTGGTTAGTTTACGCAGCATCTGTGTGAAATGAAAGTTTTGCTAATTACAGTGTATGAAAAATACATTCCTTCTTGGCATGGATTCACTACAGATTTAGAGAAATTATTGAATGATTTTCTTTTACTACGAGTGATATTAATTGCTAGAGAAATCTCTATAACTGCTTAAGACCTCCATTTGCTCGAGCTATAGAGACTTAGCTAAGCCCGGCAAGATACATTCTCTAGTTGTAGAATGGTAATCCATATTGTATGTGTATAGCTATGGTTGCCTTGAGACACCTGTAGACAATCACCTTGCATAGTATTCTAATTGCGTGAATGCATAATCTCTTTAAGGTGTGTGGAGTCTTCATGTTGCGTCAGATGCCTTTGGTTGCCATTGCTTCAAGAACTGAGAACACAGTCCATCCCCTACCAAGTCCCGGCAGAAGTATCTTTTTCTCCTAAAAATAAATAAATAAATTATTAGCCATTGCTGTTGATTTTACTATTTTTTGTCGCACGTAAAATAAGTGTAGTATAGACTTTTTCTTACACGTTTATCCACAGGATTCACTTCACGGAAAAGCAAATTTTTCTGTCATATAAGATATTAGAGATGTGTTAATTATTTACTAAAAGTATTTTTCGTCCCACATGAAACGTTAAAAACCAAGATTTATAAAGACGAAATTATCAAATATTACAGCGTCTAAAATTTCTTCTTTGAACAAAATCACGTCCGATTTAACATAAAAATAGATATTTAGGATATTTAAATAATATAAAAAAATCTGGGTAATCAACTAATAAAAAATAATTTTGGACTATTTACACCACACTTACTTATTCCAAATTATTTATAATGCAATATATGTTCAAAGTTAGAATCTAAATAATGCATATCTAGAGCTCGCTTAGATATCCACTGTTGTTTAATTAATCCCTTATAATTCTACTATGGTGTTTCGAGTGGTTTTAACTTTTATCTATATGTAATTGTACTTTTTTGACGTCAAATATAGTGCCCGAGTCACATTAATTGTATTTGCACGTAGATTGTTATTGGTTTTTTGTAAAAAGTTAAAGTTAAAGAAAATAAACTAAAAACATTTAAATGTGAAAAGCTGAATTATTTATAGTTATTACTTGATTCAGAGTTATTATTTATAGTTATTTTATATATATATATATATATATATGTATATATATATATATATGTATATAGTTTTTATTTATAATTATTATTTTTTTTTCTGTTGATCTGATGATGGTTAAATTCTTTCCTAAAAGCTGACAGTGTTCCAGATATATCTGTGGTGAAGAGGATGGAATATTTTGATTATCAACATTATTTAGATATCGTCTCCGTTTTGTATTTCAATAATATGTTTGCTAAACTGTGACTTATTCACTGAAACTGTCAGTGGCTAGTTGTAACATTTTTTGTTAAACCAGTGACGAAAGCTCTCCATAATGATTCCAGAAGGTGAAAAAAAAAAAAAAACGAGTCCTGAATAAAAACTATTCAAAAGTGGAGAACATCTCAATTGATAAAAACACGAGAAAACCGTAATGTCCACCATTAATCATTCTAATAACATGAAGAATCATGTACTATGCATTTAAAATATAAGGAGTCCGTGTGAAGGTTCGAAATAAACACATTTAAATTATATGCAATGGCATGAATATGAGAATTCTGATGGATGTGACCATTGTCTGCCCTTCGTATTCTGGAACAGTCATTATTAATTTATTCTAATAAATTCTTTATATTTATGAGATATATAGATGTTCTTGTGAACACTTAAAAAGGCGGGACGAAGGGTCGAGTGTGTGGTATGGAATCATAATTTCTTCCTTTCCATATCTTCACCTACAGGTTTGGAGTAATGAGCACACTAAAAATTAAATGGGAATGAATAATATATATTCTTTATCATTTTATCATATTTAGTATTTTTCATATTATATTTTGAATATAACATAAATAAAATTTATTATGGAGCAAATCGGTGTATCAATATGCTGTCTAGGCAATATCCCTACGTCTTCAGCATGTCCTTATTAATATGTCTTCCTATACAATATTTTCTCTTTTCTCCCTCTCAAATTCAAAGATCACTACATCCTATAATGAAAAATAATAACCTTTTTTCCCCATTTGACGTTAAGTTGAAACATATCTCTAGCCTAATTTTGTCAATAATGAGGTACTTTGATTCGGTGTACATAGACATCAAATCAGCAGATGTTTTAAAGCCATAGGGGACTTAAAATTCGGCTGTTCTATACGTGTTCAATACGGAGAGAGGTGAACACATTAAACCATTAAAACATAAAATCTCTCGGAGGGAGTATATACGCCTTAAATTATTGTGGCGTGATTTTGGAGTGCCAATAAATCTATTTGATAGATCCATTCCTGTACACCCTGTAAGCCAGGCAGATCATTTCCAACTGTCAGTCTGCAGAACGAACCTAATCGTCATTATTTCAGACCCATTAGTGCGAGGAAGTTAAAGTCACAACACCCTTCACAAGGAAAGAGTAAGATAATGAAAAGTATATAAAAAAATAATTAATAGGACATTAAATTTGTAATAAGATTGGTTCTACACAATATTTCGATCCGACTCATAATAATGAAAATATTTGGAATTTTCGAAATTCCTCCATTCCACTGGTCCAATTTCAGCCGTTAACCAACTTGCTCTTAAATTCTACATAACAAAATTTAAATATGGTGTTTGGCAACCATCATACAAGCTTGTAACCGCTACAGCGTTAACAGACCAATATATATAAAAGATTTGAGCGGACCTCATTTTCGTCATCCCTGGGTAGGATCGATGGAGTTTTGATTATATTTTTCGAAAATCGCGTCACGAGTATGACCTCCATAGCTGATTTCTCTCAAGGGAATTCTTCTGTAAGCATCATCATCCTGTAGGAGCTGTATTAATTTTCGACGTCCGAGATGTGGCTGTGACAGGGGTTTATCTACTGGTTACCACACTTTTCTAGCCAGGGTGAGACTGAAGATTAAGGAGTTTGTCACTAATTATATTGCTATTGGTCAGGCGGAAACGAATCCATCACTTAAGGTTATCCAAGTGACATTACGGGAAACGCTTTAACTCATATGGCTAACCTGAAGTCATTTTATTTATTATCGTTTTCTCTATGCTACTACGGCTAATTTGGAGGGCTTATCTGCAGGTTGCACACATTTCTAGCCAGGGTGAGACTGAAGATTATATTTAATGAGTCTGTCACTAAATAAATTGCTATTGGCCAGACGGGAAACGAACGCACCACTTCAGGTTTTCCAAGTGAGATTTGGATCAATGCCTCAACTCACTTAGCTAATCTGAGCCCTCTTGACTAAATTATTTGTCGTTAACTTTTTTTTTTAGTTTTACGTAGTTTTTAGTTTTAGGTGGTCTGGTAACCCGGAATTTGCATCATGATCGATGTCCGAGACTGCACCAATATAAACAACCAGACTATAAACTATATATGACTGTCGGCAAGGGCCTTTCCTTTGGTGTTGGCTTTTCTGCTTGAGAGCAGTTTTTGGGTGGCCTTTAAGGGGCTGATTTCTTCTGAGTGTGCAGTTCAGGGCATGCGTGGAGATGGCGTTATCACTTGATTTTGAGAAGCAATATATTGCATTTCCAGCTGATCTAGCATCTTCGGCTAGATTTCACTTTTTAACCCCAAAAGGATATCTCTGGAATATGCTGGATGGTAGAGGAACCAATTGATAAGGATAAAAAAAAGGCCTTGTCCTCTACTGATTTTTAATATTATGCAGAGTGCACTTTCGGAGTCAACGCTCCATCGTCAGTGACTGCTGTGGATTATAGCTGTGTAGTCTTGACCACGACCACCGGGTGACTGCCAGTCGCCTAGAAATGTCTTTTCATGGTTCCTAGGCAGTAAAAATATTAAAAAAAAAATTAAAACAAAACCGACTCATTAAAGATTAAAATTTGCTAATAAAGAAAAATAATTAAATATTTAAGTATTTCAGAAAGTTGAAAATTCGAAGACGATTTATATGTTTATAAGTGGTTAAAAAAAAATTTCTTTTTACATAAAACAATTACCTATCGAGTTTGGTAACGATCAAACAATATATATTTATACACTTTTGAACGGAGCTTATTTTCGTCATCTCCTTGGTAGGGTCGATGGAAATTTGAAGAAATGCTTCGAAAATTGGTTCATAAGTACTACCTCAATAGCTGATTCCCCTTTAGGGAAAGCTGGTAAAAGGAACGCTGTATTGATGACTGGGAGAGGCCCTGAATAGAATGTAGTGCGAATTTGTGCGTAATCAAAATATGGTTTCGAAATTTCAACAACGAAGAGAGATAAGAGAAATAATATAGAGAAATTATCATTTTCATTTCGGTGCATAATAAAATAGCTATTAAGATGGTTAATTTTAATTTATAATGTTAATGCTTCTGTACTACAATGCTGGTTCACTCTACGAATGTTAATACAATTGACCAACAATGATGATTCGTAGGTATACGTATGCGTCCACAGGGAAATAAATAAGAGAGGTAACTTATCACAGTACAGTGCTCATATATATCGTGGGGAACGATACACATATTGTTCTGGATTATAAAATAAGTGAAGTGAGTTCTGGATTATAAAATAAGTGAAGCATTTTACAGCTGTATGTAAACAGGTACTTAGTTGGGGGAACCAAAAGATGGCAGAGCGACACACAGACAGTAATGTAGAGAAAAGCAGGTGAGGAGCCGTCCAGCGAAGATAGAGTTGAAGGTAAATACTGTAATTAGCCGTGCTGTGGACAGGTAGCACTGCCTTCGTTGAATGGGAATCACGTGACCAGCCTTGGACACTAACCCCTTATTAGCCACTGCCCCCTTGCATTAAAATCTCCCTCCACCATAATTAGTTCTCGCCTTCCTCTGGACACTGTAGTCATCTCGAATATTTGGCTGTATATCAAGATTTATCGCGAGATGGGTTTTATTATTAAATCTGCCCACAGTTATTAGACCTACAGTCATAAATGGGCAATAACCCTCACCTTGGAACAAAAGACAAACAGCCCAAATGAAATGAATGAGGAACCATGAATGACCGACGATGATGGGAGTGTAAGAAGCATTATCTTAAGCTATGGATTCGTATGGACAACCTGATACCATCTGAGGTTATAAAATCTTAAATAGACAAATTCTATTCCTACTATTAACAGGGGCTTCTTTGTTCCAATGTCGTGGCTGCAGCGGTGGCTCATTGTTCACCGATAGTCCTGAACAAACTTTATATAAATCCATGGTTGAAAAAAAATGTTCGTCATGTAGGGGTGCGTACTACCTTTATTCCCCCTCCCCCCTGTCAGCCATTGAAACTTGATCTTTATTTTTGGATAAAATGTATAAATATCAAATTTGGTAATGATGAAACAAAAATTACGTCCGCTTGAACGTTTAAACACACACACACACACACACACACACACACACATATATATATATATATATATATATATATATATATATATATATATACACACATACATATAATTTTGAACGGACCTCATTTTCGTCATCTCCTAGGTAAGATCGATGTACATATGAGGAAGTTTTTCGAAAATCACGTCATGAGTACGACCTTAATAGCTGACTTCATTCTTTGAGTAGGGCCTCTCAAAAAGCAGTTAGTCTTTCTTAGCAGTTATTGTTTGAAAACCACTGAACAATTATTCTCCCTTTCTCTCATATAATGGCGTATTTTGTTATTTTTGAAATATTGTATAATTTTTAATGTGTTTTTATCTGCATTTTTCGAAGCCAAAGTAAATTAATGAAACAAATTCCTACGCTCATGTTCGCACATGCACCCAAGTTCACACGGCTCTAAAAAGGTTAATATGTAAAAATTCTGCAACTACATTCTTTTTGGGGCTCAGGTAACCATGGGAGTTAAAGCATTGACCATAATCTCACATGGTTTTCCCGCCTGGGGAATAGGTAATTATTTAGTGACGGACTCCTTAAATAAAACCCTTGGTCCCAACCTGGCTAGAAAAGGGTGGTTACCTGTAGATAACACGTCGCAAATTGCCATAGTAGCATAACGTGAACGCAAGTAAATAAAAAAAATGTATAAAATCAATCCATGTTTGGGAAATTTAACATCTACCCTAACTGTAAATCCTAGAGTAGCTAGCTCGATTCACGCCTAGGCAATTAGGAATTTATTTAATGACAAACTCATTAAATAAAATCGTTATTCCCACCCTGGCTAGAAAAGTGTGGTAACCTGTAGATAACCCGTCCCAATTATCCATAGTAGCTAAAATTGGAAGTTAATAAATAATAATAATAATACTTTCTTCTCAGTTTTTACCTTTACGATAAACGTTTTGAACAAATCATTTGTCATTTTTTATTGTAGCTTCTCTTACAAAGTTTCGTTATTTGAATAATATGATTTTAGAGAATATTCCAAGAATTTTAAGAATATTAATATTTATATTAATATATATTGATATATTTAATTTTAGAGAATATTCTATTTTTGTTAACTGTGTTCAACGCTCCGTTCCACTCATAAAAATGGGCATGCATTTCTTCCAAATAAAATGACTGATATGGAAAAAAGAGTATATAATATTAAACTGTAACGAAAAATTAAACTTGAGCCAATTTAAAGCTATTGTGTACTCAATTGCCTGCAACCGAAGTTCATATATCCATCCGTTAGGATTTTTTGTCTGTTTAAATTAGTCTGAAATTCCGACCCATGCTCTAGGACTGTATTTGAAGAGATTTAGCCAGCCAACAGAATTAAGAACCTCTGAATCTGTTATTCTACCTTTAACTGTTGGATATGTATAAAGGAACCAGGTAAGCCATGGACTACCTGACCAACTTGAAATGGGGGGACAATGGACAATACCTATGCTTACAAGTGTAATCTAATCCATCTAAAGAATTAACGGGGGACCCAACATAACGAAGCTGGGTGACAAGGAAAAAACCTTGTGAAATTCAGCATCCTGAGAAACCTGTAATAAAGAGCCGACAAGATAATCCAACCAGCAGGTAAAGAGAGCAACAAGTCACTCGTGACGAACAAGGGACAGACTGATCATATACTATACATAAAGAACATTCACAACCTTACGGGAAATCAGCTATTGAGGTTGTCCATGCACATATGGTGTGCGATGACGTCATCAATTAACATTTTATTACTTTACTCGAAAATGTTTAGTTGATCTATACCATACTCGATATTTCACAGTTTCATTCAATTCTGAAGCTCATAATCGTTAATGGCTGAAATAGGAATTGGAATAGAAGGGCTTACACGGAGGAGAACTAGATAATTTAAAATATTTCCGTTATTACGAGTCAGATTGAATCATTTTATATAGAACTAGTGGACCTGACAGACGTTGTCCTGGATGATATATCAAGCGATTAGGATATTAAATTTAATAATATTATTTTTAAAACAATTGCTACTTTTAATAACACAAAAACAACTTTTGTTATGTGCACGTTTACCTAGGAACAAATAGAAACTGAAAATCTCGAATTTTTTATTCAGGCCTCCCTTATAACACCCACTCCCGCTCGAACCTAAAAAATTGAATATAGCTTTAGTTAAGTTGGGTTCAATCGTTGGTGCCCAAAAAAATTGTTGCCTCCCAGTTTAGTTTTTAGTGTATATCTCGTTTATACTTTGTTATAAGACAAAATTGATTATAACAAAAGTTAATCTAAATAATAAAATAAACAACTTTCATCCTGTGCATATTTGCCGAAAAACCAATAGGAAACGAAATATCGCTATTTTTAATTTTAGGCGTCCCTTACGACCCCTACTCCTGCTCCATCTGCCGGGCTGATTTGTGACGCTAAACCAACCAGGGCGACACCCAAACTCGTGCAAAAAAATTCATTCAAAACGGTCCAGCCGTTTACGAGGAGTTCAGTTACATAAACACGTACAGTAGAATTATATATATTTAGATAGAATAGAATAATGATTTATTTGACAGAGTGCAATATTTTTAAACAAAATGTAATAGAAAATAATAAGAATAATACATATATATTTATATTACAATATATTTATATAAACATGAATTTTATATGTATGAATATTAAGTGAAGAGCTGATATGCAAAATTACATACTTCTTGTCGTGTTTCTTCCTGCGCGCTCCCAGTAATCACTGATATCCTTAGTGTTATTGGTTCTTGAATGTACTTGTAGATAATATTCAGTTTGTCCAGAAATGTGATCTATAGGAAGTCATCAACGCTTCCTTGTGATGAGATGTTGAAGTCTTTCCTCACAGCTTGGTATCGTGGACTTAAGCTCATGAAGTGTTTTAGGCTTTCATAGTCCTCATAGTATTCTTTACATACAGCTGTGGTATCGATGACGTGTACTTTTTTATTACATTTTAGTCTTATCACATTGTCCCTTCCTAGTCTTAGTTAGATGATCATTCTTTTATTCTCAATATTAATTCTGTATTGCAAGTATTTATTATAACCATAAATATGTTGATGAAGTGACTAAAAAAAGAAGATTTTACTCTATCAGAGTCTCTTCTTTCAAAGTCTTCCTTGATATTGCACAAGAGAAGTTCCAGTGCGCCACCTTTTAGAGGTGCTTGTAGCGTAAAAAGTTCTTCTCGTCCAAACTTAGCTGGGAGTAATTTTAATTCCGTAGCCCAATTCAATTTGTCTGAATAATGTTATATACCAATCTTATTAAACTATTCATGCTCTACAGGTGTAGCTTTGTACATTTGTTCGTATCTCTTTATTAAGTGGTCTATTCGTACTTCCTTGTTTTCACCATTTAGTAACCCCCCCCCCCAAACCTATTCATCGGATTTTTATTGAGGAATTGATTATATTTTGGAAACGTGGAACCTGGTAAGCACCCCCTTTGTGACGGACTTTTTTTTAAGTAGATTATGGTTTAGAAATTATATTATTGTTACGAATGTTTTCATCAAGAGTACATGGGTTCATATACGTTCTACACTTGTTGTAAATAAGGCTAGACGGTATTCATGTACAATGGTTGCCATACTTTTCTAGTTTCGAACAATGGAGTCTATTCAGTGTGTCCTTTTCCAAATAATTTTCCTTTCTCATGTAGTAACTAATCCACGACTCTTCAAGTTATCCCTAAGTATCAAGAGTAAAGCCTCAACACCATGAGTACCATGTATATTATAGTTATTAATCTTGTAAAATTAACGCTTTGTGAAGACACAATGTGTGACAGTTTCAAGGAATATTATTAGCTAATAATTAACTGTCCTTTCCTAAAATATCCTCTAAAAAATATACAATGATAGTGTATTGAACGTGTAACGAAAAATTTGAATGGCCTATTCTATTTATAACTCCAGTTATTAGTCAACTTTTATCTTTTTGACTCACTCCAGCAGAGTGCAAACATAAACCGTTCTTAGTAACCTATGTTTATACTAGTTAATCACCCTTTACTCGGAATTTGCTAATGGCTTGTGCTCACGTAGATTTTCAACTGAAACATTTATAAATGGGCCTGTTTCCAATTGAGGATTGCAATTCGCAGTAGCAACACTTACGTTATACAAAATATTGGGTCTAGACGTAATTCAACACAATAGCTAAGGTTCTTGAGTGAAGTAATTTTCTTTTTGTATTATTTTCTGTCGGGGTTCAAAATTTCTTTGCATATTAAAAATTAATATTGGAGAGAAATGCCATTTTCACTTAATTATATAGTTATTCCAAACGACGCAGATTAAAAAGGTCCTGTTAAAACCAGATGCGTTGAATCCTCTACTTTTTTTATTTTTTTTAAATTTCAGTTTATTCATGTTCAATGTGGAATATGAAACATTAAATTAGTTATTTAAAGAGTAATAAAAAGATTGAAATTCAAGTACTGTAACTTCAATTACCATGTGAACACAGCCTTGTCATCATAGGATAACTTTGCAGTCGTCTGCAATGTACCACTTACAAGCACTTACCAGCGGTTTTTTGGGTATATTATCTCATTTCGAAATCTGAAAGGCAGATAAAAATAGCGGTAGAAATATATCTGAGTACTCCTTTTTGCCGAGCAACGTTTTATTCAGGCAGCATTCGGCCGTTAAAATTTCGGAGCTGGTGGAAGCGAGTCTCCATTGTGAAAGTGGGACTGGTCACCGGAATGCAAGTTATCTGGGATGCAGTTGATTGATGCAGCAATGAGTTCAAAAGAAGGGAACAATCAGGAGGTAGAGAAAAAGGGGAAAAAGAACTGACAGCCTCCCAACACATTGTTATCAGAGGAGATGCAGCAGGAAATTAAAACGAGGGGCCAGAGGTCTTTCTGCACGAAAGGGGTGGGTACTGTATGCAGTCTTCTGCTCAGCCTGGTGCATATTTCGATAACAGAGAATTTCGAAACTAAGATGTGTCTCGAAAATTCGTTTTCTTATTTTTATCTTCTGGAGGTTTTAATCATATTAGGTTTATTCTCCTTCTCTAGTAACCCTGGAAAAGGGCAGTTTATTTTCTTTAAAGAACTATGGTATTCCCGTTATCTTCCTCTTATTGATTTCGTTGGTATTCTTCTATTTATTAATACATTGTTAAAAAATGGTTCAAGGGTTGTTAATATAATTTAGAATAATTTAAAAATAAATAAAAACAATCTAAAAATGAATAAATCAAATAATAACAAAACAAAAAAATTTGTAAAATAATTGTATAGTGAAATTAATTAAATATCAAGATCAGATAAACTTTGAAAATTAATTTTCTTATCATATTGGTCTAGTTCTTTTAAAAATGTAGACAGTAATGTGTGTTCGTCTAAATGCCAATTTTTTATATGCATCCTAATAACTTGTCTTGCGTTAATCAGTAAGGGGCGGTCATAAAGGAGGTGTCTGAGCTTAAATAGTTAGTTTGTCACATGTGCAAAGATTCACTGTGTGTCGGTCAAAATCTGTTTAAGTAGTTTTGAGTCCCTCTGTGGTCAGTTTCTTGTTCGATTTAAATATTTCATTGTTTATCAGTGGAATTTAAATTTCTGATGAAGGCTTTTAGTCGCCGTCTCTTAAGTGCAGTAATAATAATAGTATGGTTTATAAATAACCGTATTACAAATTACAATCATAATTTTAAAAGTCGCCAGAACTTAATAATCATTATAAATTCACTAAGAAACAGACTTTCATTGTTCTAAGTCTATTTCAAACTTTTTTAGAACTCAGTCAATGTTAAGTTTGGAACCTATTTTTTTCGGTTACAAAAAAATGTGTAGGACGGATTTTTCAGTGCATTATTTGCTACTAAGATTGGTAATATAAATTTCTAATAATAAGAAACTCCTTCATGTAACCTTCATGTTTTTTCTTGACCGGATTTTGGCCATGCAGAACAGTATTATTCAATGTCAATAATCGATTCATTTTTTAGCTCTCCTACCACTGCCCCTTGATTTAATTTTCTGCTTCTTCTACTCCCGAAGGCAAAATTTTCCTTAAGGGAATCAGCTATTGAGGTCGTATTCATGACTCGATTTTCACAAAAATTCCTTCAAATATCCATCGATCCTTCCTAGGAGATAACGAAAATGAGATCTTTTCAAAATTATATATATATATATATATATATATATATATATGTGTGTGTGTGTGTGTGTGTGTGTAAATAATATGTTATCGCTCTAGCAGTTATTGTTTTATGGTTACCAAACTCGATATATAACCGTTTAATGTAAAAAGAAAGATCGAGATTGTTAACTGCTATAATCAGTTTGGGGGAAGAGGGGTTTAGAGGGGAAGAATTTCGAAAATTCGAAATATCTTCGTTATTATAAGTCGGATCGAAAAAGTGTATAAAAACAATATTATTGCAAATTTTATTGCCTATAAATGTCGTTTTATGAATATTTTCTCTATTTCAATATTAACCAAGATATTAGGTCTTTTTTAGTTTTCAGCCTTAAGTAATGCCCCACGATATTTTTTATCAAGTTCTTTCATGGCCACAAACGGACTAGTAGGAGGGGAGGGGGGTTATGGGAGGAAATTTCCAAAATTCAAAATATCTATAATTATACGCCGGATAGAAAAATTGTATATAACTAATGTTATTGTAAATTCAATTGCCTATAAATGCTGTTAAATTAATATTCTCTCTATTTTAATATTAAACAAGATATTTGGAGTTTTTAGTTTTAAGCCTTAAGTAAACCACCCATCTACGAATGTCATATTAACAATAAGCTTATTACAAAGTATTGGTTATATATATATTATATATATATATATATATATATATATATATATATATATATATTCATAAAATTTTGAATGGACCTCATTTTCGTCATCTCCTGGGTAGGATCGATGGACATTTGAAGAAATTTTTACAAACATATATATATATATATATATATATATATATATATATATATATATATTTGTCTGTTAACGCTCTAGCGGTCGCAATGTTTGTTTGACCGTCACCAAACTCGATATTTAAACGTTTTATGCGAAAAGAAAGATCAAGTTCGTGAATAGCTGAAATCGGACCAGCGGGAGGGGGGGGGGGGGGGGTTAGAGGGAGGGATTTTCGAAAATTCGAAATATCTCCGTTACCATACGTCGGATCAAAATATTGTATAGAACCAATCTTATTGTAAAGCACATTTACTATAAATATTGTTCTATACATTTATTTTCTATCTTGAATATTAACCGAGATATTTGCATTTTTATTAATTGTGGGCCGATAAGGATGGCTAGTTTCCCTCCAAAAGCTAGTTCGGCCCTTTGCCGTAACTGTTTTGCTCTCGTATGGCGATTTCTCTACTGCATAACTTCACGTGGGAAATCTGCTTAGTTTACGCATCCCCTGCGTGACGGACTTTATACGTGTGGTCTCTCTCTTCAACCGAGAAATACGTACTCTGCTGAAACAAGCCATCCGAGTTTGGAGTAATTATAAGGCGGTGCAGAGTTAATGTCGGCGAGAGAATAAAGGTTTATTGAGTGTTGGCCCTGATGAGACTGGAGGGTCATTAGTAAGCGTGAGCTAACGAAGCCCATCCCCCAAAGCTAAGGGATAGAGACGCCCTACTGCTATATATAGTCTGGGGAGGACATCTGCTCACATCTGTTTAGTCTAGCCTTCATTACTCGGACAGCTTCGGACCGTCAATCTACGCCGTCCTAGACGCTTTTTCTGCACAGCTGGGTTACTCCCTCTCACTCCCTTTCTGCCCTTTTTATATCAAAAACCACCTGTTCCGCTGCCCCGGCCTCAGTGTCTAGGCCCTACCTGCTTCTCGCCTGGGATTTACGAATCTCTCCACAAATTCTCAGATAAGAACTTTCGCACGGTTCTTAGTCTTTCTTGTCCACCTTGTTCGAGCCCATTGCAAGTAGGTTTATTTTTTTGGTACTCTTTGCAAAGGTGCAAATATTTACAGCACAGCATCTCCAGGATCTTTGAAGCACATAACAGTGATTTTTTACTCTCTTAACTCAACTACGTTTTAGCAGATTTCCCTTAAATGAAATCAGCTATTGAGGCTCGTACGTACTCATGACGTGATTTTCGAAAATTTTCTTCCATTGATCCTACTCAGGAGATAGCAAAAATGAGGGTCTGTTCAAAATTATATATATATATATATATATATATATATATATATATATATATATATATATATATGTGTGTACATACACACACAAGCTGAAATATCTCCCATACAATGTGTCAGATCGAAAAATTGTGTACAACCAATCTTATTGTAAATTAAATGTCCTACAAATATTGTAATATAAATTTATTCATTATTTTGAATATTAACCAATATATTTGCATTATTCAGTTTTCAGCCTTCCCCTCCTTCTCAAGTCACTTAAATATTCCAATGACCCATGACGTCAATTCAAAATTACACACACACACACACACATATATTTATATATATATATATATATATATATATATATATATATATAAATATATATATATATATATATATATAAATATATATATATATATAAATATATATACAAACAAAAATTGCGACCGCTAGGACGGTAAAAGACAAATATAGTCTTATATATATATATATATATATATATATATATATATATATATATATATATATATATATATAAGACTATATTGGTCTTTTACCAGTCTAGCGGTCGCAATTTTTGTTTTATCGTTATCAAAAAGGGTTTATAAGTAGTTCATGTAAAACTAAATACCAAGTTAGTTAAGAGTTTAAATCGTACAGGGGGGAGGAATTTCTATAAAAATTTCTATAGAGCTAATCTTGTTGTAAATATTATTGCCTAATAAAGTTGTTATACACATATTTTCTCTAATATGTATATTAACCCATATATTGTTTTTTTTTTAATTTTCAGCCGTCATTAAACCCCCACTCTTACTCATGTCAAAATGCAATAAGCTGTTAGAAAATGAATATTTTCATTCTAAGCTTAAATACCAAATATTGTTTTCAAGAGACCTTTATTATGCGAGATACGTGCAAATTCATTGTGCAATTAAGATTTCAATATTTAATAGTTTAGCACATTATTAATGATCGTATTTGTTATTGGCAGAAATCAGACCAGGAATAGGGATCGTATTTACAGGGTAGGATTCGAAAATTCAAATAACCTGAGCTATGATGAGTCGGATCGAAAAATGTCATAGAACCAATTTTGTTAAAATATTGATGCTCTCTAATTGTTGTGCTATGCACTTTTTCGTAGCTTAATTATTGAGCGAGTAATTCGGACTTTCTGTTTTTTTTAGTCTTAACGTATGTAGACGGGATCACTACTGAGTCAAACCTGTACGTGGAAAAACTGCTTAGTTTACGCAGCCCTGCGTGGGGGACTCGCCGTTAGGACCAACTCCAGTAGCTGTCTTCCCATAAGGAAAATTCGCTAATATAAATCGAGCAAGGTTGTCAATTGTGGTGCTTGCTGAGCATGAACCTATATTATCAGTTGTATAGGCCGCTATCTTGCAGTGGAAGGAGGAAGCAACTACTTGGGAGTTGGATCAATCAGTCATTCCCTAATGGGTGGGAAGCCCCCTCATTCAGAGACATTACCTATTAGTAATCTCATTATCATTCACTACGGGAGATCTGCCTCTATTCCCTGATACACATTCAGGCAATGAATCAGATGCAGTAGCAATGATAGGTGTCCTCTACAACAATCATTGCACCATCTCCCTGTATTCCACCACTACTCTCATATCCCATATGATACAGAGAGCAATCGGGACATTTTACCAGTCCCCATGATAGTTTTGTTTAGGATTGAATGTGGAGAAACGCCTACATTAGTTCGATTATGTTGAAGAATTAAGTAAGAAATAAAAGTCCGTCACGCAGGGGCTGAGTAAACTAAGAGTTTTCACTCGTGAAGATTAATGATAGATGAACCTACATACTGCCAACACACCACCATGAATATTTAGTGAATAAATACAAACGGTAATAAGAAATCTTTCCCCTCCCGGCGGGAAGCGTCTCAAATGCAAACAAACAGGTTTTCCAACGGCTCACCGGAATGAAAAACAATAACTGAAACATATCAGAATATAAAATATTCATTTTATTAAAAACGGTGTACTATATCTAGCACTGTAATTTTTAATAAATCAGAATAATTTTTATCTCAATCAATCAAATTTTAGTAGTCCACGAATTTAATACGCCCCCCCCCCTCCGGTCCCCAATTCACTGTGGATTTGGCATTTCCTAACAAACCAGGGACCTTTCGGCCCTATACGAAGTACTCTACTCTGGAAGGACTGTAGTCTCTTCTCGTGGGTGTTGATGCCCACCCAGACTGGAAATTAATATTTTAATATAGGGGGTATTTGCAGAAGAGAGCGATAAGGTTCATATTAAAAAAAAAATCGAGACTCCTGTCGTCCACTTTTTAAGGAGTCATAAATTATGACTTTAGATGGACCAGGAGGGGGAAAAAGAATATCCTGGAGGTGCCTCGTATCAAACCCTTGGCCTTCCACTTTTACAGGTTACCGAGGGAATGCTCCTCTGGTGGCTTTATTTGCAAAAATGAAATTTTCCTCATGACGCCTTTATTGCAGGACGGTACAGAAGACAACTGGCGCAGAAGGTAACGGGAAACCACTACAAGTCCTTGTGATCCTCTTATTCCCTTCATGAAAATTAGATTTACCTGTTCATAGGATCAATTATCCTTGATGTAGCCTCCAGATGAACTTCTGTATACGGGTATTAGATCATATATTCAAACCCCATTCCCACCAAACATATACAATGATTAAACAAAAATTGTGACCACTAGAGAACTAACAGACAAATATATATGTATATATATTTAACTGCCCTCATTTTTGTCATCTTCTGGGCAGGATCGATGAACAATTGAAGACATTTTTCGAAAATCGCGTAATTAGTACGACCTCAATAGCCGATTTCCCTTGATGGAAAACTACAAAAACATATATGAACTAGAAAAATATAAAATGGGGGAAAAATTATTCGGAATCAAATTAAAACAATATAATAATATGATTACATATATTATTTACATATTATATATATATACATATATATATATATATATATATATATATATATATAAAAGGCCCTAGCAATTCAGTTATTATAGTGCTTAAAGTGTTTTCCTATTAGAAAGCTTCGTGAACTTACAAAGTGTTCAGTACTACCAAAATATGTTGGCCATTCTTTGGTAACATCACGGTCAAAGCTGGTTTTTCATCTACCGCACAAAAGTTGAGTGTAAATTGAGCTACAAAAAAGTGAAAAAAACGAATGTTTATGAACGTCAGCCCGTTTACAAAAAGGAACCTGAAGAAGCTGACAAAGCCCTTAGACCGGTGCCTATAATAAATCTGTCGGACGATATATAAGACGGACGGAGGCCGTGAGAACCCATCTGGGACCTATAGGGATATTCCAGATGTCCTGCCTCTGGACCACATGTCTGGAGCTGGAGGCTCCGCCACCCCCACCCCCACCCCTCCTTTCTCCAGACAGAAATACACTTGACTCCTCAACAACCCTCTCTCCCTCTCTGGACACTTCTTCTTCTTCTTCTTCTACTATGGGACGGCTTCCGTTTCCTCTTTCTCTTTTTATCTCCACGTTCTCACTCCCCCTCGTATGAGCTCTGACGCACAGTAATTATTTTTATATGATGGGCCGAGATTAAACGGCTAATTATAAACACTCGTTGGGCTTTAATTAAAATCAAGAGTGTTTGACTCATTGCGGATCCTCACTGGAAGTGTTAAACTACAACCTCCACTGCTTATGGAGTAGAGCTGACAGTTGCACACATACTTACTGATGCACATACTTACTGAGTGTAGAAGGTATGAGGATATCAGAAAGTCCCTTGGTATATCAGAAGTACTATCCGAAATACTAGGGGATGATAGCAACACTATAAAAAAACTCTTAAAATCTTTAGTAATTGCTGGTTTAAATAAAGAAATATAACAATATAGGACTTCAACATATTGGCACACAAGGCAGTGAGTTAAGCATTTATATATCAAATTGATTATAACTAAATACAGCTGTGTTTTTTTGTTATTTTTCACAGAATTGGGGATAAAGAAAACTAGGAGAGATGGAACACAAGCGAGGATGACGGAGGGCTGAGAAGTGGATGGTGTAAATGAAGAAAAGGGACTATTGAACAAAAAGAAGGAAAATGAAAATAGAATATCGACCACCTAGGCACAAATAACTCTCCCGAGTTCGGTGCCTATTTACTATAAAATAAATAAACTTTATTTCCATAAACCATATGGAGATATATATCAAACACTAATTGAAGGGTTTGCTGCAAAAAGGAGGTAGCTCCAATTTTTTCAGTTTTTGGGAAACCAAAAAAAAAACGTTTAAAAAATTCAAATTTTCAGTTATGTAAAAATATTGTTGTTGCTTACTTTCAATTATGGTGTTTACATATTAGAACAGTATTTTCATTCAAAAAATATCATCCAAATGTTGGTGGTACGTGGATGATCCTTGGAACTACCTCTTTTTTGCCCAAAAGAATGGAATATGAGGAATGGAGGAATATGTTATGTCTTGGAAAAAGGTGTAAACATAAATAGAATGTACTATTATTATGTATTTTTTATTCAAAGAAAACTGAAAATAAAGTACAGCAAAATTATTGGTTTTACAAACAGAAAATAACATCATTATAACGAATAACATAAAATACGAAAATAACATCATTATAATGAAAATAACATCATAACGATTGAAGCTGCATCCTTTTTGTGCCAAATAAAAGAGGTTTTTTTTTTGGCACAAGAAAGTGTTTATAACTCCGAACAGCTATGGGATGGAGCTACCTCCTTTTTGCAGCAAACCCTTCAATTTAAGAAAGCAAATATTTCCAAACAAATGTCTGAAAATTGTATATAATCTTCCCTATTATACAAGAATAGGAAAATTACATCTCATTTCAAACTTACCAATGATAAAGACATATATCCTTAAGTTAACCACTAAGTTTTTCAAATCTTGTAAACACAGAAATAACCCACTCATCAATGAAATAGGTAATTATAACAAACAAAGCACTGCTGGTACGTGCAAAAACGAACTAACCACATTTTCCTCTGACATAAGAAACTGATTGAATAAATGCCCAGCAGGCGAAAACAATATTCCGTATTTAACGTTGTAATAGCGTGGTTCATGGTATAACAGGTTATTATTAATATAACATGAGAACATAAGAAACTGACTGAATAAATGCCCAGGAGCCCAGGTTAAAGACATGTAAAACCTTAATCTTAATCCCTATTTTACCTCTAATCATATTAAATAATCATTAGAAAGTCTTTTACTTGTTAGTATTATTAGCTCATAAGATCACTTAAATTTGTAAATGTTTAAAATAACTTATATTAAACTTAAAAAGTTCCAATATGACTGCCTACTATTAGTCAATTTCATTTACAACAATCTTCTACTTAAATAGAAAATTTTATTTTATGTCTCTTTTTGCATAATATTGCAGTGGTCAGAAGGAACACTATGAATTATTTCGTAAATTTCTTGTTATTCAATAAAGGATAATTATAAAAAAAAAAGCCGTTAACGAACTTGACTTTCTTTTTACAAAAAACGAATATGAATCAAGTTTGGTAGCGATAAGACCAAAATTGTGACTGCTAGAGCGTTAACAGACAAACATATGCATGCATATAATTTTGAATGGACCTGACTTTCGTCATCGACTAGGTAGGATCGATGTACTTTTGAAGAAATTTTTCAAAAATCTCGTCATGAGTACAACCTCAATAGCTGATTTCCCTTGAGGGATATCTGCTAAAAGGGGTTGCGTAAACTTATCCAAATTTCGCACGTGTTGTTATGACATTCTGTTCATCTCATCTAAGCATCTATTTCTTTGGTGGTAAGAAGCCTTGGTAAACAGAATTTGATACGTACTCAGCTTCTTAAAGTAAAAATCATTTAAATTATAAGTGGTGATGTACTGATGATGAAAAAATAAAAATGCTCATAATTCGTTTACTAATCGATATAAGAAATAAAACGTATTGAACAAGAATAGTAGAAAATTAAAATTCCAACAACACTGGTTATTATTATTTATTAATGTCCACTATTTGCTGGCTATCACTTTTATTAAACTTTTATTAAAGTCCACTATTATGGCTAACTGAGAAGGGTTATCTACCGGTTTACACCCTTTTCTAGCCAGTGTGGGAGGGACTAAGGATTTTATTTAAGGAATTCATCACTGAATAAATTCCTATTGCCCATGTGAGAATCGAACTCTAGGTTTACAATGTCAGATTAAGACTAACAAGTTAACACACACGGCTTACCTGAGCCCTCAACATTGGTTATATAAAGTTTCAACATTGGTTCCAACCATAATAAGTAACCGAGATATTTGAAATTTTCGGTTACTAGGCCATTCTAAACCCGTGATCCCCTAAGGTCGATTTCAGCCAGACCTTTTTTTTTTTTTATTTTAAAGTGTTATAGAGCAATCATGTATAAATCATGGCAATTATCTTTATATATATATATATATATATATATATATATATATATATATATATATATATATATATATATAATTCTACTGTACTGTATGCGTATGTCACTGAACTTCTCCTAAACGGCTGGACCGATTTGAATGATTTTTTTTGTATGCGTTTGGGTGACGCCCTGGATGGTTTAGATTTACAAATCAGCCCGGCAGATGGAGCAGGAGTGGGGGTTGTAAGGGAGGCCTGAAATTAAAAATAGCGATATTTCGTTTCCTATTGCTTTTTCGGCAAATATGCACAGGATACAAGTTGTTTATTTTGTTATTTAGAGTAACGTTTGTTATATTCACTTTTGTCGTATAACAAAGTATAAAAGAGAAATACACTAAAAAATTGAAGTGGGAGCCAACAATTTTATTGGGCACTAATGATTGAACCGAACTTAACAAAACTCTATAGGTAAATTAGCATTAGTTCTTCCATGAATATAAGCTATATTAAATTTTTTAGGTCGAAGGGGTGTGGGGTTTATAAGGGAGGCCTGAATAAAAAAAAGCGCGATATTTTATTTTCTATTTGTTTTTAGGCAAACGTGCACATAGCAAAAGTTGTTTTTTGTGTTATTAAAAGTAGCTTTTGTTTTAAACATAATATTATTAAATTTAATATCCTAATCGCTTGAAAAATCATGCAGGACAACGTCAGTCGGGTTACGATGAAATCTATATATACTAGCGAAATAGATTTGATCGTAACTCAAATATTAAGCGATCTATTCATACTTCAGTAGACCCAAACTACTGCTTATGAATTTCTTATCGGGAAATAGAGAATATATGGTTAGATGAGATCATTATTGTGTCATACCAGCGAATGGGAAATCTTAGTTAAAGCAGTCCCTCCTTGATGGACTTTTTTTTTACAATTGTTGATTCTATACTACCGACAAGCTTGCTATTCATTTAGTGTTATCACTTATATCTGTAAATGCAATTCTTTTTCTGTCAATAATTTTGTATCAGAGCTTTGTTTCTTGGTTATTCGGCATTTCTACGAAGTTGTTTTACGTCGTCGAAACTTAGTCGAACCTACCTCTCTTTTCCGGTAATTACAATGACTGCTTATTGGTAACGTCAGATATTACATATAATAGGTCTGAAGATGAATTCCACTTGATACTCCATTATTGAGTTTTAACTATGTTGAAGAGCTATAGTCGAGGACCAGTTATAGTTGCTAATACAGAAACGAGATAAGTTCCCCAAGCAGATAATCCGCTTTAGTTAAGTGTTACAATATTAAGATCAAGATCACAAAAATATTTTTTACAAGATTCTTTAAGTTTCATACCAGCAATATCTTGAATATCTAAAAAAATATGTTTAACCAAATTTATGCTCCTGACAGATTTCTTTGGTTCTTTTGACTACAATAAAAGAAATATTAAATTTGAACTCTATCGTTGAAGATGAAAACTGTATGAATCTCACAATTTGATAATAGTATTCTTCAAATTGACTATTATGTTTTTTTCTCTCTTTTTATTCGAATTTATTTACAAACCATTTAACTTTTTATACCAGTTAACTGACCGTATCAACTTAAATAAAATTTTCTACAATAATCAAAACACATTTTATCTTTGAATTACTCAACATTATTTTTCATTACTTATTAAAACACGAGATTTATCAGGTTCATCAAGAACGCCTTGTGATCTCCAACTTTAGCACCTTAAAATATGCATAGTGCAATTTCAGAGACCAAGCTCCATCATCAGTGCCTGCTGACAAAACAAAAAACCTTGATAAATAACAATCATAACATGGCCAACAGAGTAGAAACCAGTCAAAAAAAATAATAAAAAACAAACATGTCTTTGATAAAAGCAACCAAGATTAAAAAATAGTCAGCCAAGAAATATAAAACCCATGAGAATATTTCATAAAGATAAAAACTTAAAAATACTAAAACAACCATAATTATAAACAAACTAATTACTAGATAAAATACTTGTATTTACTATAACACAATGGGGTAAAAATCCCCATGGATGTTACTAACGGAGAAACTATATTGAAAATGACAAAATAAAAACCCAATATTAACAACGAGATTTATGGTCAAAGTTGTGCAAATCCTTTGAAATTTACTATGAATTTTCCAATACTAATATTTAATTTGGTGAATAATGTAAGTGATAAATATTTCTCAGTCTCAGGAAGGAACTATGGACATATCGAAAATTCTGCAATAGCTGATTTCCTCCAAGAAAAATCTGTTGTGACAAATTAGTGTTCTAGCTATCAAATGAATGTTACAGACTGTTTTGAAATATTTGATCTATGGACCCACTTATACTTAAGTACATTCACACCCAATAGCTGATCGAGGTTTTATTTTAAATTTCAAATTGAAGTAGTCTACAGGGAATACTTGACCATTTTTTTTTTTTTTATTTTTTTTTTTTTAATATTGATACAATTCACTTTTATCATTGTCTACTCTGTTTCTCTGAATATAAATGTGAATTGCACCACATTCATTAATGAGAAATAGTCATATTGAATGAAAACGACTGTTTTTAATGGTGTTATTATTTATATTTCATGTAATTTCATTCATTGGCTTGACTTCAATACTACTCTCAGTCTGCGTCAAAGTTCGTGTTTGGACTTCATAAATGAATGCACGATCAAAACTCAGGATGACGAACAGTATATTCCTAAGCTCAGTATATGATTTCAATATGAACAAAACTGAAAATTATTTGTTTTTCATTTAGTTTAAGAAAATTTTTTAAGAATTACCGTAATTACTATATTGTTAGATGTTTCATACCAGGTGTTAATTATTTAGCATTAACTAAATATTATATTTTTATATTTTATTACTTATTAATGTCCACTTTTAGCTACTATGGCTAGGATTTTATTTACTGAGTTCTCCACTAAATAAATTCCCGATCCCCAGGAATCGAGTTCGCCACTCTAGGTTTACCATGTCAGAATAATCTCAACACTTTAGCTCACATGGCTTACCTAAGCCCAAGGCTAATCATTTAAAAAAATGATATTTACTAAAGTCCAATTTGTGTACTATGGCTAATTGGGACGGGCTATCTACAGGTTACCAGCCTCTCTGGTTAAGGTGAAATTCAGGATTTATTTAATGAGGGCATCACTAAATAAACATTACTACTGCCCAGGCGAGAATTGAACTCGCCACTCTAAGTTTACCATTAAAATGTTAAAAACGCACAAATATACCTAATTTTCGTAATATAGTTAGTACTATTGTTATAAATTTGAAGAAATGGTTCGGATTTACTTCACGAGTACATCTTCGGTAGATAATTTCTTATGAGTAAAATATGCTATAATACTCATGTACTGGGAAAAAAGTAGGAAAAATGGTATCTGACATAAGACAGAACTACTCTCAGGCAGATTGTAAATTTTATGACAAACGAGAAAAATAAAACAAAAAAATAATAGTGCTATGGCTAATTGGGACGGGTTATCTACGGGTTCCCACCTTTCTCTAGCCAAGGTGAGACTAAGGTTTTTATTTAAGATATGAGTCACTAAATAAAAACTCCTCCTGCCTGGCGGGAATCGAACTCAACATTCTAGGTTCACCAAGCTAAACTTTTAACTGACATTTCTAAGATGAGACTCACTTTAATATTAGATAAGTAACTTAAATACAATTGGAAACACTTTGATACAATTTCTATCTTCATACTAACCTAACATCAAACATATAAATTAGTACTATTACAAGAAACTCACCTACTATATTATTTAACCAAAATAGGTTTTAAAAATGTGTATTTCATTTTCACTTTACAAAAACAACCACTATGTCCGAAATTTTAAATTAGAACCATTGTAATGGGCTTAAGGTATTTTGTATTTGACATGTGTGAAAGGAGGCTATTAAAAGTACACAATGTGAAGAGCAAGTTTGTCAATTGGCGTCTGAGGTCACAGTAACACATGGACAAACAAAGCGGCTAATTGGCCACATTGAATCAAGTGTTTGACATCAAACAGGAGGCTAATTCAAGGAGCCACGGCGACAAACCTTGTCCAGAAAGCGGATATCCCGTGCCTATGGGGAGTTGGCAACGACGCCTATATCGATATTACACATTTGACTCTGTTCTCTGGAACTCGTATTCGTTAGAATTTAGTATTTTTAAAGTTTCGGCGTAAACTATCGTGGAAAATTGTGGTGGTGCTTTTATTCTTGAAGTTTCATAATGATATCTTAATAAATACTTTGGAATTGGCCTTATTATCTTAGGACTGAGGGTGGATTTAACTTGTAACGAGTGACGTAAATGCAATGCCACCAGATATGTAAGGCAAGTATTAAGACCATAAGTCAAAAAAAATGTTAACTAGCCTCCCATGATTAATTACAATGATACCATTAATTTTATTTACCAAACAACCCATCTAAAGTCCTCTCTTCTCCCAAATTGGTCACCAAAAGCCAACTTGTACATAACCCGTCACCTGAAACCGTCATAGCGAGAAGTGGATGTCTATCTATTCTCCCTCGTACCACTCTCATAAATTAAAAAAGACTTAGTACCGACGCAATACATAAGTGGAACAGAGAATGGACGAAATGTAACAAATCTTACAGCTTATATCAATAAATGTCATATACTGGTTGTTACAAAAGTCCTTGTTCACAAAATTAATTTTATTCAAATGTGAGTACAAAATTTACAAATCAAATTTATTCTTCAAAATCAGGCCATCATTTTCAACTACTTTAACTCATCTTTCAGCCAAAAGTTGTATTTGATGTTGATACCACTCTGCAGTTTTCGAGGCAAAGAACTCATCGCATCAAGATTTGACATCATCGAAGTTTTCGAAGCGCCGACCTTTCAAAAAATGCGCCATTGACCTGAAAAGTCCATAGTCAGACGGTGCGACGTCTGGTCTGTAAGGAGGGTGGGGCAAGATGCTAATCCCGTTCATTTCTGAAAATTTTTCTTTAACTAATCGTGAACGATGAGCAGGGGCGTTGTCTTGCTGAAATAACGCTTGATTCCTATTAATCAACGCGGGGTATTTCACTTTTAAAACTTCATATACCCTATCGAGCTGTTCACAGTACCTATAGCTCAGCGTTGATAGCCCTGCCCTCTGGAACCAGCTCGAAGTGCAAAATGCCTTCATAATTCCACCAAACACAAAGCATAATCTTTTTTCCGAATCGATCTTGGCGTACCTCTGCTTGAGCCGCTTGGCCTTGCTGAACCCACTGTTTGCGGTTGGTAGGGTTTTTTAAAAATATCCATTTTTCATCGCTTTTGATGATTGTTTATAAAATCGATGATCGTTTGGGTTTTCAAACAATTTTTTACAAATGTCAACACGTGTCTGGGCTTGGGATGCAGATAAGTCATGAGGTGCTGACCTTGAACGGACGTTTTGGACACCAAACTTTTTGAAATGCATGCTTATTGTAGCATTTGAAACTCCCATTTCTTTGGCTAATTCTCGAGTTGTGACATGTGGATTCCGACCAACAGACTCAAGTAGCACTGGATCATCGACGACTGAAGGACGACCTGATCTAGGTTCATCTTCAAGGCTTCTATTCCCAGAATTAAACCGCCTGAACCAAAATGCGGCCGTGTTTCGATGCACCACACTTTCCCCTTCCACTGCACAAATTTCCTCGGCTGAGGCCTTTGCACTAAAACCTTTTTTGCCTATGAAGGCCGCGGATGACAAATTTTTCTTCCGACATTTCTAGTGAAATTTAATAAACTGAATGAAAGGCAGGGACAGTTGGCGTACATAAATAATTAGAGGATTAGTTAATGTAAACATTGACTTAAGAATTGTATTCGTCAGAGATGAAATAAGGATTAAATTAGAGACCTCAATGTAAACAACTTGATATGCACAAGGACTTTTGTCTATGTCCAGTACACCCCCACTCCTACTCATGTTACATAAACAATACACTGTTATATAATGAAATATTTTATTTGAAACTCAAATACCAAATATTATTTTAATTGAACTTTTACTTTTTAAGATAAATGCAAATACGTAGCGTACGTGGGAAATCTAATCTTTCTAAACTGCATATACAAGTATAAACCTGTAGTTTATGAATTTATTTCCCATGCTCCATCATAAATGATAATGCGTGGTATATAAGTATATTTTTTCGTCCCTTGTCTAGATAGCATCAAATCAAATTACAATTTTGTGGCTGATGAAATAAATAAATAAAATAAAAGGCAATGGTGTTTTGATATTGACAGAATGGTGACCTTTATACTTGTATATGCAGTCCCATCTGCATGCAGTATGACATGAGGCAAATAGTTTGGCTTTTAAAAGTAATTTTAGTGAGAATGACAAAGAGCTGATCAAGCTCCTCCTAAAGAAGAAAAATATTTTATGACTATATTATAAGGTAAAATTATATAATGCAATGGATGCAAGTAAACGTTATATGTCAAAATTAAATTTCGGGTGAAGAGCTGTATACTTGGTTATTTCTTATATGGATAAAAGTAATATAAAAATTGAATTAAATTAACAATTATGTAACCGTCAATAATAATAATAATAATAAAATATGAAAAAAAATAATAACCAAGTAGAAATAATAAAATAAATTTAATATTTAGATGAAGTTAAATGCAGTTTTAGGCATCAGTTCGGCTCAACTAAACAGATTTTACAAAGACATAGTTCCTGTTTTCCACGCAGAGTATCCCTCTAACGTGGGAATTTATTTAAATTTTGTGTGCTCCATCCTTTGGATACTACACACATTTCAGTAATGACATTATAACATTTCTTATATAATATTTATAGACATTATAAAAACAATAAAAATAAAAAAGTAAAAAAAGAAATAAAATAAAACATATGTAAACATTACAGTAGGTGTAGATCTACAAAATGGTGTCCAATTCTTGAATAAATGCATTAAGTCCCTTGTTGAATTTGAGTAAAAGTGTGACTGTCCTCACTGCCTGCCTACATTTTATCTAAAAATCATATGTTTTTAATTATTAACTTTGTTTACCTTTTTTCTTAACCTTGTTCATGTATTCATTCCATCATGTTCTGTACACAATAAATAACCTATAAACCCACTTCGTACTTTTCTCATTAACTCGCGATAAAAGTTTCGGTTTGTCAGTCGGCCAAGTTCCGTTTTGTAAAGTAATATACTTGATGAGTTCTTTTCATGGTCCGTCAAGTAATGCACATTCATATAAGAGGTGGTCATATGTCTGTTCAGTCTCATTGTCACATTTGCATATATTTGTGTTTGTTATTTTAAATTTTTACAAGTAACTTTTTGTAGCTCCATGTCCTGATATAAATTGTATTTGTTTAAATTGCTAATAATAAATAAATAGATAAATAGATAGAAGATAGTTGTGTTCAAACAACAATTGCTGCTTAGTAGCTTGCCAACTTCCGTTCTGAAGAACTATGTTTTTTAAAACTATCGCTGGTTGTCTATCATACAGTCTACACGTGTATATTATGTGGTCAAAAGTTAGTTCAGTTTCATTATCTCAGTCACACGTATTGTTCCCTGTAAGTCCTAAATGATAGAAATAACTTTTAATTGGTTCGTGTCCAGTTAGTACTCGAGTAAGCAGTCTATTTATTTGTTTCATTTGTTTTCTCTCATGTATAGTTTTAATGAAATCACATAGATGTCTATCTTTTAGCAGATTTCCCTTAAGGGAAACCAGCAATTGAGGTCGTACTCATGACGCGATTTTCGAAAAATGTCTTCAAATGTCCATGAATCCTACCCAGGAGATGACTAAAATTAGGTCCGTTCAAAATATATATATATATATATATATATATATATATATATATATATATACATATATATATATATATATATATATATATATATATATATATATATATATATATATGTTTGTTAACGCTCTAGCGGTCGCAATTTTTGTGTGATCGTTACCAAACTCGATATTTAAATGTTTTATGTAAAAAAATAGACCAAATTCGTTAATGGCTGAAATCGGACTAGTGGGAGGGGGGGGGGTGCTAGAAGGGGGATTTTCGAAAATTCGAAATATCTCCGTTAATATACATCGGATCAAAAAATACCATAAATTTTTCAAGAGACCTTTGTTGTACGAGTTAAAGGCAAATATGTTATGGTTATCCCCCCCCCCTTCTTAAGTTCTTGGACTACTAAAATTTGATTGATTGAGATAATTATTCTGACCCATTATAAATTACAGTAATAGATATAGTAAATAGTGTTTAATAAAATTAATATGTTTTACTCTGATATATTTTAGTAATTGTTTTTCTTTCCTTTGAGAAGTTGGCGCATCTGCTTGTCTACGTTTCAGGTACTTCCCGTCTGGATGTTTCTTATTATAATTTGTATTTATTCACTTGAGGTTCACGGTGCTATCGTGTTACCAGTATGCTGATTTATCTATTGTTAAAAACCACAAGGGAAATCTGCTTAGTTTACGCAGCCCCTGCGTGACGAACTTTTTGTGGTGTTCGACCAATCTCTGTAGATCGCTCTTTCAAAATCCGTTTTACAGTCTGCGGCGTGAGTACGTTGAATGCTATTGCAAGGTCGTCATTTAAAGAAGGAATTTTTCATCCTTATGAAACTCCATATCACCACTTTCCATACTCACAACGCTATAACAGAACGTGGATATAGATCAGAATACATTAAATGTGAACCGACAATTGAAAAATAAATATTTGCAATCTTACTATCTAACAGAGAACATTAATTAATCATATAAATATACAGTTTATCACTGTGAAGTGGAATGATAATCGGTTTTGCCCAGATTATTATTTTATTTGAGAACTAGCTCTCAACGAAATATATATTTAGAATTTCGTCAGTGTGTTCGACTATTGAGAACAGGTTCAAGCCAACTTGTAACGAGTATCGTATAAATCAAATGAACTTTTAGAAGATTTCCCTTAAGGGAAATCAGCTATTGAGGTCGTACTCATGACGCGATTTTCGAAAGATTCAAAACTGTCCATATAGGTACGAAAATATATATATATATATATATCTAGATATATGTCTGTTACCGCTCTAGCTGTCGTAATTTTTGTTTAATCGTTACCAAACTCGATATTTAGTCTTTTTATGTAAAAAGAAAGCTCAAGTTCGTTAACGGCTGAAATCGGCCAGGGGGAGGGGGGGGGGTTTAGACGGGAGGATTTTCGAAAACTGGAAATAACTCCGTTACCATAGGTCGGATCGAAAATTTTTATAGAATTAAACTATGGAATATTAAATGTACTATAAACATTGTTATATACATTTATTCTCTATCTTGAATATTAACGGAGATATTTGCATTGTTCAATTTCAGCCATCAGCAAACCGCTACTTCTACTCATGTTACATAAACAATACTCTGCTACGTAATAAATCACGTTATTCGAAGTTTAAATACCGAAAATTGTATTTAAGAAACCTTTATTATACTAGATAGATGCAAATATGTCCTGGTGATCCCCCCCCTCCCCCCTGTCTTAAGGTTTTGGACTACTAAAATTTGATTGATTGAGATAACAATTATTCGGACACATTATTAATTACTGTACTAGATATAGTAAATAGTTCTCAATAAAATTAATATTATATATTCTGATATATTTCAGTAATTGTTATTCTTTCCGGTGTGAGGTGGGCAGACCCGTTTGTTTAAATTTCTAACCTAACGCTTCCTGTCGGGCGGTTATTGAAATTGGATGAAACATTTCTTATTTCCGTTTGTATTTATTCACGGTGGTCTTGTGTTACCAGTATGTATATTTATCTATTACTAAACTTCACGAGGGAAATATGCTTAGCTTACGCAGCCCCTTCGTGGCGGACTTTAATTGAGTCCACACTGCAAAATTTTAATTGAGAACGTCATCACATCACATATTTCCAAGTATCTCGCATAATAATTGTCTCTTAAAAACCATCTTTAGCATTTAAGCTGAGAATAATGTGTTTCATGATATTACAGCTTATTGCTAATATGAAATGAGTAGGAGTGGGGGTTTACTGAGAGCTGAAAACTAATAAATCAGAATATCTCGCTTAATATACACATTTACAGGCAATTAAATGTTCAATAACATTGGTTATGTGCATTTTTTTTTTTATCCGACTTATAATAACGATGTTATTTTGAATTTTTGAAATTTCCCCCCTCTAAATCCCTCTCCCTCATGTCCGATTCTAGCCGTGAATGAACTTTATCTTTAGTTTTACTTAAAACGCTTATATATCGAGTTTGGTACCGGTAGCGGCCAACCGCTAGAGCCGTAACAGACACACACATATATATATATATATATAGAAAATTTTTCGATAATCCCGCCATGGGTATAACCTCAATAGTTGATTTCCCTTATGGTAAATGTGCTTATAAAACTACAAGTTTTGGCTGATTTTCAATTAAAACTTTGTGGGGATAATGCTTTTTTATGTTTTTTTTTTTTTTTTTTTTTTTCACGATCACTCAGAAATAGCTCAGAGGATTTCTATAGACTTTAATAATTGCAGGCCAACAACTACTGAAAGCATTATCATTCCTTAATCCTTAAGCATAATAAACCCTTTCCCTGTATCTGTTTGAACTCAATCGCAAAACCCACGTGAAGGAGGTTGTGTCAACATATAGGTAAGAAATGTTTTTTTCACAATCATGCCATAAGTACAAGTTCCAATACCTGATTTCTCTTATGGAAAACCTGATTAAATGTTTTCAACTGCAAACTTAATTGTCATTCTCATAAGTGAAAATCGAGACCCTATGAATTTGAGTTATTAAAAAAAAATAAAAATGATTAATCTGGGCCAAAATTTCCAAATGTTTCTAAAAGGAAATTAACTATTGAGATTATGTTGATGACACCAATTTCTTCAAGTGACCATCTATTCTACGTATGAAAAAGCAAAAACGTATGCCCTCGCAAATATATATATATATATATATATATATATATATTGTTTGTGTGTGTGCGCGCGCGCGTTTGTGTGTGTGTTTATAGATATATAAGTTCGAGACATTTTTTTCTAATCTGAATATTAAAGTATTTCGTCAGCTTATCACGTAGCTATTGTATATATGGGGTAATTATTAAGGTAGAAATTTAAGATTGTAATTCCCAGACTACATCATCATTGCCGAGATTGGAAAATATGTTCGGTTCGCAAGAATACCCTTCGTGAAGGATGTGTTTTTGTTGGAAGTATTATATATTTGTAATTCTCCTTGCATAGGTCCATATATGTGGACATAGTGCATAGTTGTAAAATTAATTAATTTTAACTAATATAAAGATAGAAAACCATCTGAATATACAGGTCATAAATGTTTACGAAATTAATTTTTGAGATTAAAAAAAATCCTCATCTGGCAGAGAAAAAAGAATGGGGAAGCTAAGTCCAGGTAGTTTGAAACCAGCTTCATGCAATAAGATGTTGCTCTAACGAGCCGAAGGGTTTTGAAATTATTTTCTGTACTATTAACTAAATGGTAATTGATAATATTGACCAAAATAGGAATGGAGCCAATCATCCGATAGTTAGGTCGGTGACTGTTCGTTTTTGCCGGATAACGAGGAAACTCGTAAATAAGAATTAGCTCCATTTTCAGGGATTTCTCATTTCAATGCCAACAATAAATTATTTCAAACAGTCTTAAAACAGCACCATATATCTGCAGAAATATATTGAGCAGTGTGAACATGATTTAGAGGTTGTAAATCACGAAATGTCAACGGTGTGTTTCTTTTCGAATTCGTCTTTCACGGCCTTCTCAACATCAGTTATGAATAATTCCAGGTTTTGGAGAAATAAAGGCAAACATTTTGTGCATAAAGTAAATTTGAAAAAGTCCATCTTGTAGGGGGTGCGTAAAATTTTACAATTAAAAAAAAACTCCGATGAGTAGAAGTGGAAGTTCACTGAAGGCTAAAAGAAAGTACTAATCTTAATATATATAAATCTCCTGTCACGATGTTTGTCCGCGATGGACTCCTAAACTACTTAACCGATTTTAAATTAAATTGGCACACCGTGAGCAGTCGGTCCAACTTGAGAGATAGGCTATATTAATTTTCTCTGAGACGAACAGGAGTGGGGGTTATAAGGGAGGCCTGAAATTAAAAGTCGCGATATTTCGTTTTCTATTGGTTTTTTTTGCAAATATGCACATAACAAAAGTTGTTTATTTTGTTATTTAGAGTAACTTTTGTCATAAACACTTTCATCGTATTCCGAAGTTTAAATGAGTTATACGCTAAAAACTATAGCGGGAGTCAACAATATTATTTGGGACAAAAGACCCAATCGAAATAAATAAAACTCGGTATGTGTATTAGCACTAACGCTTTCATTATAAGAAGCCATACCAACATTTCTAGGGACGGGCAGGAGTGGGGGTTTTAAGGGAAGCCAGAAATTAAAAATAGCGATATTTCGTTTCCTATTGGTTTATCGGCAAATATGAACATAACAAAAGTTGTTTATTTTGCTATTTAGAGTAACTTTTGTTATATACACTTTTTTCGTATACCGAATTATAAACGAGATATACGCTAAAAATTATAGCGGAAGTGAAAAATTTTATTTGGCACAAAAGACTCAACCGAACTAAATAAAACACTCAGTATGTGTATTAGCACTAACGCCTTCCTTATAAAAAGCCATACTATTTCTAGGGACAGGCAGGAGTGGGGGTTATAAGGGAGACCTGAAATTTAAAATATTGATATTTCGTTTCCTATTGTAGTTTCAGCAAATATGCACATAACAAAAGTTGTTTATTTTGTTATTTAGAGAAATTTGCTCAAGAATTCTTTTCAATATGAACTACCAGGTACCTCATCTGGAAAAATTAATTCAAATGTATGTTAATATTTAGTCCTTAATAATTCAAATCTATGCATAATGCACAGGAAGCGGGAAATATGACAATATGGAGGACAGTGAAGTCTTACATAAAAAATTAATTTTATTATTAACAAATCCACAGAAACGACGGGTATTAACCCTAAACACTGGGACGGGTAAATGTCATAATATTGTGCAAAATAAAGACTTGCCAAAAAAATACCATCAACATTCTGGCTCAAATGAATTCCCGAGCGAAGCCGGGTATCTGAGCTAGTAACTCACTAAATATTTTACAATACAAGAAATGTATATTTTAGAGCGTCAAAAATTTGAGCAAGATTGCTATTATTACATTTTTTGATACGACTCATAATAACGGATAGATTACGGATTTTCTAAATCCAACTCTAATCCACCTCCATCCTTGGTCCTCCTACTTCAGCCATTAACGACTTTGAACATTGATGTTTAATGAAAAGAGCTAATATGATTTATAGTTTAGATCAAAAAAGTATTTCGAACTCAGAAAATCCCCCTTGAAGCTATTGAGGTCGAACTCATGACGCGATTTTCATAAATATTCTTCATATGTCCATCGATCCCAGCCAGGATAAGATGAAAATGAGGTCCGTTCAAAATTATATATATATATATATATATTTGTCTGTTAACGCTCTAGCGGTCGCAATTTTTCCTTAAACGTTACCAAGCTCAATATCCAAATGTTTTATGTAAAAATAAAGATCAAGTTCGTTAATGGGGAGAATCTTCGAAAAATGAAAACTGTATTTTCGTCGCTTCGAAGAATTGTATGAAATTAATGTTATTGCAAATTAAATTTACTATAAAAATTGTTATATACATTTATTATCTATATTGAATATTAACTGAGATATTTGCATTTTTATTAAGTGTGTGCGGATAACGGACGAGATGAAATCGGCTAACTTCAGTTCTAGTCATGAGTTTTCGCCGAAAGCTAGTTCGGCCGTTCCCGTAACTGATCGGCTCTCGTGAAATTTCTCTATTATAAAACTTCCCGTGGGAAATCTGCTTAGTTTACGCAGCCCCTGCGTGACGGGCTCTTAATTTCCTCGTCGTCCCTTTTTTCATTCGCCATTACAAGTTTTTTCCATTTTCACAGCATTTCCCTGGTAAACCACAGAAATAAACAAATGTAAATCCTACATCTAAATAAATAAAACTCGATTGTTTAGAGTGGAAGCTTTGTGTAGATTTGTATTTAATTTCGACAGAAATAAAATTCCTCCACTTTTCGAATCATTCCAACAACAAAGCGCCAAAATTGAAATTTATTTCTGTCCATCTCTCAACCCGTTTGTAATCCAGTCACATAAAAAAGAATTAAAGAACTTGAAAAACTTTTATATTTCCGCGCCAATTATACCGCATAATAACAACCGTTATAACCATATAACAAAGACGATAAGACAATTTGACTTTACTATACATCAAACCAATGGGAAAAATAAATTGTTGATAGGCTATATTTTTATGAACTAAGATGTTCTTCACATTTATGAATTATGAAATATGAATGCTAAGATCGATCGCCAAACAGAGTATTAGCAAATTCCCCTTAAGGGTATTTTGCAACTCCCCAGTGCGGAAGGCCGTTTCTACAAATACAAGAGGGGTGTATATAGGAATGTCCTCCGAAGAGATGGCATAAAGGCCAAAAAACATGTTAGGTTATTTTTGAGCCTTCTCAGAAAAAAATTAGTTTTTGTTGGCGACCTTGGCCGTTAGTGTATGAAGAATGTCTTCGTTTTCGTTTGCGTTTCAGTGTTACAAAAGAAAGTGAGATACCCTTCTTGAAGTACTGCCAACGAGCCGTCCATGTTGCTTGTTCGCGCATTCAAGGCAGTTGGGTTACTTCTATTTCAGAACTTGCCTTGAAAACCGTCCTATTCTTCCATGAGACTTTAGATCCGACACCAGCCTTTCATTTGACTTCAAACAATGCATTCTCCCACTTCCAGAAGAGTTTATAACTTTCTACTGCCGATCGTCAGTGAACTATTTATGAGTAGCCCATCTCCAGCGTTCCACGAAAGGAACAGCAAGGCTGCGGTCTTGTGCAAGAGATGGTACCGTTGCTCGCTTGGTATTTCAGGCATCGAATGCATCTAGTCGTGAGTCCAGAGATTTTTATGAGAGGGATGGGACCTTTATCCTTCAAAATCGTCCTTCAGTAGGCACGATATGCATTGAGTCCTTCTAGCTATTTGAAAGTACACGTATTTTGAGGATTTAAGAGCCTTAGAGTGATGAGGTTTGTTGGATAAAAATGATATTGTCGGAGTTATAATTATATTTTTAAAAGAAATTGTATTTATTATCTGGGTATTCAAAGGATGGATCTATGTGATCACAAACTCTAACTGTAAACGTTTATTAATGATACTCTATTAATACATAATAGTTTCGTCAAAAATCAATTTTAACTCAAAACTCAGGTGATGCTGTTCTTATTGTGAGTTTCGGAGATGAACAGGAGTGGCTTCTGTCAAGAGTGATGGAGGGACTATTGTATTGTTCATATCACACATTACCAAATGCATGCTGTAATATTCTTAATAAAATAAAATATAAAACTATGTAGTGTTTAGTGAGTTCCTACTTCTTCTACTAATTAAAAAACTGGAGTTTCGACTTCCACTACATCTTCTGGATTTGCGTCATTTATTTATAAATATCTCGGTTAGTATTTGAGTTAAGACAAAACATGTTTGGAACAAAATTAGTAGAAAATTAAATTTGAAATGTGATGAATTCATAAAAATTGACTCATAGGATTGCTTATATTTCATATTTTCTAAATACTCCCTCCTCCTAGTCCGATTTTTTACAAAAAAACGCTTACGTATGGTCTTTTTATATATATTTATTGAGGTACTGTTCAAATAGAAAACTAGGCTATACTACAACGGACCCAACATTTTGGTCGCATTTTTAATTAATATTTCGCCATTACATTATTATTACTTCCTTGTACAAAGTAAAGGAAGTATTTTAATTGTGAAAATTTTCGGTTTTCATATAGCAGGGGAATTATCCATGTTGACCCTCTTACACCCCTTTTGACTAGTTTCGCCATGATGTCTGAACAAAAAGTCTGCCAAGCAGGGGCTGCGTTAACTAATCAGATTTCCCACGTATTAGCATTTATCTCAAAAAGTAAAAGTCGAATAAGAACAATATTTGGTATTTACGCTCAAAATAATGTGCTTCATAACATAACAGCTTATTACATGAGTAGGAATTAATAAACAAGATTAAGGAAAAACGTACTTAACAGAACATTACATTTGCAATAAAATTGATTCTATAGAAATTTTCGATCAGACGCATATTAGCGGGTATATTTAGAATTTTCAAAATTTTACTCCTCTCACTAGTCCGATTTTAGCCGATAATGAACTTGATCTTCATTTTTACATAAATCGTTGAGATATCCAGTTTGCTCTCGATCAGACAAGAATTGCGGCCGCTAGAGCCTTAACGGACAAATACACAGACACACACACTCAATTTTAAACGGATCTCATTTTCGTCATCTCGAAGATAGGATCGATGGACATTTTTTGAAAATTCCATCATGGTTAGAACCTCAATAGGTAATTTCTCTCAAGGGAAATCTGCTAATAAAAAATTGCATGTATCACTGTTTTTAATAGGGATACAAATTAGTGTATAGGATCTATTGCCATTAAATTATGCCCTCTGCCAATCCGATTCAGTGTATTGGAAAAAAAAAATCGTATATCACTTTAAATAAAGTGCAGCAAATTATATTATCTAATTTATTAAGAGTACAAGTAAGCCATATGGTGTTTTAGACAATCTATTGTTTGCAATACCAATGTCGGAGACTTGGCGAAATCTTTTTAGATTTATTCTACACAGCCTTAAAACTGTTAAGTAGTACAAAGGGTTCAAAAGACAAAAGAAATTAATGAGTGACTGACTTTGAGCCCGTTGAGCATGACAGAGGAACTCGACTGAGGGCAAAAATAAACGGGCGAGCGGAGGACGTACGAGGATACGGACATTAGAATACAATAAATAATGAATTAAGAGTGACCCGTGGAGCGAGTAAGACGTCGCCCAATGATTGGAGATGGATTCCTGGAGGATGGCCCGTCTCCCAAGCTCATTCAATGTAAATAAGTCCCGCTGGGAGACATTCATTAAGAAGGGCGACTTATGGCCATCTAGAGAGCGTCACGAACATCGGGAGATGCCGGCTTTTCTCGGCTCGAAGGGGGTTTAAAGCACCTTCGTTACACCAATTAGCATGTGCCTGGGGGAAGTCTGGAGGAATCCGGTGATGCCACCTCGCCGTGGTGCCGTCCTCGTAGCGAGAGTGAAACCGTTTGATTGAGATGTCGGCGTGATGCGTCCATACTGTTGTGTCAACCAACATATTTCGCCGTCTATGTCCACATCATTGTGATTTGCATATATGTCGTAGGGAAATCGGCTATAGGATTGTACTTGATGCCAGTTTCGAGAAACAACATCAAATGACCACACACACACACACACACACACACACACACACACACACAAACCAACATGCATATATATTTCTGTTAGCGATCTCAGTTGGTAGTAAATTGCAAGAAGTGCTTCCCGCTGGGGCTGAGGAAAGTAAGCAGATTTCCCACATGCTGCAATGACACACTAGTAATTTCATCTTAGCATACAAATATTCTCTATTTCGTAGTCAAAATCCGATAAGTACTAATGGCGGCTTACTGAAAGCTAGAAACAAGAAAATACGAATAAGTCACCTAATATTTGAGCTACCATAAAATGAATAAAACAATTGTAGAGTATCAATAGTTTTTTGAAGTTTAATATTTAACAATTATCGATCCAACCCACGGTATCAGTGATATTTTGAATTTTCGACTTCCTATAAACCTTATAAAGGTCCGTTGAAAACAAAATTGGGTATTCAAGCTTGGAATACGACCTTTCATTATATATTGGCTTATTGTTCAGGCGAGATGACTAAAACTTGTGGTTACAGATCTGAAACTTAAAAATCCAAATATTTTGACTAATAAGCAGGATATAGAAAAAAAAAATGCCCATAGTGACATTTAGAGACAATTAAATGTCCAATAGATCTATATAATTTTTGACTCTTAATAAGGAAGATGATACGGATTTTCAAAATTTTCCCTCCGGCTTTCCACTTTTCCATTCAAATGTCTGATTATATATATTTATATATCCTCCTGGAGTCACAGGGAACCCTTGTTTCCAGTAACTTCCTTGTGAAGAGGGCACCGATGATGGAGCTTATGATCTTAAAGTGCTCTTTTGTTCTGGGGGTGTCAACCCTAATGGTCATTAACACCAGTGTAATGTGCTCCGTCGAATTGAATAAATAATTTTTGAAAAAAAAGGCTTCTGTTTTCTTACCTAAGGATCCAGATTCATTCACAATCCAGCATCTCAAAAATGGGCGCACACACTCAAAAATGTATATATATATATATATATATATATATATATATATATATATATATATATTAATTTATAACTCAATTTTGCCATCAACTGGGTAGGAATAATGGATATTCGAAGAAATATTTAGAATATCCCGTCTTGACTAAACCTCAGTAGCTGATTTCCCTCTAAAGGAAAAACCATAAAGTTATTTAAAATTATTTTATTTGAAAGTGATATAGTATTCATCCGTCACAATACATCGAACCCAATAATGTAATACACGATATGTATTATTAATTTACTGGAATTAGATATACGAGAGATAGGTATTTTTTTTATTTTTGCCCTCCTGTAAACAACCGTTCCTCTCCCTTAGTCCATTTCGTTCAAAATATTAGGTCCACAACTAGATGGGACAAAAATCCTAAATATGAAATTTCAACATTGAGAGCCATTTTTGAATTTAACGGGATACGATATGCCCAAATGTGTTCCGGGAGGGTGAAAATGGATGATATTGAAAACTGAAACCAAAAAATTTCGCGATAACACTACATAACATCTTACAAGGTATTAAATCAAAATGACTTCGTTTTTATGAGTAAGTAAAAAATATGATATGCAACCAAAGTTATTAACAACGTAATGTTCGACATATTTTTAACTAAATGAAATATTAACCAATTTATTTATTTTTTTAATTTGAGCCTTTAGCTAACCCTTATTAGTGATATTCTTCTGGTTAAGTTCACTATCGAAGTTATGTTTTGTTTTTCCTTTATGTATTGTTTTGTCATTTACTCATGCAATTTTAAGTTTAAATGATTTTTACGACTAGAAATTTCATTTTCAGCTTGCATTTAAATTCAGTTGCATGGACTTTCCTGTTTCCAGAAAAATATCGAAGATTTCCAATGTTAACTTGGTCGGATTTCGGGCACTAATGAACTTCATCATTAGTTTAGTGCTTGGTGTCCATAAAATAAACTATACCGCCCTTAGAGCGTACATATATAGAAAAATGTACAAAATTTAAAGTGACTTCATTTTCTCCCTCAGATAGGAAGTATCTGTAGGCGTATGAAAACATTTTTTGAAAACATTGTCTCGTAAATGCCACTTCTCTTCTGATTCCTATAAAGAAAATCTGGTAATAATTATTATTATCCCGACAACGGTACATCTTAATAGCTAATTTTTCTATAGGGGTTTCTTCTAAACGTTTGTTTGTCCTTCTAAATTAAAGTTTGGGGAAAATATCACTATCTCCTGAAAAGGTTAGTAAGTTATGGTGGAAATTTCTTGAATTCATTGCAATGACTCAACGCGAGAAAGTGCGGACCCATTTCGGAGACTACAAAACCAAAAAAAAAGATTGAATAAAATAGGTATTCTAAATTCAAATGAATATTTGAGTGCAATGTTTCTTCTAGTTGGCACGAATACTGCAGCCACCTACGCATACTCTTCATGCGATTCAAATATAACTGAGCATTGATGCGGTGCACCTGGGCAGCTGCATCTTACAACTATTTTTGTAGCATCTTTTTTTAATTTAAGTTGAATGCTACCCCTTTTCCCCCTCATCCTCTGTAATTATGTGGTGAGATGGGACCAGTAGTGCTATTATCAGCGAGTGGGAAATCTGCTTGGTTTACGCAGCCCCAGCATGACGGACTTTTTGAGATACAGGAGCAACGTTCTTTTTGAGGTGATGATTAACCTGATTAGTTAAGATAGCCTAAGAGGTCACATAGTGAAAAATAAATGATTACACGATAAATAAGAAATAACCACAGACGGAGTCCGTTGGGATGGCGCGCCATGGCGCCAAAACAAAGAGTCTGTCTGGTCAAAATCAAAACAAGGCTGGAATTATAACAATACCCTACAACTTCCGAATAGGTTGTCTCATCAGTAGATATATTTAACTATTTATAACAATGGTGATATTATCTTTTTTTATGTATGTATGTCCTTCCTATAGCTAAGATTTTCTTTGCATTTATCTACTAGTTCACGTTTTTTGTTGAAAAAAGGCACACTACAGAGGCTAATATATTGCTTATTGATTATTCTTTGTCAAAAATGTATGTAACTAAAATACTCTGAATAAAAAAGTAAGCAGATTTTTATTACTTTAGCTAAAACCAAATAGAAAACGTAATATTTCAAACCTCCGTTATAAGGCCCACTCTTGTTCGTCTCTTAGAATATTACTTACTATAGCCTAAAACATATGTGGGCAACAACCGGACCGCGGGCCGGATTCGGCACGCTGTAATATTTGATAGGGCCCACAGACATTTTGAAAAACCCAATTAAACCAAAATATTGCACTAATTAGTCCAGGGCCCCCACTACCATATGTGCAAAGTGTGCAATGCTCACGGGCGCCATCCTTTAGGGACGACAAAACCAAGGGCCCAAAAAAAAAAATTCGATTTTTCATTTTGATATTTTAGTCTACAAATAAATATGACATTTATAGTTCAGTTCTTTGCTTTATTTCAAGTACCTTCCTACCATAAAAAAAAAGATAATTCAAAATGCCTTAAGGGGCGCCAAAATCCTTTTTTCCCTACAGGCGCCAGTAGCCCTTACAACCCTCCCCTCCCCCCTCCCTGACTTACTCCAAATGAGGAAGATGAGGAGAGATTTGTGCGTTTGGCAGTACTTATAAATGCGAACAGTTCTATTAAATGATGAAAGTTAATAAATCAAAACGTCGTACAAGGCTGACTGACTATAATTAGGAAAAGTAATTACGTCTTTGTATCAGTGGAATTAATCCAAACATCGATGAATTAGTTTACCAAATAGAAGCTAATTAACTTTCGTTGTCTGTAATAATTTCAAATTTTACGACTTAATTATAATTTTGTACCTATTTTTCTCATTTCATTTTGTTAATTTAATAAATTGTATTATAATTACATTGTCGTAATTTCATGTCTGATATCTATCGTTAAAAATAATGAACACTAATTTAAAATACACTACTTTTCAACGCAGCCCGCGAACGTATTTGCACTCATAACTTATTAGGCCTACAACATGTCAAAGGTTTCCCATACCAGCACTAAAGTCTAGGCATGAAAAGCGACCAGACATCAAAGCCAACATTCGTAATATGGTTTCAATTCCAGGTGAAATCTGTATATATATATATATAAAAATTTAAACGGGCCTTTATTTTTATACAGAATCGATGAACGTTTGAAGATATTTTTTTTAAGCTCTTGTCATGAGTGCAACCTCAATAGCTAATTTCTCTGTAGCTTATTTGAGTTCAGTATACTTTTAAGTCATTAAAATACATTCTGTGTAGTAAATGGAGGGTAACTATTTTACATCTAATTAGCACCTGACATCAACATAAATCATGAACTTACATGGATAGATAAGGCTCAATTGTCAGCAGGTACATATTTTCCCTTAATTTATTTTATTTGTCCTTAATTGTAACATATTAATTCATTATCACCCAATCGTATCTATTGTCAAAGGACTTAATGAGTCGGTGGACCTCAAGTGTAAATAAAAAAAAAGATGACCGGAAGCGGAAAGAAAAAAACGGTAGATATTTGTAGTAAAGTAGTTGTAAAAGAGACTGATAAAGGAGTTTGAACCCGTTTGATGTTCCTTAATTAATAGGTAGTGAGGGAGTTTTTAAAGGCTCCGGGAGAGGAGGTCTGAATAATACACTGCCTACCTGTTGATATCTCTCTCTCTCTCAGAACCTGGTGCACAGGTTCTCTCTCACTCTCTCTCTCTCTCTCTCTCTCTCTCTCTCTCTCTCTCTCTCTCTCTCTCTCTCTCTCTCTCTCTCTCTCTCTCTCTCTCTCTCTCTCTCTCTCTCTCTCTCACACACACACACACACACACACACACACACTAAGATAATTCATTTACTTTTCCTTAGACTATAATAGCATTGTCCGTTTGCAAAAACAAATCCATAAATACTGTATATAAGGGGAGCAGGTGGCCGAGCGGGTTAAGGCTACATCTACCATTTATCAGTAAGCTGAAAGTAAAAATAGTTGCTGATTCGATCCCCACCAAGCGAGAACATTACTTCACGAATTCACAACCAGAGTGGGAGTCTAAAGAGTATATATACCAGACAGTCCATCCCTCTGGATGGATAACGATTATGACTCTCTTAGATCCCGTCCACAGGCAGGCTGAAAAAGGGGTAAACTAACCTCAGACCCTCTGGATAAAATGAGGACCGTCATTATACTGGAGTCAGCTCATTCCAATGTAATGACAGCACATAGCGCCTTTCACGTACGATATTTTATGTATTAAAATGTGCTTTTCACTCAACCAACACTTTCGAAATCAACAATCTCATAGACAAAGCTAGAAGTTTAGTAAGCTTGGAAATATCACATCTAAAGGCAGTCCCCACGAAAACGAAGAAGCAAGGGCTGCCACAATGCCATACATTGTATCGGCATGCCTTCTACACAAAATTATCCGACAGTAAAGAACTCAGTTAGAGTGAACCCCAAACTCCGATAATGTTGTTGGGGAGTAGAGCCTTTCTAAATATGTGTTAGCTCGTATCGGTTGGCAATACGCAACGTTCTCTATGATCAATGAGAAAGCAATAACATTTTCCTGCAGCGTTTTACCAGATTTCCCTTAAGGGGTCGTACTCATGACGCGATTTTCGAAAATTTTCTTCAAACGTCCATCGATCCTACCCAGGAGATGACGAAAATGAGGTCCGTTCAAAATTTTTTTATATATATATATATATAAACATATATATTTGTCTATTAACGCTCTAGCGGTCGCAATTTTAGTTTGATCGTTACGAAACTCGATATTTAACCGTTTTATGTAAAAAGACATAGCAAGTTCGTTAATGGCTGAAATCGGACCAGAGGGAGGGGGGGGGTTTAGAGGGGAGATTTTCGAAAATTTGCAATATCTCCGTTATTATGGATCGGATCGAAACATTGTATAGAACCAATCTTATTGCAAATTAAATTTACTATAAATATTGTTATATACATTTATTCTCTATCTTGAATATTAACCGAGATATTTGCATTTTTATGAAGTCTGTGGGACACGTGGTCGGTTATAGTTCGGATTAGGTCGGCCATTTCCGTAACTCCTCGGCTCAGGTGGAAGTTTCTTCTAGCCTGTCGTTTCTAACCTTACCTTACCTTCGTTACTTTGTGAGATTTATGCAAATATGTTCTGTTCATCCGTCCCCCCCCCCTTCTTTAGTTCTTGGGCTACTAAAATTCGAGTTATTAAAATATAAATTATTCTTACAATTCAGAAGCCGTTTTAGTTGGGAATTTATTTTAGGTAACTGAAAGATTTCTCATTACCGTTTGTATTTAATCATGATGGAGTTGTGTTACCAGTATGCCAGTGTAAAACTTCACATGGGAAATCTGCTTAGTTTACACAGGCCCTGCGTGACGTACTTTTCCCTTTCCACAGCATTTCCCTCTTAATTTTAACCCCCCTAAATTCGATCTAACGCATATTAATACATATTCCTCAAGGTGAATAAACATTTATTGTCTTACGCATTATTGTTGTTTAATTTGGGAATAAAAGCGACCAGAAGCAGGAAGATAGAATAAGGTCTAACCTCATCATCAAAGTTTAATAATCTCTAAACTCCTTATTTCTTATTTGATTTCCCTATTACCCAATGTGACTGTTTTTTTCTTTTTTCTTTTTCTCACTTTTTTCGATTTTATACTTAGGTTTGGATTCTATTTTTTGTTTGTTCCTTTACTGATTTCTTTTTTTTGTGTGTTCTATTTCTATTTTCTGTGCCACTTTCGTTTTCTATTTCTGTTCCATGTCTGTTTTTGGTTTTCCATTTTCTTTTATGTGTTCCATTTCTGTTTCTTGTTTCCATTTTGTTTTTGTGTTCCATTTCTGTTTTCTGTTTTTGATTTCAATTTCTGTATTTCGTTTCAGTTCTGTTTTCTGTACCAATTTTGTTTTCTATTTATATTATGTGTTCCATTTCTGTTTTTGGTTTCCATCTCTGTATTGGGTTGCATTTCTGTTTTTGGTTTCCATCTCTGTATTGAGTTGCATTTTTGTTTTCGTGTTAAATTTCTGTTTTATGTTGCATCTCTGTTTTTCTTGTTCAATTTCTGTTGTTGATTTATTTTCGTTTAAATTAATTTTGTTTCGTTTTTTAATTTTATACAGTACTTAATTTTTCCTGAGCAACATCGCCACAGAAGCTCTATATGAATACATAAGTAAATAAGCCCCTTCAAAACCACCAGATACAATCTTCAGAGCTATTTTCTTGTTAAGCTATACCTTGAAACACAACTCCGCGTAAAATTATAGGTAGAACGTTCTTCTCTAGCTGAGTTACAAGATTCAAAAAATAATAAACAAATAAGTAGTCCTGTCTGCTACATTTTCTGGATATGCACTTTTTTGCTAGTTTTTGCGACCGAAGTATATCAGTCTTTGAAGTCCAGACAAGACGGACAAAAATTGCATTTGGAAATTAATGAAGTTCTGCACCTACAGAGCGTCTTAATCATATTCGTAGTGAACATGTATAATATGTACGATTCATTCAGTATTATGGTAATGATACTTAGGGATTAAGGACAAGGAGCCATGTTGACTTAGCGAAAAATCCGCTCCAGATAAACTGATCTAAATGAAGTGTCGATGACACTGGACGATGAGTGGTGCGGAAGCAGTGAGTAATGCTATGACTAAATAGCAAGGTTCATGGGCAAACAACACCTTGTTGACATCACTATGGAGATCTGGTCCCATCCTGGAACAATGGTAGAGCAGCACAGATCCACATAGAACACTTCCGCGAAGGCGGTGTCAACATCAATCAACAATCATATTCTCTTTGAGTGCCGGGCAAACTCATTATCCGTAGAGTGTGTGTTTTCATAATCAACTACGTCCTTTTCCTCCGACGGTGGAGACTTGCAGATGGTTAGAAATTATTCCAGCACTACAGTCCTGTTGGAGATTTGGCAGGGTCCGCCCCAATCCTAGAAAAACGCGTCAAAGAAACCCCCTTGTAATCAGTGAAGTTTCTGCAGGGCTTAATTTAAAAGGAAATTCGCTGACAACCACACTTCTAAAATTTGAAGGGTCTCAGGTCATTGCAGTTAATCCGTTGGTCTTAATATCACTTGGGAAACCTAGAGTCGTGAGTTCGATTCTCACCTGGGTAATAGAAAGTTATTTAGTAACGAACTCATTAAATCCAGGATAGAAAATGGTGGTAACATGTTCATAACCCATCCTGATGAGCCCCAGTACCACAAACTGGACGTCAATAAATATCATTAATAAAAAGAAAGAACAGTTCCTCACAGCTGTATGTTGGACCACGTAATATATGTCCATATTAATGTTATACGTAAGAAGTCCTATATATATATATATATATATATATATATATATATATATATATATATATATATATGTGTGTGTGTGTGTGTGTGTGTGTGTGTGTGTGTGTGTGTATGTGTGTGTGTATGTGTCATATGTTCAAAAATGCACCTAGTTGTGGTAAAAGAGCCAGAAATTAAGAAGTTCAGAGAAAGAATTTGTAACATTCCAAAAAAAAAAAATAAACTTGAAAAAAAATATTTGTAAAGAACTATAAACAAGAGCTTTCTATTAGATACTAATTTTTTCATTTTTATTTACTAAGTTATTTCAAATCGTAACTCCTTGCAATGTTAGTTCAGACAATTTTCGCAATTTTGGTGTAATCGTTATCAAACTCGGTATTTAATCGTTTTATGTAAAAAGGAGGTAATGGCTGAAATCGGACCAGTGGGAGGGGGGGTTTAGAAGGTGGAGAATTTTGAAAATTCGAAACATCTCCGTTACTATATGTCGGATGGAAAACTTGGCTAATTGCAAATTAAATTTACTATAAATAATGCTATGTACATTTACTCTCTATCTTGAATATTGATATTTGCATTTTTATTAAATGTGTGAGGATAAAGGACGAGATGAGATCGGCTGATGTCTGTTCTATTACTGACTCCGCCGAAAGCTAGTTTGGCCGTTTCCGTAACTGTTCGGCTCTTGTGAAATTGGTTTAGAGACTCGTTACTACTACTGTTACTATGTGCAGATTACTCTATAAAGATATTCGCATCGTGTCTACAATATGCGAGAAATAAAGGCGATGCTTGTCAAACTCAATGAAACTATATCTACTGATAATAAAATCCTGATGATAATAGGTTTCTATGAAAGTTGAGACTGTAAAGGAGAAACATTCAACAGCTTCAGTGACTCATTGAGTGTGTAGCATTCTCCTGTATACAATGAATCCTATTTGTATACAAGGCGAAGACCGAAAGGGGGGAGTGATTGACATTTATACAGAAGTTATTTTTGACTAAAAATGTCTACGGGCTGGCATACCATTGATAAATCGATGCATTTACTCCATATAAGCTCCTACTTAAACGAAAATAAAAGCCCGTCACGCAGGGGCTGCGTAAACTAAGCGGATTTTCCCATGTGCGACGCGTATTTGCATTTATCTCAAACCGTAAAAGTTTAATGAGACCAATACTTGGTATTTAGGCTTCAAATAAATGCTTCATAACATAACAGCATATTGTTAATATGCCATTAGAAGGAATGGGTGTTTACTGAAAGCCGAATACTAAAAAATGCAAATATTTGGGATAAATGCAAATATGTGACGCACATGGGGAAATCTGCTTAGTTTACACAGCCCCTGCTGAATGTCATATTTTAATCACTAAACCTTTTAATATAATTGAGTCTATTTGGTTGAAATTCAAAATGCACTAATTGTAGCCACTATGAAAAATTCTAAAGATTCCTACATCCAATTAAACATTCTCCAGGCGGACTAAGAATCAAGAAATATGACCTCGCAATAATTACAGTGTTAATGTAATGCCTACAATTTAAGGATTATTAATGAATAATTACATATCTTAATACAAATGAACAAATTAGGTCCAGAAATCCCGTCACCTAAGCAGGGGGTGCGTCATCTAAGCTGATTTCCTACTTGTGTCACTTATTTGCATTTATCTCAGAACGTGAAGGTTCAGTGTAAACAATATTTGGCATTTAGGCCCCAAATAAACTGCTTCGTAATATAACAGCTTATTGTTGATGTCACATGAGTAATAGTGGGGGGTTTACTGAAAGCCGAAAACTAAAAAAGTCCGTCACGCAGGGGCTGCGTAAACTAAGCAGATTTCCCACGTAAAGTTATACAATAGAGAAATCTCCATACGACTGCCGATCAGTTACGGAAACGGCCGAACTAGCTTTTGGCGGGAACCATAGCTCGTCCGTTACACTTAATAGAAATGCAAATATCTCGGTTAATATTCAACATAGAGAATATACTGTATATAACAATATTTCTAGTAAATTTAATTTGCAATAAGATTGGTTCTATACAATTTTTCGATCCGACGTATAGTAATGGAGATATGTCGAAAATCCCTCCCCCTCTAAACCCCCCTCCTACTGGTCCGATTTCAGCCGTTAACGAACTTCATCTTCCGTTTTACATCAAACGATAAAATACCGAGTTTAGTGACGATTAAACAAAAATTGCGACCGCTAGAGTGTTAACAGACAAATATATATATATATATATATATATATATATATATATATATATATATATATATATAGTTTTGAACGGACCTCATTTTCGTCATCACCTGGGTAGGATCGATGGACATTTGAAGAAATTTTTCAAAAATCGCGTCATGAGTACGACCTCAATACCTGATTTCCCTCAAGGGAAATCTGCTAAAATGCACATACCTCGGTAAATAATCAAGATAGTGAAAAATCGTACTTAACATATATAGAACATTAAATTTACAATACAATAAGCTTGGTTCTATACTATTTTTCGATCCAAAGCATAATAACGGAGATTTTAAGAATTTTCGAAATTCCCTTCTCTAAACCCACTCTCCCACTGGTTCGATTTCAGCAGTGAACGAACTTGATATTTAGTTTTACATGAAGCGTTTGGTAAAAATAAAAATAAAAAGCGACCACTAGAGCGTTGACAGACAAATATATATATTCTATTTTTCAGGCTACATCGCTGGGAAATATTTTCATTGCGAGTGAAAACGCAAACCTCGGGAGCAGATAGCCGAACTCCTCTCAATGAATATATATAATTTTGAACGGACCTCATTTTCGTCATCACCTGGGTGGCATCGATGGACATTAGAGAAAATATTTCGAAAATCACGTCATGAGTTTGACCTCAATAGCTGATTTCAGTTAAGGTAAATCTGCTGAAACAACCAGAAAATAATTGAGTCACTTAAGTACATGTAATTCTGTCGCATGTGAAATGGCATTTTAAAACACTGAAATATTGATGATCTATAGATGCCTACGAGAGATCATAAATGTTGAAAATATACTAATATCATTAACAATAACATAATTTGTACACCTCGTATTTAAAAATTTAGGTAAAAACGTAGTTAACATATTAAGTCATACCCTGAAGCAGAATTGTAGAAAATATCATTATCGGTTTAAATGGCAGTAAACAAGAAGTTGAGATCCGAACAAAAGTTAGTAATTTACTCCCGACCATATAATGATGGATATTTATACTTGTAAACCATTTGTTGGAAAGTAACTTGTTTGAGCCCAAACTTCTATAGTTACGAAAGTTTACTCTTCACAAATGATATAATAAGAAATTGAAAAGTGGGTTTAGCGCTGAATCCCAAGAACCAGATGGGCTAAAAATAACAAACAAGGGTTTTCTAAATGAGGCAGGTGGAAGTAAAAATTTTACCAAACCACAGATAAAAGGAGGATAAATTCTGGTTTGCGTTTCTTAAGCACAACGATTTCATCACAAATATATTTCAAGGTAAGGTTCTAAATATTAATGTAACAGTGGGTACAGCCCTATGAGGAAGTACCAAGTAGAAGAACCCAAAGGTTGCTACTAAAACATTCAACCTTTAGGATATCAGAAGAATATAAATGTGTTTTATTTTCGACCTAGAATATTTTGAAGAAAATAATCGGTCTATCTATCACCTTAACTCTTCACATATTTAACGCATTCCAAAATAATATTTTCTTTTCTTAACCAATCTATGGCGGAAGGTCAGCACAAAAATTAAAACTTCAAATGATTGTTCAAAACATTTTTATTTCTCGTCTAGTTTCGCTTTCATATAACGCCTCATCAGGAGAAGTTCTACTACAAAAAGGAACAAAATTAACGGCTGCATCTTTCTCTATGACTTTCCACAAGCCGTACCAGTCGGAAAATGGCTTACAAAGTATGTCAAGTCAGCTGATTTATATCGATATCAAGAAATAAAATATATTCATTATCCCTAATGAAGAGTAGTCTAAATTGTAAATGAGAAATTTATAATTGATTAATTTATTAGAAACATTAATGTGAAATAATTTTTCTAATAAATTAAAATATGTATAATTCACATATTTTATTTCTTTTTCCTTATTAATAACCTTTTTTTCTATTTTTTATGATGTGCATATTCTCTTTTATCCTCCTTTTGCTTAAATTTTTTTCTTCTTCTATTATACTTACATTTTCAAAATCCAATTATGGGTTTATTTAATTGCGACTATAATTTATTGCCTTTATGATCATTGTTTATCAAGAGTTGTCTGATTCTTCTTTTGATTAATTGTGATGATTCCCCTGTATAACTTTTATTGCAATTCATACAGTTTATTTTGTATTCATTACATTTGCTATCTGTTGATTTTATTTTTTATTGGCTATTTTGTGCTGTGTTTGGATATTTCCAAGTGATTTGTCCATTATCTTTAAATACCGGTGTAATCTTCCTGGCTACTATAGGATTGTAATTTAAAGAACCGTACATTCTTCTTTCACTATATTTTTTATTTGGAAAATTAGTATCCTCTTTGTTGTCTACATTTATATTTATGTTTCCTTGCCCGCTATTTTATTAGCAGTTCTTTTTTTGTAGAAATGATTAATTTTTGTTTGAACTAATTTTATTTTCTTGAGATTAATAATGCCACCGTCAGCATCGTTGCCACCACGTTTTCTTTTTCTATTAAAATTATGATCTATTATTTTAACATTGTTTTGCATTTTTGGAGGTTTAATGTTATCATTATTAAAATATCATCATCTCCTTTTCTCCTTGGTTGGTTTTCACAACAAATAATATTTTCGTGTAATTTATTTCTTCTTTAGTTTCACAGAGTTGGAGGTATATGAAATGTCTAAATTAATTCCCAGGGAAGGTAACCGTTTTGTAAATGTTTACTGTTGACTGTCTGAAATTAAGGAAAATTTAAGAGATAATTTTAGTTAATTAAAACTATTTATTAGCGTAGAAGATAATAATATTAAGCATGAGACGAAGTCGAGAGTGATAAATCACTAGATTAGGCTTGTTTATTTTTTTTTTCCAGCTCTTAATACTGGCGCTAAATCGGCGGTTGATCCTTGGAATACATTAGATGCATTTTAAAGTGTAAATAATGTAAATAAAGAGAGGGAAGGGTGGGGGAAGGGGTGACTTGGGGGTGGGGATAGCGGAGGGGCGAGGAGGGGTAGTGGCCACTCCGGAGTTAGCCGAGCCTTGCCGACTGTTCCCGATCTCCCCCCGTCCACTCCCCCAGCCGGAGAGGGCCCCCAGTCGGTCCGAGCCCTCCCTAACGTCCACATCTATATGTTACTCTCGGACCTAAACCTCGGACACGCGACCAGTTATCACGAAATATTTTTTTGAGGGAAAAAACAATATTTTGACTTGTTGAAACTATCCTTCAATTTGTTCGAGTTTTCTTTAGTTTGTTTTTACTTTTTTTTTTTTTTAACTGTCAAATGAGACGTTTGTGTGCGTGTGGAATGGCGCCTGGTGTGTTCCAACCTCCGCTCTGAAAACGTAAGCCACCATACAACAAACGACAAGATGAGGATAAAAATGCCCGCAGTTCGGATCGCACAAGGTAAACAATGTGCACATTACTTTATTAATTTATCTCCTTTGAAACATTTTTTTTTTTTTTTGACAAGTGACATTTATCGGACTTGACAGTCGAGTTCATCGCACCCAAGTACCATGAAAGTACAAGTTCCCAATAGCATTGTGCTCGATATGCTTGCTTTAAATAGCGCCAGCACCACCTTAATTAAAACGGACACCAAGTTGGTTATTGTTTTCTAGAGAGCGCGTAGAGTCATTAGTGAACAATGTTTTATAATGAGCCAGCCTATCAGTTTTAGATCATACCGTGCGGCAAAAGGGGGGGGGGTCATCAGCTATCCACAAAGCCCTACTGATAACAACTTCAAAGCTTTCTAAACCCCGCTAACTTATTAACGACCACTTAAAATCCCTTGAAAAAATAAATCATCTGACATAGAATTTTACGAATGAGCTTATTGTGCATGTGTATTCATTTTAGATCAATCCTTTTAAAGTTAACAATACTTCTAAAGACAAGTATTAATTCCCACTTAGCCATAAAAAAAAAATAATTAAATAAATATCTCTCCAAAAGATATTTTCAGCCGATGATGTAAGGTGGACCATATAGGCTATTGTTATCTGGGTTAATTTACAACTAGAGAAAACATCCTTGTCCAGGTGCCCTTATCTATACTGCCGAGCAATTAAGGTGATAAGAAACCATTTTGAAACTCGTAGCAATAAACTAACTAAACAGGGCAGTTAATAAGCAAACAATACTGTCGTGGATTGTAAATGTAAAATAAAAAAAAAAAGAAGGAAATTGGACGTAGTTTAAACAGGAATCAGCTCAGTGGCAATCATTAGAGCCGACGTTTGTAGGCTTGCCTAACTTTTGTGACAGCTGATAACAGCGATAGTGCTACACAAAGTAATGTTACACTTTCAACGGAGTTAAAAAAATGTTTTTCCCATAAATTTCAATATTTTTTAAGGCATTTCAAATAAGTGGAAGAATAAAAACATTTATCAACATAAAATAAAATATATGTCAGAAATTTATATGAATTCCTAATACTGTTCTCTACAAAAAATACATAGAATTTAAAACAATGATGAAATGTTAATAAAAGTTATATATATTCAAATAAAAATACAGTTTATTATGGTTAAGTTAAATTCCTTTCTGAAATCCGTTTTCTTTTTTTGTTTGCCTGTTGTAGTGAAAACTAAAAATTCAAATAATGCTTCATATTTTTGTTTTATTTATATAAAAATAAACGAAAAATTAGTTTCATGCTGTTATACTGGAGTTTCTCCTTTTAATCAAAATAAGTAAATTTCTGTAAACAGTGCTAGATATATCTTTAACAAAACTAATTGGTCTTAATTAATTTTGTGTAGCGATGTCTTGAAATATCTAATAAATATGACAGATCCTTAACAACTACTTTAAAATAATTCTAGTCTCAATTCATCTCAAAAGTATTACACAAATTTCCTACTATAATTTTACTCATTAATATGTATTTAGAGTCTATTAGCGCTTCACAAGTTATAATTATTTATTCCGCTTGTATATAACAAACTTCTTGATTTGATTATATTTAACTTTTAAATTATGAGAACGAACAGCTTATTAGAAATCATAGTTATCATACTTTTTTAATCCTCCATAAATTTTTGTTATCTTGCTTGTTTAATTCTTAGAAGTAATTATCAACAATTTATGGCCAAAATAAAATACTCCCATCAGCATAAAAAATATTTCGCTTTAAAAACATTGCGCTTTTTATAATAACATTTCATATAAGAAACTTATCGTTTTGTATTTATTTTGACCATTATTTATTTACAATTAACATTTTTGATCATTCTCAATACCGCTTAGAATATGTTTATTAAAGTACCTCACTAATAAGAATGATAAAAATATATCTTTAAGTAATTTTAGTAGTTAGAAAATACCTCGAAAACATTACAAATGAAAGAATTAGCTGGTAATCTCTGTAATGATCAGCAAAGAGAGATAAATTAATGTTTTGTTTAGTTATCAATTGTAATAAGTCCAACTATATTCATATTTAATCTTAAAATTATTCGTACATACTAGTTATATAAAATATATATTATTCTTTTGACCGAGTCCGGTCGTTTATTTGTTTAAAATATTGTTAGAATTTGATTACCAAAATAAATATGCTTATTCTCCGTAGACTATTACATTATGGCGAATAAATAAATTGAAATATTGCATTAGTTTTTCCATAATTTGCTCGTTATAAAATCATTTTAATAAACGATGCCATAAAAAAAAAAATTGTAAAGTTAAAAGAAATTGTACTCATATTATTTTACAACTTAGCAAGGCTCGTTACGGATCCTTATTTTTGTATCATTTGATATATTTGTATTCTAAAAATGTTTTAAGGTTCAGTCAAAATCACAATTAAATGTCTACAGCTTTTTTTAAACATCACGGTCAGTTTTATGTAATGTTTCTAATTTATGAAACTATTCATCATTTTTGTTGTAATTTGGCAATTATTTTTATTTTGAAAGAGATTAGAAAATAAATAAATCATTGAAATTAAATTTAGAGTTTTCTTTACTATTAAATGGTTTGAATAGAATTACATTTGTACAAAGTTTATATACAAGGTAGAAGTTAGGATAGTTATACCTATAAGTTATGTCTTTGTTTTAGTTTATTATAACTAAAAAATAGATTTTTTACATACAGTTTTAAATACATTTGTTACTCTTAATAAGTGAAGACAGTTGCCGGTATTGCATATTTTCCTTCTGATATTTTAATGCTTGCATTTTTTTTTTTTTAATTTTAGTTATGTGTCAAATGGTAAATTATTTCTGCTTATTGTGGGCGTTTCATCTAAATGTTATCATACTTTTCCTAAGATACATTATTAATTACTCTCTGGCGCCTCAGTACGATAACTTTTATTAACTTTGCTTAGACTATTGTTTATTTCTGATTTGTAAATTTCTTGTTAATACACTGCTGTAGATATATATATTAGTCTTATTGATTTTTGCAACTTGTGGTGAATAGGGGTGGGGATGTCGGGGGCGGGGTGTTGTCCACACGCCTACCCACTGGTCAGCAAACACAAGGGGTTGGTTGGGCCCAGCTGACCACACGGCTCACCCTTTCTATTTCCCGTTCAACTCACTCTACCCCAGGTTCATATATCTTGTTAGCTCATAGACACACCTGTTAGTTGCTCTGATTTGACAATCTGCCGGGGAGGAATTCGGAAAAACCGACGTTATATCCCAGAATCAGGAACTTTTTAGAGGAAGTGGGACCGCTATACCCCTGTAACATAGCAGTGTCAGAACTTGCATTAAAGAGTTGCCAGCCGTACGACCCAGTCAATATTTTTAAGTTACTATTGTAATAAGATTAATTAATTCATAAGATCTGAGTTATCTACGGTTTTATTTTTGCGTTCAAATAATTTCACAATATTTAACAAACGATCATTTATTTAAAGTATTCCGCTTTATCCGTTCTTCCTAAATCTCCTGTCTTTATAGACCAGAACTTCACAGACTTACCCATTCGTGTAACGACTTATTCAAATAGAAGTAAAGACAACTAATTAATTGTATTACTATATAATGTACAGCATCTACATTAATAGAAATGAAGTAATACTCAGTGTATTATAATGAAACATATTCATAGATAAGTTTTGAAAAAGTAAAAGAATTAGTAAATAAACCAATACAAAATAAGCCAACCGCGGAAATAAAAATACATTAAAAACCAAACTAAGCGCTTAAGCAACAAAACGGGACTAATAAGTACAATATGGAAGTCAATTAATTAAATGAATAATAAAACTAACCATATGAATTAGTATCAACAAAAAATAATTAAAACAAAATACAAACAATAATAAAAAAATATCCCAAATTTAAATTGAAAAAAAAATTATTTTGCAAATAATTTCTGAGATTCTGGGTCACTTATGTTGAACTTTGCTATTAATGATTAATGTACAATATGTTTTTGGATATGATGTAAAAAAAAAAAAAGTTGTTACCATTTTCTGGTCTGTTGCCTAACTAAAGACCAGATGTTGTGAAGGGGATTATTACCAAGGATCAGGTGTTTAATCCAGGCGGGAAACAAAAAGTGAAAAAAACCCGGGCACGAGCCACCGTTCTACCTGTGACTACTTCGGTACCATTATCTCAATCAGGGCCTGTACTCTTATCTTATTTAGATGTAGTTATAATTATATACGGTAATAAATAACAATTTATAATGTATATACAGAATTAATATAAAACAAATTAATAAAATTTTAGTCTCGCGCTTATAACTTGTTTGAGTACAGTTTTAGCTTCCGGAATGTCTATTAAATAAAATCATTTTTAATCAGATCAATAAATAAATAACCGGTATCAAACCGAAAAAAAAAACCTTTGTTGCCTAAATAGATGGCCGATAAAAAAATGATGACTTACGATAAATTATTTAATTTTTTCTGGTTTTAGATTGACAAAAAATAATATAAATATGTTTGGAAATTTAGTGAAATAATTTCAATCTAAGAATTCCATATTTTCATACCTCTTTGCATAATTAAATAATACTTTTATGTTCACAACCTGTAATAATTGTATTTTTCTCTTTCAGTTTTAGGTCTGTGTAAATATATTTTGTATATTGACACTAAAATTACTGCTTTTTATTGTTAATATAAGTAAAACACATTATATTGTGCGCCAATATTTTTAAATTGCAATTTATGTATTAATACAATTATTTTATATCAAAGAGATATGAATAAAGAATAATATGGGTAAACAGTTATTTAAGAGGAAAATTAAATTTTGAAATTTATAAAAAGCATTGCTCTTTCTAAAATATTCAATATATTTTTTTGGCATTTATAATTCGCCATGCGTTATAAGTATGATTTCATACAATTTGAATATTCATTTTTTTCCTCTAAATAATTGTGTTATGTATGAATGGTCTATGTAGCAATTTATTTGATAAATAGATCATGGTTACAAACAAATGTTGGTCTTTTCACAGTCAGAAGCCAGTAAAGTTTTAACTAATAAAATATAATTAAAGACCCGAATCATTGCGTAATAAAAGTAATTGACGTAATTATGTAGCAATTTTCATCATTTTCAGGTATTATTCGTTTCTACAATACATTATTAAGCTACAATTTACTCAAGACATCCCGATAATTACCCGATAACTTTATTTAATTCGGTTGTAATTGACTCATCGTTATAGGGATGGCATTGTAGGCTCTGGAGAAGTCTGGAATTTTAAATGGTGGAAACTTTCAAATTGAAAAGGGGAACAAGTTCAAGGTTGAATATTAAAACTTAACTTTTAGGACCAACCTCTCAATGTCCTTTACAGCTCTCAACTAACTTTTATTCTTCTCATCCAAATAAAAATTATTTCAATCCCCTTTTCTTTTATATTATATTACTTTTTTTCTTCTTCTCCGAATTACAAATATTATTGTTTTTCATTTTTAATGCCACACTGAGCTCGAGATAATTTCTTTTATATCTATTAAAATAATACTTTTCACCTGTTGAATATAAATAGCATCATAAATGTTTAGTCTGTCTTATAATTAATAATTGCAATTACAATCAGAGAAAACTCCAGTATTTCCAATTTATTAAGCTTAAAATTAAAGAATTCTGTTTGCATAAACATTAAGTAGAATTTACAACGTAAAAAATTCATAATTGCATTATTGTAGGAAGTAAAGGACTTTGAATTAAAATTTATAAAAATATTACTTATTATATTACGTATCGCCATTCACAAATCTGAATGCTTTCAAACTAATATAATATTGGAATCAGATATATAATTTCAGAAATGTTGCTATTCATTTCTCGTCATGAAATTAAAAAAAATGATAAAAATCTAGTCTAGGTACTTGACTGAAATTGTTTTTAATGTTATGCTCGTCTAACATGAAATTGAACTAAGATCCACTAAACAGGTATAACAAAATAGAACAAACTGTTTATATAGCCAAACATTCATTATATAAATGGTTTAGATCATTTACCCCATAATATTCTTTCATGGAGGTTATTACGTAACAAATAAAGGTTTAAGTTACGGAATCAACGACTTTCATTTGATACAGTATTCGAATAGGAATTAGTTTGACTGTATTTATTAATCGTTCGCTTTTTTTAGAAGATTTTAGATTTCTATATGAAGTTTACAATAAGGAGTAATTACGTATATATTTCTTCAAAATTGAAATAATGCATCGGCAAAAACATGGGAAGTTCGAATGTTCCTAAAAGATAGATATATTTACTGATTCTTGAGAATATGATTATTAATTGCCTATTTAGCGAAAACACCTAAAAGTTATCTTATCATCTTACACTACCTATCTTTAGAGGTCAAGAGCTTTTAATTTGCATATTTTTAAGAAATATTTCAAACATTTTTGTTCAATAATACGGAGAACCGCCTTAACGTCTTACACACATTATGCACATATTGAGCTGTATTAGGGGATTAGGTGGCGAATAACGACTTCCAAAGGTCATATCGGTGACCGTGTCTCATTGTGTTTGCCTTTGCATTAGTTCCAGTGGGAAAAATAATATAAAGGGAGAGAGAGTCCGTCCCCTTGCGGGATTCCAGGTTTGAGATAAATGGAGGGTCCGGACGATGAAATAGGTGGGAAGGGTGACCCGGGGTCAGGCTGTCTGTCACTCGGGAAGGGACGGGACCCTCCTCTGTCTTAGGGCTGATAACAGGACTTAGTGATAACGCCGCGCCCTTTCCGCCTCGACAGGAAGTCCGGCTATCCGCTGGAGTTGACGCACTCCCAAGACTTAGTGGTAGTGGAGCTTAAGTCTGTCAGATTAGTCAAACGATTTGCATTAAGTCAAATCAACTCTGTTAAACTGAATTATCAGAAGTCCTACTCACTTGCCACTCCAAATTGCCCAAATTGTATTCTTTAAATATTAGCCAAGTTATCTAACAAAAATACAAAGTTCATCAAGCAGGGGCTGCGTAAACTGAACAGAGATTTCCCACGTGCCTTATGAATTTGCCTTTATCACAAAAAGTAAAAGTTCAATGAGAACAATATTCAGTATTTAGGATACAAATAAGGTGTCTCATAATATAACAGTTCTTGTTAATATGCCATGAGTAGGAGTAGTTGTTTACTAACGGACGAAAACTAAAAAAAATGCATATATCTCAGTTAATAATCAAGATACCGAAAAAACTTAACAACAGTTATGAAACACTGCATTTCCAATAAAATTGGTTCTATACAATTTTTCGATCCGATGTATAATAACGATGATATTAAGAATTTTTGAAATTCTCTCTCTAAACGCCCCCTCCCCCCCCCCCGCCCATCCGATTTCAGCCGTTAACAAAATCGACCTTTATTTTCACAAAAGTTTAAATATCAAGTTTCAAGAACGTTAACAGACAAATAGGTATATATATATATATATATATATATATATATATATATATATATATATATATATATGTGTGTATACACAGTTTTGAATGGAACTCATGTTCGTCATTTCCTGGATAGGATCGATGCACATTTGAGGAAATATTTCGAGGATCGCGTCATGAGTAAACTCTGCAATAGCTAATTACCCTTAAGGGAAATCTGTTAACAAGATATTTTGAAGTGATAATTCAAGCAGTAATTATGTATTACTTTAAACGCATACTAGTAAAGTTTTATATTTTATAAAACACTGGAAATTAGTTATATTTAAACAATAAATTCAATACTGTTATAATAAGCCACGTCAATATAAAACTAATTATTTAATTACTATACAAATTCTATTGGGAGTCAGTAGTTTTTGAATGGTCTCAGACCACATTCCGAGGAAACGATAATAAAATATACCTTATATTTTGAAGGAATTAATTTCATTCTTCACAAACATGAAGCTGGAAGAATTTAAATATGACAGTAAAGTATGTATTGGTAACAGATTTCATTTAATCTTGCAAATACCAATAATAATAAATCTGATGTTTATCCTTAAATTACGCATTAATTTGCAGTATGGCGAAATTTATTGCATTTCATTAATTCAGCGCGCTTTAAAATGCATTACAATTAATCTTGGAAAAAAAATATACAAACATCCTGCAGAAGACATATATCAGAAGGAGCCATCGCTTAGGCTCAAATTCCGTTATGTTTTCACTAGACTGTTTCTCACGGCGAATAAAGCACCTGTGGCCCAGCCTGGATTTAAAAGTGTGCCAGAGCCGATATTGGTATAGGTCAATTTTTTTGGCTTCTGACCCTTGAGGTCGAGGTGGACAATATATGCCGTCGCACAATATGGAAATAGATGCCAATTAAAAATGATTGGGGTCGCCTGAGGTCATAGTTTGGGGATAGTCCGATATCCTAGTAGGTTTTAGGCGGCGGAAAACAAATTAATATGCAGATATATCAGATAGGAAGACTTCAAGAATTTTACGGCTTTTATTAGTGTCGCTATATTGAAATTTCCTCAAAGGATACGAAAGTCTCCGTTAAAAAAAAATGTTAAATGAACGAAACAAATCTTCAGTCTTACTTTATAATGTTCAAATTCTGCCTCAATTGATTAAAAATAAATTCTAAATATTCACATTAATTAAACACCTAAACCAATGCTTTACTTATTTTAATTATCAAATGTCGTAAACCAGCTATTTGCAGTTTTACTAAAAAAAATAATCACTTTTCTCTTGTTAAATAATATTTTAAAATTCTAACTTCTAAGCCATTTATAATGTAATGTGATTACTCATTTAGTGACGAACTCATTAAATAAAATCCTTAGTCCCACTCTGGCTAGAAAAGGGTGGTAACCTGTAGATTACATGTTCCAATTAGCCATAGTTACATAAAGTGGACGTTAATAAATAAATAAATACAAATAATGTAAAGTGATAAGGTTACAACATATTACACATTCATGATTATGAATAAAAAATAATTTGTTGGCTGTAAATAAAACTGGCTTTGGTGATGTACGAGTTATCTTCTGGCAAATGAAGTGGATTAAGACCTCCCATTGAGCCGTTAAAGGCCGAAATTAGCAACTGTATCAAAAAACTCATTTACAGGTTTGCAATTAAAAGTTCGTAGGGAACATGAAGTTTAAAGTGAAGAAGTTACAATAAATATTCATTTTATAAGCAGCAATTTATCAAATAAGTAACTTAGAAATTTGTGAATTTGTCATTGCTTTAGGTTAGTAAATAATTGTTTAAGTACAAAACAATAAGCATTAATTTGTAAAAGCAAATTATTAATAAAAAAACGATAACACTCTTTTTAAAGAAATATTAAAACTACAATCATAGGCTAATCAAAGATAAGTCAAAATGTACTCTCGTTATTAAGTTTATTTTTACAAATTATATTCACAGTTCTTGTCTCATGTTTAACGCTCTAGAGATGTAACATGTTAACTTTAGACTTCTAACAACATTGACCGAACCAGGGTTCAACTTCAGTGTACTTTCATTCCGAATATTTAGAATAAATAATAACTTGGGGTGCAATCCTTTTCTTCGAATAACTTACGATAACTGACATCGACAAACCAGCAAGTACTTTCAATAATTGCAATGGTTTACTACCATCTATTTAATGTTTTTTTCAGGTCTGAATTTCCTAAGCGTCATATTTTTTTCTCTAATTTGAGAAATGGCTTAGGCAATTACTCAGTTGAATTTTTATTCCAATCGAATTGTGGGAGAAAAGTTATCCGAATACCAATAATAAGTCCCTGTCTGTGCCAAACGCATTTGTGCCCCAGGACTATAAAAGAAAAGTGCACTTTAAAGGACAGTGCTACTTGGGTTTAAACCCCACCGTTTCATTGGTCCTCATCAATAGTTTAATGCCCACGATGAAGGATGAATAATGATCCTTCATCGGCTTAGGGATAGGAACACCCGAGCTTGCTTTCACTTAATTTAAATACAAATTCAACTCCAAGCTCTAAACAACGTAAGTAGCCGGTAGTAAACTTTTATTTCTGGACATTGTTGATTCGGACTTGGTGTTAACAGTTTAGGAGGGATTCACTGAACAAGACTAATTTTACGTTCCCTCTTCTGTGAATTGAGTTGAAATCAATATTGTAAAAAACATATATTCACCATTCCAATGCTGGAAACATAATCTGTTGTAGAACTCCGTTAACCAAAGGAATGTCATAAGCAAAATTACTTTTAGACCTCAAGAAACTTGGATTGGTAAATAAATTTGTTTATTATTTCAGTTTCTCTGTTAGATTGATTTATCTTTTTCGAGATAAATACAACAAAAATATTAAATACACTAGTGACATAAAAATAAAATAAAATTAAATTAAATGCGTGAATAGATTTGAACTATATTAATAGCAAAGGAAACTCATTTCTCCTCTTCAACTTCTTTTTTCAAAACTCTATAGTTTCGCTTTATATGATGCCTCTTCAGGAGTATAATTAATATTCATCTTCACGGCCTTTTGGAGCAACGTCAAGAAGTTGCTCTTTATGCTAGTATAGGTGACTGACTGTTAATAAATATGATTACATTACAACTATCTCAAAAAATTATGTAACTCAAACATTCCATTTTTTTGACCATCTCCTGGTGATTTCTATCTTCTTTCCCAACATAGACACTAATATAATAATAATAATAATAAAATATTAATGTAGGTCGTTTATAAAACTAACTATCTTCATTTTTTGTATCAGTTAAACTTCCAAATACAGCCTCCAGTAGGATGATAAGGTTGTACTTAAATAGATCCGATGGAAGTCGAATAATACGAGGAAATCTGCTCTGGTACCAAATGTGGTTCCAATCATGATTAAAGTACAGTGTGATGAAACTTCAACCAAGATAAGAGTGCATAGGATTAGATGATAAGATTCCTTGACATACCGTTCCAACGACTATTGTACCGCTTGGAAATATCGACTATGCAAATTTTCAACCATTCTTCGAATTTGTCTTCAGACTTTTTGGCTAATACGGAGGCTTTTTAAATGAATGGGACGCATTTAAAAAAAAAACAGTTTAAATATGTTCTGACTATGAGCATCGAAGAATTTTTGAACGAAACAGCGCCCGCTAGAGCGCTAGGGTGACTTCATCCACAAGTCTGGTTAGCTTTTAACCCATTATTATCTAGTTAATGTATTTTTCGTTGACTTTCCATATTCCCTTTAAATCGAATGAACATTTCTTATAATTAAAATGATCTCTTAATAAATAAGTTTGGATTATAACATATAAAAAAAAAAAATCACAAAAATTATTATTTTTTTAAAAAAACTTTCTGAAGTAGGTAAATTATTGTATTATAGTGCATAACTGTTTAATTTTCGTCACGAATGTTACAGCGAACAGATTTTCTCACCCATGGGTTTGTTCATTGAATCTTTATTAATGAATAAAAGAACAAAAATCCTAATAAAGCGGGATTCTAATAGAATGAGAAATTTCTAGCCCAAATGAGATATAAAAACAGTTAGTTAACTCTCTGATTACTGCCTACCGATTCTTCATAGATAATTAATTAACCTATTTAATAACAGGAGCCATACTTTCAGGATCCCATCAGCTGTTGAGCAAAGGTGTTTATATATATGTTTATATATATATATATATATATATATATATTTCATGAATATTTTGAAGCGTCAAATTTTTCAGGGGAGAAAATTCGCTTATACTGTACGAATGCACTTCCTTCAGATTGAAAGTTGACATTAATGTTGCGTTATTTTCTCGTATGCAGGAATTACATATAGATGGGGTAAACCGCAATCCTCTGGATAAGCTTTCTATCTTTCTCACTCTCAAACAGCTTTTTCCTTATTCTTCTTTCGTATTCTTTCTTCCTCGCTTCCCTCTCTTTTCGACTCGTACACGTCTCACTTCTTTTTCAAATGAAAGCATTTGGACATTTCCCCTAGGGGAAACCAGCTATTGAGGCCGTGTACATGATTTTTGAAAAAAAAAAAAAATCCTCAAATTTCCATCGATCCTACCTAAGAGATGACGAAAATGAGGTACGTTCAAAATTTTATTGAGGGGGTATCAGGGGGAATTTTGAAAATTCGAAATATATCCGTTATTATACGTCGGATCGAAAAAGTGTATAGAACAAATCATATTGGAAATTAAATTTTCTATAAATGTTGTAATACGCGTTTCTTCACTAACTTTATTATTAACCGATATATTTGCATTTTTTTATTTTTCGGTCTTCATTAAGCCCCAACTCCTACTCATGCTATATTAACAGTTATATCATGAAGCACTTTATTTGAAGCGTAAATACCAAATATTTTTCTCATTGAAATTTTACTTTTGAGATAAATGAAAATAAGTGCGCAGACGTGGGAAATCTGTTTAGTTTACTAAGCCCCTGCGTGGCAGTGTTCCTTTCTTTAATTATGGACGTATCGAACAGTTTAACAAATTAGGGAATGTATCTTATTAACGGAGTCATTTTCCTTGAATGAATTTGAGTACTTTGTTTCCTTCGGGGCGGAAGTGAGTCATAAAAGCGGCACCTTCAGAAGGACCACCGACTTGGACCCAGTCAGGAAAGGGCAGACGAATGGTCCTAATTACTTTATTTCCTCTGTCCGTCGTTTCGGCAACAAACACTCCAGACTGAGGGGAAAAAATGCCGACTTTGATGTTGGCCTGTACCCAAACTATGGGTCAGTATTTGCCCTATCTGTCCGCCCTGTCAAAACACTCCCTCTCTAGCTCTACAGCTGTACCAATAACTCCCGCTTCACAATCAACATAACAAAAACTAAAAAAAAACTAAAAGATACGTAACAGTAAGCTGAAACGGTTTCTAGATGGTCAACATTTCTCAGTAAATAGTTCTACTATAGTTTCATTCCATTTTATTACCATATCTTATTCTCTTTCTATAAAATATAGTATAACCTCGTCTCTACGTTCGCTACTGCAATCTCAGACAATAAAACTGTAATTTATTAACACTTTATGATGCTATATCTAAATTGGGATGGATTATTCTAGTCAGGATGGGACTCCAAGATAGATGGGGGTTCTAGTAACGATTTTATTTATAAATCTTCATTCTTCACACAAAAAATTACAAATTAATTTTAAAAAATTGGAAGCGTTCAAATTCAATTTGCAGTCTTTAGGCTTAGTTTGGAAGATTTCCGTAGATTCATTTTAATTTCTGAATTCACGAAAAAATAAACCTGTTTATTTAAATCATAATCGCTTTAAATTTGCATCTTTATCTATCAATGAAATTATTTAGTGATTTTTTTATACGATTCATTTAAAAACTTTAAATGAACCTCTATTATTACTGGCCTTAAAACATGATGTTTTTTATTTATTTGTTTTTTAGTAGGGTATTAAAAAAAACATATAATATTTTTAATCTAATTCCTATCGTTAGAAGACTTCAAAGCAAACTTCGAAATTAATTATTACTGACTTTACTATTTTCTGTAGATTACTCCAAATAATATTATCATTAGAGTTACCATTAGTAACTTTATATTATAAAATATAGCAACGAGAAAAATATATACATTATTTTACTTTTATTCAAACGTTTATATAATTTCTCTTTAACTAATTCCTTTTTAATCTTACATAATGACTGGACTGATACTTTGTATTACATGAATATAAAATGCACTAATAATTATATAACTAATGCATTTAATCATAAATCGAATAAATACTTTTGCTTTACCTCTAGATCCGTTTGATACTGCAATTTATATTATAATTAAAAAACCATTCTGCATATTTATGTTATACATCGATGAAAAATATTGATTAAATCAGTTTAATATATATATATATATATATATATATATATATATATATATATATATATATATATTAATAACTTCAAATAATCTTAATTATGGTTGTGACGTGTTATAAACACACTTCGCTCAAATAGGCTCAAAAAAAAGGGGTATATTCACTTTAAGTGACACTCATGAGGAATAGGGACACATTTCCAGATAACGGCTGATAAGAAATTGGTCATTTGCCATAAGTAACTGTCCACGTTTTTCTTCTTATGATAAAACTAATTAAAGTACTCTAACTTGTAAGAAAACAAATATGAGACATTCTTATTAGCATTCCAATATTTACTAATGATCGGAAGAACAAAACATTTGCTGCGGCTCACATATTGTTATAGTTCATTTTAAAAATGTTAGGTCATGGTTTTATTAACGGTCTTTATGAGATTTTTCAAAAAAGGAAATGACTCAATAAACTTTATTTACTAGTTTACAGTGGTGATGTAATTTTTTATAATATCTTACGATAACACTTATGCTGCACATAATCATTATTATCCACAGTGATATATTACTTTCTTTAGTTCCCTCAAACTGTGTGCTATTAATTGCATTTTTTTAAAGACCTATTGCTAGATGTTTAGATTGGCTGGCTGGAGATTTCCATTAATCTATCTTTAAAGTATAATTTCACATCTTTATAATGGTAATTAATTACACAGATTAAACGATTTAAAAATAATAATTCCCAATACTTAAAATAACTTAAACTGCTAAAAATAAATGGCGTAACTAACAAGATTATTTTCATGACCAATCAAAATTCCTAGAACACATAAATTAGAATTACTTGATCAGTTATAAAATTAGAACAATTCTCCTTGTAATGGTTATCATTTCATTTTTTGTATGTGATATATTTGGCATTCCTTAGCTGTTCTTCAGAAATTGACAAACATCAATTTTAAAACAGTTTGGTATTGAATAGTAATAAATTACTAATTTGTAAATAATAAAACTGTAGTCATTAATATTTTCATAGCTTGTAGTATCTAAGGTTCACTTAGAGTACATACCTGTGACGTAAGGCTCCTGCATAGAGATAGGAGGGAAGTATTATGGAGGCAGACGATAGATGCACAGCGTTCAAGCAAATGCGCCTTCCTGAATGCAAAATATTCTGTTAGGCCCAATATAAATTCTATTGTAGAGCCTCATTACACGGAGAAAGCATGAGTAAGTAGCACACTACTACACATTCCAATGCAGAAGACATTTTTTTTTTTTTTTTTCCAACCCCTCTCTTAAATTTGCAAATAATTTCAATAACAATAAAATTGTTTATCTTCATTTAATTTAATTTTGCCCATGTATGCTGTATAATAATTTTAACTGATCCCATTTTATATTGTTATGACATTTTTGATTTGTTAACATAATTAGAAAAGTCTGGAGTAAGAAATTCTGAAAGAATTAATTAAGACAAATGTCAAAATTCTCTCCTAATTGTTAACGTTTAGTAGCCAAAATTTGTACTTTCTGACCTCCCGTCAGAGCTCATTTGTGTAAGTCGACAATGATCGGTGATGGTTGGAACTGAAAATTTATAATTATAAAGATTAGGTCTTCCACCTTTGTTTTTGACTATTTCCAAAATTCATTGGATAATTTTGACATTAATTAAGTCTTCTAATGTAATTGGTATGAATGAAAAGTGCATATGTCAATTCATTTATGACACAATTTAAATATATATAAATATATATATATATATATATATATATATGTTTGTTCAAAAGACTTTTGTCACAAGAACTTTCGTCAAATGAACTTGGCTCACGCCGTTTCCGAAGCGTAGGAAAAACTCTATACAATGACTTTTGGTTATGACGTTCTGGACTAAATCCAAAATGTTTGTCATTCCTTTTGTCATAAATGTATAAAGTATTCCGTTTACTCAACTTTGTCCTAGGACAAAGTTGAGTAAACGGAATACTTTATACATTTATGACAAAAGGAATGACAAACATTTTGGATTTAAGTCCAGAACGTCATAACCAAAAGTCATTGTATGATATAAATATATATATATATATATATATATATATATATATATATATATTAAATATACAGTCATATCTGGAATTTAACAAGATAAATTTAGTTTTTAATAATATTTATTATCCCAATATTGTTTACCAGAAAAAAGAAGTGTACGTTTAATAATTCTTCCAATATAATACAGAATATATCCACTACAATTTACATTATTACCATAAGTTACAAATTCTTTTTATCATCGCTTATGTAATTAATGTAATTACTTAGTAATAACTAAGTTAACTAAAACGCAATTGTACATAATGTCATATAGTTAAGTAACTGTTTGATAACCTGATTTTCTGAATTGATAATTACAAATATAGTTATTTTTCTTTGAAAATATATTCATGCTTTTTAGTCATGGAAATAATGAATCCTTGGGTTTCAGCAGCATGTCTAAGGCCTGTTGTACTTGTATCTTTGACCCGAACAATGCCAGGTCCGGCGTTCGACAATGGACCAAGTCGAGGTTCGTCAGGGTCCTTTCGAATTCAAATCACGTCCGTACGGACTTACGGACCACCCTACTATCCGGAGCAAAAAAAATTGGAATTCTCTCAATAAAATGAAAGGAGCTCTTTAATAAAAGAAAAGAAACTGACGGGGGGAAAATAGAAAATGAAAAGACAAAAAAAAAAAAAAAAATAAACCGGACGAAGGTACTAGATCTTAGGGAGCAATGTGAGTTATTGAGCTCGCGGCGACCTTTCCGCTTTAGGGCGAACCTTCTTTATAAAAGGTATTTAATTTATAAGTCCAATAAATTCTACATAGGAAACACCTTCAGAACGTGTTGCTCCGGCTAATGAACGGCTTCTGGTTTCAAACACATGTGTTTTCAACTTATGCCCTCAAGTTGATCTCATTTTTATTTATTGTGCATTTTTATTTTGCGTTATTAAATCTAGTGTGAAAGTTTATTCGTTCGGGATACTATAAACATTCAATAATGTTTTCCTTTGGCAAGCTCTTTATGTAATTCGTTTTTAAAATTACTTCTTCTCAATGAACATTTAATTAATTCATTACTAATTTAATTTTTTTCTTACGGTTAATTAAACAAGTGATTCCCTCTTTCATATGAAGCCAATGTTTATAGTGTTACATATGCTGTTGAAACAGTCGACTCAGCATCTATTAAAAAATAATAAAAATTAATATTATTATTTCTATTTATGAACGTCCACTTTATGCTGCTATGGCTAATTGGGACGGGATTTTTAGCCAGGGTGGGTCTAAGGATTTAATTTAACGAGTTTGTTACTAAATCATTTTTTTTTTATGCCCAGACGGGTATAGAACTAGCCACTCTAGGTTTACCATTTGAGTTTAAGGCCAACGCTTTAACTCACATGTGTAACCTAAGAACCATAATAAAAATTTAAATAGATACAAATAAATAATATTGGGTTCTGGACTGTATTTCATTTAATTAAGGGCTTCGTAGTTTAAATAAATGTGATTTTGTGTAAAATGAAGGCTCATTATCACTACCGAAGTTAATAATGTGCACTTAGTTTTCTCAATTGCTCTAAAGCCATCTTAAAATTTTTCAGAAACAGCTAAATAACGTGTTACATTAATTAGTAAAGCATATGAAGTCTTATTAATGAATTTATGAAAACTAGTAATTTCAGTACAATTGAACAATTGTATTTAATGAGGGACAATTCTTCATAAATTACACGATACAGGAACTTCAGGTGAATACCATTACTTGACATGTTCTAATAGTTGGTAAACTTCGCTCAATCATATTAATTTAAATGATTATGTAAATTGCCTAAGTTTACTCTTATAAACAGCCAGTTATGATGTACTAGCTTTTAAGTTATTAAAAAGCCTTAAAAGGTGTTTTTTTACTATTTATTTCATTATTGAGATCAGGAATTAAAAAAGAAATATATATATTCCAGAATACACTCTGTCTTGAAATGACCATTTCCTTTACAGCTATAACACTGCTCGAAACTGGAAATCTGTAGCCGAGGGTCCGAAGCCCCTGGGTGTATATCTACTGCGAACAATCTCATATAAATGAAGGCAATTATATTAATATAACAGTTGGGTCAGCCCTATTCCCAGGGCTGATTGCTCATTAACATTATCACACTGTCATCTTTCCCAGCGGCTCGACATTCTTCAGCTAAAGTCTTCCTTAATATCGCAAATTTACATCCGTCAACATCCTTTAAACTAGATATCATTTTTCTCGAAACAACATTGTGCTTTACACCAAAATCTACACGAAAATAACTCATTCAGAGACGCCCTTTTACAGAGAAATACTATAGTAATTGAAACAAATACAAATTAAAAACATAATTGATAAAATTCACACGTTAATTATATCCAAGAAATTTTTTTTTACTAAGTCATTCAGAAATTAATACATTCGACTTCCTTTATGTGTATATTTACCTATAACAAATAACACTAATATTAAATAATTTACAAATATAAAATACAAAATTTTAGAAATATATTCTAAATATTTTTTTATAATACTTTTGCTGGAGTGAATTTTCAACAATTCTCAAATAATATAGTTCCATATTTTTAATAATTTAATAAACTATTAAAGTTCATCGATTAAATACACCTAAAAATCAATTTATACTCGTTACAAAGAAGTAATTAGCACCGTCCTGTGGTTAAACCAATATAACTATGTTCAAAAGCACGGCATTGCAATCAAATTTTATTTAGCTGAGTGGTATCTCCCCTCTTTTAGGTCCCTCAATACCCACTCGGCATCGTGTTGCAATTGAGTAGTAGCTTCGTTTAAAAAAAAATAGATATCTTTGGTCTGTAATGTCACCAGTCCGAGAATGTGTCAAGTGGCTCATTTTTCCTCCCACCAAAGCCGTGTGGCACGTCGTGGTCCTCAATGGACAGTTTAGACAATGCTTTTTTTTATTTTCATAACTTGAATGGTCATATGCTCCTCGTTATGATCAAAGCGTTCATCCATTTTAAACTGTAACTTCATAATAATTTAGAACAAGAAAAAAAAAATTCTTCTACCTTTTAATGGCAGTTTTATTAAGGATGATGTACATACCTCTCCCTCTCTCACTCTCTCTCTCTCTCTCTCTCTCTCTCTCTCTCTCTCTATATATATATATATATATATATATATATATATGATGTAATTATTTATTTTTAATTAAACCGTTTATCTTTTATGTGTCATGTTAATGGGGTTTTTTAGCTAGCACTGATTTGACACCTTTTTTTAGTCTATTACAAAAATAGATCTACTGTATTGCTTAGATCTTTTATCTATAATTGTTTTAATCGTGGAATATTAGAGAATATTGGTGTCCTAAGACGAAATCACTGCCTTGAAATTCTTTAGCGTTCACCAGTACTCTTCCGGAAATTATATTTTAATTAACAACTCAAGAACGTCACCTTATCTAAAATTAATTACAGCCTCTTAATATTGGAACACTGGTCAATGGAGGCCAACGAACGGAAACTGCTATTTATCGCTAGAAGATGTTGATGAGCGGATGTGAGGCGTCTGAGAGGAGAGGGAGGTTTCGGAAGTCTGAACTGGACGGCTTCCGGTCAGGGCTCGGTGACCCGGCTTTTGTAAATATAATTTATATCTGAATGCCGAGTCACTCTTTTCCCACGTTCCTGATTTTTCCGCCGAGCTCTTCAGGACCCGTTCCGTTGCGAAACAAACCTTTGGGGTGCTGCGGCTCGAATGGCTTTCCGCCCGACAAAGTGCACATGAACAAATTGCATGAGTGCATTTCTATCGCTAGACGTTGCATAAGGACTTCTCAACGTTATTATAGAACTGCAATTTGGAGACCATAACTTCTCAAACTCAGTAAGTGATATTTGACATTTATTATCAACGTTTCTAGAAACTTGTTCGACGTACTGTTAACGATGAAGGTAATGGTTTTCTTATCAGAAGGAATTGGTCAACATTTGTGTAATTACTCGAATTAGTCATTGTGTATGTAAATTGAACAATTAGTTTTACATCATGAGGGGCAACTATTTTTCTTTTTAATTTCATTTTATGGTTCTAGAACCATAACATGTACTTCCTTATATCATTTACCTATTAAATGGATTATTATTTTGACGGCTAGATTTTCTGACAATTCCTTAGTTTGCCAGTGCAATAGAAATATGTATAGAACATATTTAGTGAATACTGAGAGCAAAATATGTCTATTTTAACACCATTATGAAACTCTTTCAAATTAAATCATGATATATTTCGTGCACGGTTAGGGGTTTTAGCCGTAGCATTCCAAAGTGATAGTTGTGCATTCCAAAGGGCACATATCCTACTGTTATTTGACTGGAAAGAAGAGTACAACTGGATGAAACTAAGGTATCAAAGAGTATCATCCGTCTTTTGGACCTTAATTGAAATATGGTTCTGGAAGCACTTATTTTGCTTCTTAAAATGTCCGAACGTCAATACTTCGTCATGTCAACAACACTCGTCCGCGAAAAGAAGAATTATCAACAGTGAATCCTTAGAAGTCCCTATGGACACATGGTCAAACAAGGAGATAGCTCAGAGAAGTAGAACACCAACCGCGCCCAATTGTTGACAGAGGTTAGCTGTTGACTCGCCTCCACTTAGCGCGAGACCGCAATGTTGACATGCCATAACGGTAGCCCTTTGGACACTCCGCCTTCATTAGACTAGCAAAATAGCCGGGGCTTAGAGAAAGTGACTGGCTTATCATAACAAAATGACCGGGAAGGCGATGTTGAGTTTGCCTGATAACAGACCAGAGAGATACGACCTGTGAGAGGTTTATGCTAAAATTGATCACTGCCCCATTTGAGTCGAGATTTGAATCGCATATTAGTAGGTCCAAAATACCCATAACTTGAAGTCTCATAAAAAAATGTAGCCCCTTGAAGCTACCAGAATGCGGTTACCAAATAGCCAAAAGCTCCTTAGCTTTCTCATTTTCTTTATACTTTCCAGGGACCTGATTTTCTATATCTTCATATCTCAGGAATACCAATCTGTAGTATATTCTTGCGAAGAACAAGAACAACAGTATACATTGAACATTTCAAGAAGAAAGGTGCTTTTTGATAAAAGACCTGATCAGGATGTACAGAATGCCAGAAGTAAGTCTTTCCGAATTCTGGGATGATCCAACAATGAAGCTATTTTTAGTGATATTCTGAAATCATGGATACAATAACAGACACTACTTCTACGGGGTTCATACCTGAGCTTCTTCGGACTTCGGAATAGCATGGGAGTGCTAAAAGACTCAGTGGAATAAAATAAATTCAACGTTGAAATAATACCGTTTTCTTCCCTCGCAACGCGCCTCGATCTTGCAACATTTCTTTCGAAGAGTTTACACTGTAACGGATCTGTTTTGCTTAGAGCTGTGGTAGCTTTTACGATGTAATTAGTATTTTATTTATCTCTGTGTCTTCAAGAAAAGCACGTTTAGAGTCCATTCGAGGTTTGGACGACTTTGAAACCCTTACAAGATCATTACAAGCCTTGAGAACGAGGAAGGATTTTAGTAAAAGGTACCGATGACGGTAGTTAAATATTAGCAATTGGTACTAGGAAAAGACCATATTGTACTAGATCGGACAGTTGCCTTAACGAACCTCCTTCATACCATGAATGGCCGGCATGGAGCTACTATAGTATACTATAGGTTCTCATCACAGACCCGCTCCCTCAATGACTTCCTCTAACTCATCGGGTTATTTATGAAGATTTACACGGTGCTTCCAGCTAATGAGAGAAGCGCAGACGCTGTTTTATTTATAAGTGAGTTAGCCAGTACTAAAGTTTCAAGAGGCACGTTCTTAGATCTACACAAGAGCCCGTAATGCCATTTATTCACGATGAAAGATAAAGTAAGACTCTCAAAAGAGTGGAATTGATTCTGGGAAACTCCGATTAGAATTGTGATAAAAATAAATAGTACAAACAATACTCTGCGTTCACTGCTAAAACATAATGTAAATATATTTATCTTGTGCTTGTATCAGTTATATGAACCAGTATTGCTGGCATAAATTTTCAGGAAATATCTGACCTCCTTCGTCAGCCACTGATGGTAGAAGCTCGGAAGAAGTCCATTAGGAAATTCGGACAGGGTAAATGCAAAAAAGAGTATTTATCCTATTTCAAAGTAGTTATCCAGATACTCAAAGATCTGTTGTGACCTATAATAATTATTAGTATGCACTTACGATATGTAACAGAAAGTGTTCTAAAATTTGGTTACTGAATTATCGTAATTGTTTTTTGGACTTGTAGGTGCGGATAAACATGTTTACCTTATTTCACTTACAACGAATTTATAATTTGATGAATACTATTGGAAACAATTAAAATTTTACAACTCCATACAGATTGAGATTTCCAGTACTTCTTTGAACGGAGAGAAGGAATTTTGATTGCTTGTTGGCCAGGTGGGGCTCAAGCCTCGCATTAAAGTACAGGGTATTTTTAGGCTGTTTTTTTCTTTCCTGAGCCCAGTGGCCGAAGTTAAAAAGCCCTCTGCGAGAGACAAAGCCCCTAAAAAGCACATCCTAAATGAATCCTTGCAGAGGCTATAAGAAGCATCTCCAACCTCTGTAAAGCCCAGTAGCCGCCCAGGTGTCATTCGACTTTTTCATCTGGCTTTCTAGACAGGTAGGAGTTTATGTCGCATAAACCCCGCCACCCTCAATAGGATTTTTCTTTCTCTTTTATTTTTTTATAGAGGAAGCAATTAAAATATTTTACGGTCTGACGTAGGACGACATCCTATTATAATAATAGGTCCGGAATCAATTACAGAGACCATTAAAAACTCTAAGGTAAGTCCCTTCATCAAGGGCAGAAATTGAGGTGAGTCGTGGGGTTTTTTTTTTTAAGAGAAATTATTTTTAATTTCTGTCTTATTCCCTTTATATGCCGTTTTCATGCGCGCTGTTCTACTTTTACGATTACAGTTATGCTTTTATGAGACCATGCCGCAAATTATCGCCCCTTTTCTCGGATTCATTTTGTCTTTACAACGAAATTAGCAATTTGGCTATTATTTATCGTGTGACCATTTCGTCAGGAACTAAGCGAGGAAATAAGCGTCGAAGCATTATCCGAAATCGTGCTTTACAGCAGCTTACAATTATTAAGAATTTAGCTAAAGAAAATGTTTCACATAGCCTTTTTAATCTGCTCATGTAGATTCGATGGAACTCTGCGTGGTTAAAGTCAACCAATGACAACCCTAATTAGAGTTTGCTACTTTTTTTAACTTTAATACAGTTCTATGATGGAACCGAGATGTTATGTGGTTGCAGGCAAAGTGTTTGTCTAACTTACTTAATGCAAGTCTTTAATTGGTGACCTCATTTTCGTTAACTACAGGGTCGAATTTTAATTTATTTGAAGAAAGTTTTGGCTCTGCTGAAAACGAAAAAGGCTAAACAGAATTGCTCAAAATAACCCATTTGTTGGGTAAAATAAAATACAAAGCCGTTCAATAAAGGAGTTTACGCACCCCGATACTGAAAGAAGTCTCGGACAGACAGGAGTAGGAGAAGTATCGACGAGTACTAAGTATTCGAGTAGTGTACTCAGAGGTGCCTGTAGCCAGTCCCTCATTAAAATATGAATGACCATAGACCGTTGTCCTCTTGTCTCGGCTGTCTCTTCGGGTGCGTTACCCTCCTTCCTGCTCTCCAGTCTATAACAGCTAGGCCATCACAGGTATTTCCTGGAATCAAAGGTTCAGAATGACCCGTCAATGGTGTATGTGTGATAAGCTTCGGTCCCTTGGATGAAGTGAGACAGACTTGGTGATCTTTAAATTCGTACAAATAATGTACCAGTCCTATGAAGTTTGGCATATCCTGCGGTTGGACTTTATAGTCATCTTACTATTATTCAAAATGTCCGAAAGTCGTGGATGTTCTCAATGTTCTGACTTTGAAGCGATGATAACCGAAAATGGGGGACTGATACTATCACATTGGTTATGTATAATATACCATTACTTGTGATAATAGGCTCGGAATTAGGCAGTATGAGTTTTGTTGGTAAGAGCTGTTAAACGTCTTAACTACCTCTCAGACTGGGACACTGATTATACGTTTTAGATACTTCGGGGTTATTATAGAAATGATCATGAATGTTGATGGAATCCTATAACTAACAAAGTGGTATTTATTTAATTATAACTATGAACAAATATCTTTCAAATTAATATATGAAGGACAATTGCCAAAAACCAGCCAGTGTTGTGATAGTTGTGAGGATTCTAACTTCGCCAATACTCATTCAAAAATATCCTCAGGTCCAGAACGCTCTGATTTCACAAAAGCCAAACCAATCCCATAGCATATCAATCACATTTCCGAAAAAAAATTATCGCTTCAAACCTGGATTTCGAAACTTGAAACTAAAGCACCTATTAAGGAGTCCTGGAAGCGACTACTTAGCTTCGCACAGCTCAAACGGTAGATACTCTTATATATAAATAGTATTTCTGAAAGCATATATATATATTTATTAAGGAACACTTTCATCTTTTCCGGGACATCTTTAGTCCAGAGACAGGACTGTGATGTATGCTTGAGTTGGACTCTCCATTGTCTCAGAACAGAATATATTACTGTAAGAGATGAATGCGAACGAGTAAATATTTTGTGGAAGGAAAAGCAATCAATTCATTTAGCTTCATAATCATTTTATTGCTTATTAACTGTGCTCTTAGGCATTTAATTTTTATGAATGTCCCAATCTTGGTTTTAGTGCATTCCTAATCTCACTTCCTGTAATGGGAAATCACAAAACAATCTTTAAGCCCATTACTTCTCAGCGTGGCTAATCCAAACTTTATATTTATATAACAGTAAAATCTCAATTTCCTGCCATTGAGGAACTACTTTACGACCGACAGTCAAATAAAAGATTTTGACGTGTCGAGCAGCGGCGTGATATTGCCGGAGCTAAAAGTGGCCCGATCGAACTAGAAAACGGCCGATACATTGATAAGCTACTCCGATCGCTGATAAGCTTATGTGACACGGCGAAGGGAATCTGAATGCATCGAGGTTCAATGGATTCAATCACCGTCATTTCCATACTTCTCTCTCTCTCTCGATCTCTCTCACTCCCTGCCTTTCGCATTGGAACGTTCATTTGTGAACGTCGAAGTCTGGCAATAGTAGGGGCTGGGGATCGATGGCTACCTGGTCTATGGGTTATCGTCGCCAGTTCCCAGGACGTCTGTCACTGGACATTCAGCTTTGTCATAGTTTCTGAAAAGGTTAACAAATGAGTCAGTTTAGTCAACTAACTGCAACTGTGTCACTACTCTTGACTCACGTCGTACAGCGGCGTAAAAGTTTTCAGTTGACCATCTATTTCACCGGTGGGGTGCATTATTCGTTAGATCAAACATGAAACCACAGAGAAATGTCTCGTTTCATTATTTTGTTAAGAATCAAAATAACCTAATTCCACAAACAGTGCTGTCCGGAAAGGTGTTCGCTTACCGATACCAACCGATACCAAAGTTACGATGCTGGGCACTTGGGAATTGGGAAGTTTCGGACGGCTGTAAAACACAGAACAAAAAGTTTTATTTCATTTCTGGCGGCCAGCCGAACGAAAGGTCACCTCCGGATACCTGGGTGCATTGCTGGCGAAAGTAATTAACCGAGTGCATAAAGCGATCTCCTGGTGAAACCCTTCCGGAGAACCCGTCTCAAGATAGGCCAAAGATAAACGCTCACTCAAAGAGTACCAGCCATAAACCGCGCCGTATATCAAGGAGTGGCTACGTGAAAAGCACCAGCACTGACCGCCGACATCATCCCCACTACATATGATAGTCTTTATAAGAGATTCTTAGAAGGAACTATAACATTTCTTAAGATATACGAGCAATCTTCAAGAGTATTCATAGGCTCCAACCCTGGAAACCTAAGTGTCCTCCTTTCAAATATGGCATAATTAACAATCATTGTAATAAAATAAAGTGAAGTGAGATATAACATTGTTCGACCTTTGCCATAACTGAAATGAATGCTAAGTCTCTTTCAGAGATGACCATTAATCTATTCCTTACTATTCAAATTTACCTAAGGATTAAAACCTGTTTTATTCAACAGTTTATCACAAATAAGCCGCATTTGACGCCTCTTGGATTGCATGCAAGCAATGGGAGAAATTCCAAATGAGAAGTCAATTGCATGCACTCCAGCTACTTATTATCATCTGTAAATTCATATCATTTATAAAGGTGCTCATATTATTTATTGATCATAAACAGCAGCTACTTGAATTATCGATAGTATCATATTTATTTTTAATATATTATATCTTATGTCACGATTTGTATAGTATTATTAGAATGATAAAGTAATGCTGTCATAATAATTCAACAAGTAATTCAACAGTCAAATCATTAGTTCATTTATATACTTTGATTGTTCAACACTCACTTTAAAAAATAACTGCTATATTTTCATTTTTTCATAAATAATCTAAATTCTTCCTACTTTAATATATTTTCCTTTGTACATTATTTAAAATTTTTAATGAAGATCTCCTTTATTCAACTAAAACTAATCGGGACGGTTTATATACTGCAATCAAACCAACTACTTAAATTCTCGTTTATTGTTTATGACCAACAATTTTACCGCACATGGGTTACTACTCGCCTACGCCTAAATTTTTTTTTAATATGTAGTTTTAGTTTTTTAGTTTAAATTAAAGAACTGATAAAACTGTTTTTTGGTCCCCAATTAATAGCTTATTGCAAAGAAATAATTAAGTAAAATCTAATTCAATATAAGTCATCCCTTGCTTAATTAAGAAATATTAATTTTCATAAAGTGTTTTCATACAGAGGGCATTAGAGCTATGGGTCTATTCATATTTCTGAAATTAATTCGGAACACATATTTTGATTGATTTGTCGCTTCATCAAGAGGGAGCTGATACTCACTTTCAATTGCTAGTCAATCAACATCCATTTATAATCATGACATATAAATCGAATGCACATTGTGTACTACTTAATGCAACTTAAATTGCTAATGAGCCTTAGTGATTTCCCTAATTTTACTAAAGTGAAATTTATGATTGATTTTTTCCCCTATTTTCCTCTAGAATGGACCTAATATTTGTTACTTGTTATGACCACTATATTACACGGGACTATCTTAGTCTTTAAGAGGTTTTATTCATCCACGTGCTCCGAACTCTAAGCGTTTATCCGTGCAGTGAGCTTAGAAGTCGAAGGCTAACCGTGAGCTCTCCCTATCATTGGGGCGATACTGAGATTGGGGCGAAGGCACGTTTTACTGCAGACAGCGGGGCTCAGGTAGCAGACAATTGCTCGAGAGATAGTGGCATAGCTCCCGGCTTCGATATGGAAAACAGCCCGAGGCGGCATCTTTGCTCTTTCCGCTTTGCCGTTTTGCTCTCCAGCTTCCGCCTCATTTCTTAATGGCTTTTCGGCGGGGAGAGACAAAGCCAGCCCCGTGTCACCAGTAATTCGCTATGGTCACACTCCTGCTCCGATGTTCAGCCTGCCCTCTTTGAAGGAGTGTCAAATGGCTCTACACTCGTTTCGAAATGACCTTCGGAAGAATTGCTCTTGCACAACTGGCACACTCGCTCATCCGACCAGCTTTATTTATGTTCGCCGAGCTTTAGCCTTCGGCCAAAATAATTAGGTGTGCTCGGCATAGTGCGGCTGAGATTGTTCCTTTCCACAATGAGATAAGTCACTGAACTTCATGTTACGAATATGGTTGACCTAATGACACAATCTAATCTCACCAGAATCTTTCCTAACTCTAAGACGATTTTAATCTAAAATATAAAGGTTTTTTTTTTAAGTGGGAAATATATCCACTCACAACAAAAAATATAGGCAAAATAAAATAAAATTAATAAAGTTATAGCATACTCTTTATGTGTTTCTATTTTTCTCCTGTATTTAGGAAAATGCGTTTTTCTGAGGAGTGTTTTCATCAAATAGAAATCTTGGAGCCACTGTACAATATATAAGATGTGATTCAGTACGTTTTTGGATATTTAAATGTCAGATTTAAGTGTATACTCAATTTCTAAGCTTCTTCAAAGTGCATAGTTAATCTAAATTCATTTCCAAAGTTTTGTCTTATATTCACCAAACAAAACACCTGCCAATTTCAAGTAAATTTCTGTTATAGCCGAATGCCTTTCAATATATCCAACCGTGGTCTAATTAAGGTTTAAATTTCAGGATTATAAAAATGGGCACAGCGTGGAAACACCTTCATTCCTGAATTTTTCCCGTTGCTTTCGAAACTTAAAGACGTTGGATTTTACGTCTTTTAGTGCAAAAATAAATAACTCATACTATAATCAACTAGGACGTTGATGGCGGGAGTTGGAACAGCTGCGATATTTATTTGTGGCGAATTTCGAAACATTGGCAATCAGCTGTTTTTGACAAATGGACAAGCCTTGAATCGATGGGTCTTGGTAGGTGGTAAATTGAGCGGTCACGAGAAAGACATGCGACCGACGTTTTAACTCATTTTCTCCCCGATCTTCAGCCCCAAAGCACGAAGTGTTTCGAAACAACCGTCCCCTTCATCAGGGGCCGAAGACATAAATTCCCCCTGTGTGTTCGCTAGTAACACTCTTGCTTCTGGAGTGTAAGCCGCGGAATTATGCGGGCTCTCTGGGAAGGTTGTTAATTTCCAGCCTAAAGGTCACTAAACGTTAAGATATATTGCTCTATTTCTTGGGATTAAACCTCCTACAATATTGTAGGATTTTTCAAGCAATTAGTTTGAAAATCGAATTTCTTAGGAAATTCTACTAGAACCTGTGAAACTCTTTTAATATCGCTACCAGTTAAAAGGTTCACGAAGAAAACTAATTGACATCAATAGCTACAAGTACCAATTAAAATAGTACATCACTAATTGATTTTTAAACTTATAAACTCTTAAAGTTCACACTGATGTAAACTTTTGTTACAAACAACAAACAATTTTTTAATGGATAAAACTTTTCGGTATTTTTATATCAGAGGTTAAAGATAAAATGCTTTTACTTCAACAAGTAGAATGTGTTTAAGTATTTTAGTATGCTTTGACTTCATATAGTAAGAAAAATCCAAAATAAAGTAGTTAGCCTAAAAGAGTTCAAATCCTCAAGTGTTTAATCTGTTACGTAACTGCAGCAAGATAATTTATTGATTAAAAAAAAAATAGTTTAGAAACTTCATATTAAAAAAAGAAATATACTGTGATATTGTAATGCTCTTTATCCAGTAGTCATACTGAAATCCAAATTGTTAACATTGTGTGGCATTATGCTTGCTGTAATCAAGTTTCTCATCTATTTTGAGTTTTGAGGAAGTCCATGGTAGTATCGCGTGTATTACAGCATTTTGGAGGAAACGAGAAAATAGTTATTCACTTAGGCTTACTATTTTTATTTTTTTTAAATATTGCTAAAGGTCTAGTCTCTTATTATATTTTTTTATTGTGTTTGTATTACGCTCTTGAGCATATACACCAATAAAAAAAATCCATTTCGGAGAACAATCAAAACTACTATATATTTTCTGACCTAGTCTCTCTAGGAATAAATCCTTCTCGTTTTACGATTTGCTTATAATAACAATAGAAGAAGACACAATAATTTCCCTTTTTACGCCTTTAGCGACTTTGAATGGCTATCAACTGCTGAATCCGTTATTGTCCATCTAGGAATGCATAATGTACTGCTTGCTTTCTTTTCAATACGAGTCATTCAGAAACTGATGTACAATTAAAGTTCTCTGCAGTTATTGTCTTAGATGCAATTTTCAGCTTTAATGATCCTTACGTGACGTGGCATAGCTCTGCCGGATAGCCTTGGGCGTTCGGTGACGATTTAAACATTGTGAAAATGTGCCAGCAGGAAACAATATGTTGGGAAACGGTTTGCTGGCATACATCAATAAAATAAATAATAAGATTCAGAAATACAATGCTAAATAAAAAGTGGCAACGTAACGGACCGTACTGTCATTAAAGGAGTTATGTAATTTTCTTGTACCATTGTTATTATTTGAATACAGAATTATCATATTCAAAACGAGGTATACAGATATATAAGGGATTTCAGGAGAATTCGTTGCAGATAATTCTGCCATAACTCTTCATAGACGGTAAGATAAATACTAACCATTTCTATATATTCCGATATGAAAATACTCCATTCCCAGGCCCAAAGAAGTCAAACATTTAGGAAGAAATTTTAATAACTTCGTGAGAATAAACGACAATTTTATTTATCTATTTTTTGAGGGAAAATAATTCATTAAATTTTCACATTTTTAGAAATAAGTGTGCATTTATCATTCTCACATTCTATTATTAATCATTTCGAAAATTTTCACCCTGTCCTGTTCATTTTTTCCATGTGTCTTTGCTTATCCGTCGTTTACCAGCTCAAATAACCCATTTCAAATTCTCAATACGACTTCCATTTTCCTTACACTATTATTTATTTTTTTTCATAATGGATTTAGGGTTAATAATGTTTTTTAATTACTTTATATCAAATACCGAACTTTCTCTAAGATTTCTCTTAAGGTGTCTTGTAAATTCCTCAAACCTTCGTTGATCAAATTGTTCCGTAGAACTTTTGATATATACTGAGTTTTTATATTTCTTAGTTCTCAATGCACCTCATGAATAAGGGCCGTTCATTTAATTTTCATGAAAGGCTAATTAAAATATCACAAAATATTTTATGCCCGGATGAAATTCTGCCGGAGGTTGGCTGTTTTAAGAGTTTAGGGGAAAATTTGTACTTTTTGTTCTTGCATTTTTAGGTTACAGTGACCAGTCTTGTCCTCATGTGGTTTTTTTTTTTTTTCACTTGACATTTCACGTTTTAGTTTAAAATATTAACACAGATGAATAGAAATGCGTGGATGACATTGTTTGTACTGGTATTGAAGTGATATTGTCATTTGACTTTCAGTCTACCCAATCTATCAAACTTTTTCCCCTTTATTTAATTTACTGGAAATTAATTAGTTTTGGTTGCTTATAGTGTGTTCCAGATTGTTTATATAGACTTATGGGTAGTATGGGCTTAGTCCTGGGGATAGTTCTGTTAGCCGGGTCTTCGCTTGAACTTAGTTCCTGACCAGACTTGGCCTCTCTCTCCCATTTCAATTCAAACTTGGCGGAGACCCGGTCCGAGCACTGTCTCTTATCTACTAATTGTCAAAGAGTCACCGCATCACCAGACCCTAATTACAACTCCACTCGACTTCCTGTCTTCCTGGGCTCTCCCGTGGCTCTGCCAGCCCTTCAAAGGACTTCTCCCGCGGGGAAAATTGGGTCTCGAAGGAGTTTAGAGATAATGATATATGAATGTGGATCGCTAGAAGGATGGGTGCTTGACTTATTTACGCTAGTTGAAATTAATATTATTTGGTTTAAATTGAACGGATATCTGGTAATTCCGAATTTCTTGTTTTTAAATTCCATGGACCCATTATTACTAGTTTATGTATCTCGCATAGTTCGAAAACTTGAATTTGATTAAAATCGACAAAGGGGGAGAAGTGGTTCAGAGAGGGCTGAATAAATGTCGATTTTATTTATTTATTTTTTGAGGGGAAATATTTCATTACATTTTATGTTTTATTCAGTCAAAATATGTGTTTATATTTTGTATAGAAGTTATAGAAATAATTGTACATTAATCATTCTCACATTCTGATAGTGATGATTTCAAAAATTCACCCGGTCCTGTTTAGATTTTTTTCCAAGAATCTTTGCTTATCCGTCATTTACCAGCTAAAATAATCCCTCTCAAATTCTGAATACGAATCCTATAAAATATTCAGGCTCAATATCATTAATTTTGACGGATTAGATTACATTTTCATTCGAATTTATTTTTTTATTTTCATAATGGATTTAGAATTAATAATTTGTTTTTAATTACATTATATCAAACTCCAAACTTTCTCTTAAGGTGCCTAGTAGTGAAATATAATTCTTTATATTTCAGTCCTCTCTAAACTACTTCTGGAACCAAATCTGAAAACGGAAAAAATAAAACTGTCTAATATCTTAGTATCTATAGGAAATACAAAAGAATTGCATGGAACAATTTTCGTTTATCGACAAAAGTCTATATATTATGTTCCGTGACATTTTTTGATCATATGAATTTAGAACTGCGGATGTTACTTTCATTTTTTTTTTTTTAAATGATGTGCGACAAAACATCTTTTTTGATACCAAAACATCTCATCCACATTAGATTTTTCTTAATGTTCAGATCAAAGTTTGTTAAAACTAGTAAAATTATTTCGTCCAATTACAAATGAGCGCATATGAGTTACTTTGATGCATGGTGGGTTGACAAGTTGATAAGTATTCCGTTACTACAAGGATGAGAGAACCGCGACACTAGTGGTCCTGTGTATTCTTCACAGAGTCAACGGACTCAAACGATAATTAGAGTCACAATCTTCATCAGCAGGTCCTCGGCTATCAAGATGTACTCACTCCATGCCAGGCTCGTCCGAGTAATTGGGCAGGTACTTGTAAATTACAAGCTGTACCCCTCGTCGTACGGCCCGGGTCGTACACGGTGCTGAGGGCGGTACCTCTCTTTGCCGGGGAGGCCAAAGACAAAGGGTCATTAAGGAGAAAGCCGTTTTCACGCTCGGTTTGGCCGGCCGTGTGACCGCAGGGATCGCCCTGTTGACAGAAGGCTGACAAAAAGGTTGACAGACTGACTGGAGAAGGTCCGCTGGCCACTGGATATCCTCGCCGGTAATGATGAGAAACCAGCCAGCCTCCTCTTCACACTCCAACGATGGCCAGCTACTAGCTAATAATGTCCATTAATAATCACACTTTTTTGATTTCCTTTTCTCACACAATTCTCTTATCAACTCATCTTACACCAAATCAGAAATTAAAAATAACCATAGGGGCTCAGGTTAGCCACGCGAGTCAAAGCTTCGACCTCAACCCTTTCCTTGGTAATAGAAAAGGGGAATAGTTGAAATCTCGGATATCTTTAAAAATATCTCGATATTCCTTCTGTAAATTATCAGCCACATCTAAATATTTCCTGGGGGGCCGTCCATCCCAATCGACAAATCTTAGCCTTTCATTCACCTTTATCCATATCCATACACATGCTGAGTGGACATTACCAAAGGACCTCTATTAATTGTTTTATTTTATATATTTAGTATTTAATCTGGTAGCACAAAGCTGACGATAATAAATAACAATAATAAATCTCACATGGTAAACCTAGTGTGGCGAGTTCAATTTCGCCTGGGAATTTATTCAGTGACGGAATTCATTAAGTAAAATCCTTAGTCCCATCCTGGCTGGAAAAGGCTGGTAACCTGTAGATAACCTGTCCCAATTAGCCTTAGTTGCAAAGAGTGGATGTTAATAAATATTTTAAATAAATTAAAAAATACCGTTTACGTTTAAAAAGTAGAAATATTGGTAGAATGATTTCGAGGAATGTTCGGAGCTTTGTGAGATTGACGAGAGAAACATATTAATTTTATTCGCTAAAACGTTTATTTCTATGATGAATAATAGCTTTCAGCCCTTAGAAATTTTGAAAGCTAGAGCATCGCTCTGTTTCGAGAAACAAGTTGTTCCACAGCAGTGTTTGTTTGGGAGTGAAGAATATTTTTTTACTTAGAGAGAAAAAAAGATGTCCAATTCTTCACAATTTTTTTTTTTAAATTTGAGAAGAATTGGACGTCTTTTTCTCTCTCCAAGAACTAGAAGGTGCACTATAGAGATTAACAATAATACTGTATATATGTATTTTTGTAAATTTATAAACATCTATTGTAATCCAATTAATGGCGTCTGGTAGATTTTCCTCTGAGTAGGAAATACGGATTTCCAACGAAAAAAAATGGGGACAAGAACGTATCACACAAAATATAAAGTTGTCCAGAGTCTTCTGCAAACAGAATACAGCTAGTGAAGAATCCCATCCCTCTATAACCTGTAGCTCAATAAGCTGTAGTAAAGTGAAAACTAGAAGTTCAGGGCCGGTTATATAAAATAATTTATTGGCTTCACTTAATTGTTTATTATTATACTAAAAAAATGAAAGAAAAAATCTGTATTTGTCCATTCTCATGATCTTAAGAGAAAAATTCAGATATAAACTGCGAAAAATTTATTAATAACACCTTGTAGCAATTATTTTCATGTGCAGTTACCATAAGTAAAAATTTCCGGCTTAGGGACTGGACTATCTTCAGACAAATTAAAATTAATGCATGCTTACTTCTGGAGCAATTACTCTAATTAATGCACTCTATTTTTGCAACAACAATGCAGTTCTCTATCTTAACCAAAACATGCATTAAATCTCAGCTGCAGTATGCAATTATTGATCGGAGTCTTAATGAATATCGATTGTGGGAAACAGGAAGGCGGATGAACGAAACGGAGGATGTGTATAATCGAACCGCTATTCAGTAAATAGCCATACAAGTCTGACTCAACATCTTACAAGCTTTAACTAAAATATCAGCTGTCCGTAGGTGGTAATAAAAACCAAACAGATGTGAATCAAATAATACAGATGATTCACTTAACTCAAATTGGGATGTTTCAAATTTGAAAAATGGGAAACACACTTCCTTAAAGAAAACGAAGAAGAAGAGCTTTCGTTTTGTCTATAGATTCTAAACTAAACCCGAAGAATCATTTTAAGGTTCTCAACCTCTGAACTATTTAGTTTTTCTCAACATATATGATCATAGATATAAATTAATTAAAATAAATTATTTATTAACGTCCACTATTTGCAACTAAGACTAATTGGGATAAGTTATCTATAGATTACCACCCTTTTCTAGCCAGGATGGGACTAAGGGTTTTTATTTAATGAATTCAGTCACTAAATAAATTCCTTTGGCCAGGCGGGAATCGAACTCGCCACTCTAGGTTTACCATCTGAGATTATATAAATTAATTATATTCAATTATTAATTTTTATTAAATACCAATATTAATTGGTACTCAATGATATATAAATTATACACAAACTCCTTTTGATATTCTAAATAAACTTTAACAAAAAAATAGCAAGTTTCCACTACTAATTACTGCTGAAAATGTATAAATGTGTTTATGGTTTAGATAACGGCTTATATATTTTTATTTATTTATTATTTGTATTATTTATTTATATTTATTCTGACGTAAAAGTGGATATTTTTTTGTTAGTCTTGAGAGTTTTTTTTCATTTTTTTAAGAGATATATGAGCATTAATTCAAAGAGTGTACTGCATGAGACGCCTTAATTTGCAATCTAAATAAGCCGTAGACCACTTGAGTAGACACATGTGGGGGTGGAAATACTGCTGACTTTATGTATATTTACTTTTTTTTAAACCAATGGTGGACAAGTTATTGAATTAGATCGAGGTCACAGTGTCTCATTAAATACCTGTATCCAGCTAGCTGTGTGTACTTGGAAAATTAAAACAAACGGACCAACAAACATCGGCGGACAAACAGGAGTATAACAAGCAGTCATTTTTGAATAATTTATAAGCCCTTGTTGCCCGTGCACAAGTGCGGTTCCACTTATTGTGTTAACAATATTGAAAAACATTTTCTAATTAGCCTTGTCAATTACACTGTAATTTGTAATTTAACGCAATACACCTAGCTTTAACGCAATTTTCATTAATATTACTTTAATTGTAGATTTAATTTCTTTACATTAAGTGATGTACATTTCATGACTCTAAAATACTACCAATTATACTTTTTAGAGTTACCTACAGACCAAATTTTAGACTATATAATAAAAAAATAAATTGAACGCTAAGTTGTGTCAATTAATGATATGATAGGTTATTGATCATCCATCAGCTTAGTAATCACGATTCAGAGCACTTAACGAACAAATATTACAATTAAATTTTTATTATTGTCTTGAAAATTGAAAAATAGGAAACCCTGCAATATGATAATAATTCATCTCAAAGAAAAATTCACAAGCTAGAAAATTGTCATTTACCAAGCATAACAAACATTTATCCCATGTGTCTTGCGCGTTATTTTTATTTGTTATAAAGAGCTCCGCTACTATGGTGACTTGGCTCTTCTTAAAGATTGGGGGTAAACAAAACAAAAACAAGTAAACAAAATAACAAAAAATTGAACACAAAATAATATAAAGAACAATAGTAAGGGAACGGAACAAAAAATACAAAAAGATACAAGAAACACGAACACAACTTAGAACTAAAAAAGGGCGGTAAATAAATAAGTGAAAAGAATGAATTTAGTAAATTTGAAAAAAAAAAAAAAGTATTTATAAAATAGGCATATATCACTTGCACAGACTCGAGCGCGCACAAACTTAAAATTTAAAAAAAATATCTAATTAAATATTTTCAAAGTGTCCAATCTTTTTTTTAAATAAGTCAGAATAGTGGCAATATTTGGGCTACCCTCAGTCAGTAGTTCCTTCAAGTCATGTGGAATGACTAATACAAATAGTCTCTGTTTTATACTAAAATTGGAACGATGCAGTGAGCATTAGTATGGCCCCTGAGCATTATTTTATACTTCTAACTCTCTGAGTTTTGAGATTTTAATGGTAAGCCGGAAGCTAAAGCAATGGTTGAAAACTATATTATTTACTAATTATTAGTAATATTTACTACTTTCAAGAATTATAATTCCAGTATGTATAGCAATTTTTGGAACGACGGAATCGTAGTAATGGGATAAATTATGATGTTTAGTATGTGCTCTTGTCCTGTTTGTGAATATTTCTAGATCATTTGGTAACTTTATTTTGTACGGTAGGTAATTATTGGATTTGACAAATTGAAGTGTACTGTCGTTGTTTGAGTGAACCCAAAATGAGATCAGCAACCACCTGCAGGCTTGTTAACCCTTTTATTCCAGCTCTCTCGAGTCATCACGCTGACTAGCCATAACGATATCAATAATCTGTACGGCGGATTAGCTTTCTCCCATGTACCGGAAGTGCAATAGTCTCTGCGTCGTCTTCGGAGGAGGTTTCATAGCGATAAAAAGCTGTCACTATTTTTGCAATGATAACGGGCTTATTCACGGGCTATCTTTATGATCCTCTCGCTCAAAGATGTTATACGATGTCCTTTTAGTATGGAGATATCACACAGGTCTAGATAAGACTTTTATGATTGTATGTGTCACTAGTGCTGGAGCCCGTCAGGTAGTAATGTATGTTTCTCGGTTTATTAGTGAAACAGAAAAGCAAATTGTTTTTGTATTCTGTGGCAGTTAAATAAAGGTTGAGAAAGGATATTTTTCAAAGGGGATAAATGAATGGAAGTTGAGCTCTTGCTGAGAGCTTAAGGCTAAATTAGTAGTTGCTCTTTTTAAATATGTTAATAGGCATTAATAACAATTACCTAAAAAAATTCATCCCTTTCTTTTTAATTATATAATTTACAGTGCACTCTTAAATCCGTTAATGTACCATCGTGTGTTCGTGTTTTCACTTAACCAGAAAATACCGTATGATAACATACTCAATTCCTTCCCTCCCCCTAATGCAGTAAAAAGTTAGGCACTTATAGAAGATTTTTTTCAAAATCAGAAGGCAATGAAACTACAACTGCCCCACGTTGATTAAGTATCGATGGTTGAGCGGGAATCACCGTTGGGTGGTTTGGGCGTGGCAGATTTCCCCTAATACACTTAAGACTGGACAGGAAAAGGAGTCGTTATCTTTTAGAAGTCACGTCATCCGAAGCAGATAGTTCTGTAGGTCACACCCAACTCTCTGCGTCCAGATAACAACCTCCTTTCCTTGTGCCTGGACATGCACTTGGTTCCCGGAAACGCTTGCTAATAGTCAGTCATCCAATTTTTCCCCATATCGAAATGAGCAACGGACATTGAGATCTTATCGATTAGCTGTAGCTCAAATTGAATCATCTCATTACAAAACAATTGGCAAGATATTCCCGGATTGTTTTCTGTTAATTACAAAACCAGAAATGATTACCTACATTTGTGTTGAAATTAAGCGTGAATTACAGCTGTCAATCGTTAAATATATTCACTTCAATATAATGGAGGGCAAATTATACTGATTAAAATATATGTTAACTTAGCTTTACTTAACTTTCACCGAAAATAGTGTACTCTATTTTAATTGGTAACTAATTATTTTAGTTCACTTAAAACTGAAAAGCAATATCATAAGTTTAACCCCCGTTTCCTACACATCCATACATTCGAAACGTTATTGGTAGTAATTTTCTTCTTAAATCTTAATTGCGTCTTAGTACTGCTGTAGTACTCCTATCTGCAATAAATACTTACACCTAATACATAACATGCAATTCTTCAATTGATGTATTGACAACATAACCCCATCCGATGCGTCCATTTCCTCTGGTTTTGTAACTGTTATAATAGTGCCCTATGGGAACTTCAGGACATTTGCGGTTCCTCAAAATAGTTTCTTTAAGAAATCTACTACTCTTGCGTTATTCGCTGAGAATAAATATCTGGAGGGTTGACGTTAGGTTTAGAAGTGTCATCTGTTTCTAATATCATCCATCTTTTTCATAAAATGAAGGCATAGTCGCTCTTGACCTCTGCACTAGGAAAGCCAGCTTCTGATCCTGTGGTTACACACACTGAATACTGCTGTTTGGCTCGATGTTGAACTTTTGTCCGTTTTCCCTGGACATACCAATGACCCCATATTAGCTGCTGCTTGCACATACACGCTATTGAATAAAGAAATGCTGAAAATAGCTGAGCTTCAACAAGTTTGACTACAGAGTTCTTTATAAAATGTTTGGGGAGAATGAAGAATTTCCATTTTTTATTAAAATTTAAACTCCTAATGGGCACGATATTTTATTTCTAATTAACGCCGTTAGCTTGTTTAAGATATTTAACCATCCCTTCCTTCTGATGAAGGTTTAATGCGCCTCAGGGTCCGCATGTCGATGACCCAAGACGCCGTTCCCCCCGGGCCCAGGGTTAAAAATTCCCGAAGACACCCCCACAATCTAAAAATAGCCGGTTTTTATATGGCTAGAGCTGGTCCGACCACAGACAACCCTCTGCCCGTTGTCTAGCATCCGCTTCTATTTCCAGAAGTGCCTCTACCCACTGGACACTGCCTGTCTGTCTGTCTATTATTAAAATATCCGATTTCTTTGGCCGGTACCTTTTGTAGTCCGTTCTTGGGTGACGGCTATTGTTCATCGGAAATAGAAACAACTCGTTACGGGCAGCTCTCATCGATTTGGGACTTGGCTCATGACATGTCTTGTCAATCTTAGTTTGGATATATCGGGAAGCCAGCCCATTGGGCCAGGGCGTCCAAATGAAATATTTATCCTATTAGTATAGATTGATAGTTTCAGATACTTACTATTAAATTATCAACTATTAATGAGTCTTGTTTGATGGGAAAACTCTATCATTCTTCGTAAAAAAAAAAAAAATTAATTAAAAAGTGTAAGTTAAATTAATAAACTCTACATCTGTACGGTTTAGGAAAGTCATATCTTTTGATTTCAGCTTATAAAATGCATTTTTGTAATTTCTCTTTCATTTTTCCTGACCGATTTCTATTGATTATTTCAAATTGATCCATATTTTGAAAAATCTTAAATAATATAATCTTACTTTTGCATTGCTGCAGTAATTTAAAAATTGCAAACATCCAACCGTTAGTCTGAATTTTTAAATACGGTCTTAGTTAAAAATATCCTTTTCGCAAATTAAAGCCTCAAGTGCGTCAGTAATAAAACATTTTAGTTAATTCTATTATTATACCGAATTGTTTTTTGTTTTTTTTCAAAATTTCCATTTGTCATTAGAATTGAATTGGTTGCACTACGTATTGTTTTTGGAAGTCCAATGAACGAATGGGATTGATTTATGTCTGAAATTATTTTGGGAAACTTGACACGCTTGTATGTAATTTTTTTTATCCAGTGTGAACATTTTAAATAAATAATTCTGAGAGTTTATTGAAATGAATCAAGATTTGCTTAGGGATATTTGTTGCTTGTAGTTATAAATCAGGTAATTACACGGGCATCTCAATTTATGTTTAAAGATAATTGAAAAGACGAAAAAAAAAAACAATGTTGCTTAAGTAATTATTACAAATTGAAAGAAGAATGGTGGGTCATTCTGGCAAATTAATCCTGTAACGTTATCGTAGAATGTATTTTAATATTTTTGGTCCAAAGGTTTTAGCTTTATTAATCTTTTGTGTCTGTAGAATAGATAAAATATTTTAAGTTCATCTTATTTTCACCTTTTCTCTAGCAGGCTTAGTCCTGTTTGGCATTATGTCTTACTAATGTTTACATACATGCAATACAGGTGACATTGACATTTTCATACACCTTGTCTCTTAACTCCGTTTTCATACATGTAATGAGGGAAATATGAAATATGGTTGTTGGCCTATTAGTATTTTGCAACAAATAATATCATCCAGGTATTTTCCTGCAAGAATAGCTGGGCTGAATGGATCTGAGGAGAGCGTGGAGCGGAGAAGCGAGTTGCTGAGAAGCAGCCCAGAGATATTCCCAGATTTATATTCGACTCGTGTCCAGTAGTCACCGCTGATAACCTTGCTTTGGAGTTAGCCGCGTTACCCACCATTCTCCTCTGCGACAACGTCTTTTTATCAGAACCCGCTCCTTCTCTTATCAGTCGAACAACTATTAAATTAAAAGAGGATTGTTAAATCATTTTGTCCAATTAGAAAAACCACTGTTCGTGGCTACGTTTCGAACCACATTTAAAGTTCGCGTGTCTTCGTAAAACTAAATATATATTTAGGTTGAGAAGTAAAAACAGAATGCTTTCTTTAGAAAACATACATATTCCGATTTTAAAGTTAATTGAGTGAGTATTTCGATCAATGCATATATATTAAAATTAGCCGTGACTCTTATACAACTGAGGATATAGTTGACTTGCGAATGCTACTGAATAACCGTCTGCTTAAAACATGTCAATCTCAAGACAGAGGAAATAATGTCTGATTGAAGAATTTTATTTATGAAATATTTCTTTCTTTCTTCCTTTAGAGTCGCCTCTTTTGCCGATTTGTAATTTTACTTGATTTTATTCGGCTTTATGAATAATCAATCGATCTATGTCAACAGAGTGATATTTCTGGCTTATCAAATTGCAAACTTAAGCAAGATATTCTACATAAACTTCTGGAGATTAATGTGGTTAATGTGCATACTAAATTATGGTTCTGTTCTATTCTTTGGCGGAAGTAAACGTTGACTATATTCATGTGCTTGGACATTAATAATATTGCACAATTTCTAAACATCTATTATACTGTTACATAATATACTTCAATTATAACTTTATAATAAATATTGATATCTATAAAGCACATATTTTTCATTTTTGAGATCCACTTGACCAATTCTTATAATTTTCTTGCGATGAGCAATCGTTTAACACTGTCATAACTCGAGTATGGTCATGTTTAAAATAAGCCATGTCACTAGAAATGAAAATAAAAATAAAATTTATGACAAATGATTTTTATTCGAGTGTTATTTTACATTTACGAGTGAAGTGATCTCACAACTTAGAGCTGTTCAAAAAATAAAATTTTAAGCGTAATTTAATAATAAATATCCTTAATATTCAAAGGAGTATCGTTGATAAATGTTTTATATTTATTACCAATTACAATTGAGTAATTATCGATTTATATCATGATAAAAAAAAGAAAAACATAATCTTCTTTTATATAACAAATTGGAATAAGTCCACCTTTCAGTCATCAACAGGTTATTTGGAATATCACCCGTTACGAAAGAATCTCCTTTTGACGATGTTAAAAAAATAAAAAGGATTTTAATACAATTAGCATAAGCACTAAGAAAAATAATTACATCAATTGTGGAATGAACCTCGTATTAGCCTAAATACCAGGTATTAATACATATCTTAAGATGGACACGCAAAACAGTATTAAAATTGCATCATTTTGTGTCACGTAACTTGTTTTTCGTGGTCATAAGTGTATTTGGTACGTCAGAGAATTTAGCTCCGTATAAATCCGGATTGTCCACAATCAAATAACGTGAAGAAAAGTGTCCAGCTTATAAGTGAGTTGTTTTTTTCCCCCTTCTTCCGTTTAACACCTCTAGTGATAAGTTATCAGCTTTTTGAATAATCATGAGCTTAGATTGCAGACAGGAGTTTTACATTCCTCCTTGTGGCGGGCATTGATGTAGGTTTTTATGGCTCTGTTGATAACATATTTTCCCTTGGTCTAAAGTAAAACATGTTAATATTTGACTGCCTTCTTATCAGTGGAGCCTGAAGGTGAATTTGACCCACGTGACCGTTTCTAAGCAGATAAGGCAAAGGTTACTCGGGCTTTCGCCATGGGAATTTGCATTTTTATGGTTTTAAAGAAATCTATGGAAAACCGTATGGGCATTAATTAATTTGTAATTATACATTTACAAAAATGTACAAAACCCCCAATAATCAAAATATATATAAAGTTTTTATTTCTTACAAGGAAGAAATTAAATTAACTTCTGTTTTATTATGTCTAAGTAATCGATATTTTAATTCATCTTAAGTATAATTATTTTAATTATAATCGCACTTTAAAAATTTCAATTTCATTAGTTTCTTTAACGAAATTGTTAACCTAAAACTTTTGTTGAGTAATCTTCATTGCGTTCTTGTGTATAATACTTATGTATTGGTCCAAATCAATTTTCTTTCTATTCATTCTTCTTCTTCTTCTTCTTTTTCTTGCATTCCTCCAGGTTTAATTAAATATGTATTTTTTTTTCAAAACCATTATTTCTAATTAATATGTATATATAACAAATGAATTGTTTATTTAAAGCTCCGTATTAATTAGCAGGTACATAAACTACATATTCTAATTACATTAATGAACTGAACAGTAATCAGAAGTTCAAAAAGTTTCTCAAAGGTTCCGTTATGATTTTATAATTTTTCCTAAATTGTGACTCTTACTTAAGGATTTATATAAAGGACAGGTAATAAATATTAGCACGACAATTATCTTGGAGTTATAGCTTTCACTTCAATTAGTCTAATAGAATTTATCTTTCAATGATTACAAACTGATGAATTACTAATTTTAATTAGTTACTATTTATTAACATTAATGCTATATAAATAATTAAAAAGAAATGCATCATCAGTTTTTGAAGGTAAAGAATTAAAACGATCAGTAATTGTACTTAATAGTTAGGACATTCATAGAAGACTCATTTGTATTGATGTGGTGTCAGAGCTTGGGTAGAAATTAAGACCGGAACGAGTTTCATTGGTTCCTGATGTATTTTCTGACATAGAATTAGGTTTTCCTGAATTATTTACTTAGATATGTTGGAAATAGTATTAAATGTTTATTTCATATTTGCACTGTATACTAACTTAAATTTTATTTTAATAATTTAGTCGCTATTTCATTTAATGAGTAAAACCAAATGCCAATGGACAGATCAGGGTTCTAGCTTATACAAATTATTAAACTAAACTATTTTACACAATTACATGTTTTATTGTTATCGTTTATCTCCTTCTTTCCTTCCTTCTCATTTATTCTCATAGACCAAGTTATATAGAATGTTAACCAGTTAAATCGCAGCTGCTCTATCACTGTAAGTATAATGCTTTCTTTCTTATAACTTAGCTATTTACCTGACATTCTGAGATTCTTCTTGTTCTGGTATATCACCCATCCCAGTTACTCTTCTGGATTTTAATTCCCGAGCCGTTAGACCTTGTGAAAGCTCTGAGACCTTTCAGATTCTAATTGAGGCTGGTTTTGCTATGCAGATGGTGCTAAGTGGCATGCAGTAGCGGAAGCACACCCCTAACTCCAGACTCCTGCGTGTGTCTTCCCGGTTAGATTCCCCTCTCCCTTCTCACAAGTTTCTTGTTCCTTTTCTCGGTGTCACCTCGGCTCGGAATGCTAAGTGTCTAGGAGGTGTGGCAGGGGTATTATCATCCAGCGCGTGCCTATTGTCTTGGTTCAGAGGCCGAACCCACGGATCGGTCAACCACTACTCCCATACAACACGCGCCATTTCCTTGACGCACACAACATCTCAAGTAGTTAGAAGAATATCGGGGAGCTCCAGAAACCTTTGAGTTCTTCGCCTTATTCCAGGAATATATAGTCAAGCCTCAATATTTCATGAAAATCCATTACACATACAAACTTATGAATAACAACGGTCCCCTAAGATGTGCTCCTTAAAGTACGCACATTCATTGGCAAAGTCAAATTCCGTGGGGAAGGAGCACTAGGAGTTTCTATTTTTCCGCCAGTAAGGCAAAAATGCAGTCAATGCAGTTTCCCAAGTTAATAAAAAAAACTAACTAGCTTTTGCTTCATAAACCATTAAGTAAATTCTTATTTTATATTAAGGAAGACCAACATGCATTAAGTGGCTCAGATAAATTATATATAAAATATTTTATTCAGAGAAACGTTCCCAGAAATAACATATGACAGTATATTTAAGGGGAACAATATTATTTAGTACAAAGGTAGTTATAAATGAATTTACAGCAAACTCTAGTTGTGTGTTGTCTCGAGAAACAATTGTAATAATAATACTTCACCTAAAATAAGATACCTCTTTAAATAAAATCCATCGTCAAACACGAGAGAGTAGAGGGTGATAATCTGTTCCAATTATGAGTATTGTAAATTGCAAGTATATAAATTAAAAAAAAAAGAAAGTATTTTATATGGGTTAGGGTTTCACATATCATTTGACATAGTAAATTGTGATGGGAATGGCTTTTAGACTGTATTTCTGTGTGGATAAAGCATATTGATTACTTTTACCTGTAGTAGACAATTTTGGATAATATGTTAAATGTCCGTATACTTTTGGTTCTCAGATGTGATGAACAAAACAGTTTTTTTTTTCTTTTCTTGCGGACTTTAAAAGGGATTAAAATTATTATTATTGTACAAATCCTGTAATTTCACGTAAAATGTCCTGTAAGGTATGGAGTTATATATGGACAGAGAAAGAAGCTGCCAGAATAACGTGCATCAATAAACTGGTAATTGGAAAGCGGCGCTGTAGCCCTTCGGGTAACCCATCATTTCCTGAGATCCTTTACAAAAGGGGAGAAGATCAACAATTAATTCGTACAGCGGACACTGTTAGAAGGCAATAAATGGAGAAGGAATCCCTTGCAAAGTAAATAGCAGAGGACATAATAAGCAGCAATAAAGCCAAGACTGTGCTTATCCTGGACAAGGCAGGACAAGATAGGGCCTGCTGGATGGTCATTACAGCTCTTATATCTTGTCCTTTGACCTTTGCCTTAGCCGACCTCCTCAAACCAGTCTTGTCTTCTTATTAACTACTCTACCAGAAGCCTATCCCCCGCACATCGTCCGTCCAACAATTTTGCGTAATATACGTTCCGCAATAGGAATCATTCAACCCGAGAAAATTCAAACTACATAATAACCATTACTTACGATCATACAGCCAATAGAATTAACCGAGTATCCATCGAGATAGCTAGCTCTAAAATACGTAAACATTTTTGATTTAAAAAAAAAATACCATTGTTGGGGATTGTAAAACAATTTAGCGTAGTACATTGCTCCTATATGAACGTATAGACTTACGTCACTGTAATCTAGAATTTCCGACCAACGTACTGATAGCAAGAGATATACAAATTTACGTAAATGAAAGCCACACATTAAGCTTATACGATACGTAAATTAGTATTGATAAAAGATTTTAAGGAGTTTTTCCTCAACTAAAAAGATGCACATTAGATGCAATTTATCAAAATGTTTTACTCATCGAGTAAAATTATTTACATCAAAAGATAATATAATGGCATTCTTAACCGAACGTTTATTTATTTGAGCTCTTCTGGGACGGTGATTTGTTATTTTAAATATAATTTATGGTACAATTATAACTAACAAACAAAAATTGAAACTCGAAAACGAAATATGAAAATAAATGAAGAAAACCCAAACCAAAATGTATGGAACAAAAGAAAAATGAGTATACTAAGCAGATTTCCTCACGTGACACATAGTTGTTGCTCATGACATATCCAAATCTTTACTTCTACTTCTGATAGAACCTTATTTAAACTTGAAATCTATGCTGGAGATGTTTAGTGATAGGACTCTGTAGTAATTTTCATAAGTTGGATATTTGTTAAGAAAAACTTACAAAATATAAGTGTCGCCTGTTAACCGTTTTGAGATCTTTCTTTCTGGTCCAGGTCGTATGACAGATGGTCAGTGGTCGCGGGAGCGGAAGATGATTCGTATGACGCGTATACCCGGCCCGTTCGGACCAAAGATATATCATGGGGGCTAGAAGGAAGGTCATTACTGAGATGTAAAGGTGACGTGGAGTGTTCGGCCATTTGTCAAGGCGGCCATGGGGCGACTCGCGACGGGCGGCCAGCGATTGTTCTTCTCGCCAATCCGCTGTGGACACGGTCCGGGGAGTCCGTGCTCAATCTAGCTTTTATGCCACCAGCTCCACCATAACACGTTTTTAGCAGGTTTCCCTGAAGGGAAATCAGCTATTGAGGTCGTACTCATGACGCGATTTTCGAAAAATTTCTTCAATGTCCATCGATCCTACCCAGGATTCCGATTTAAGCCGTAAACGAAATTGATCTTCATTTTTACATAAAACGTTTAAATATCGAATTTGGTATCGATCAGACAAAAATTGTGACCGCTTGAGCGTTTTGAGACATATATATGTATAAAATTTTGAACCGACCTCCAAGTCATTTTCGTCATCTCCCAGGTTGAATCGATGGGCTTTTGAAGAAAATTTTTAAAAATCCTATCTTAAGTACAACCTCATTAGCTGATTTTCCTTAAGGAACAAAAAACTCCCAATAAAACTAGAAGTTTGGAAGGATAATTAAATAATATGCATGAAACAATATGAAAAGCCATTGACTAAATAAATAGATATAAATGATGACTTATGAACATTGAGCTCAATAGGTATTTGAAAGTGATGCTAATCAAATTTAGTAATGATATGACAATTATGTAAATAATTCCAAGTTTTTTAATTATTTATATAGCTTTTTGAGTATTATCTAACAAAAATCTCACACGTAAAAAAAAACGATTCAAAATGTTGAACATTTGTCATTCCCGTTACAATTTTGAGTATCACCATCAATCATTCTCTCTAAAATCTGAGTACATTTCCTGATGTCACCCCTATTGCATATAATCCCCCTTTACATTTACTGTTATTTCTTATTGATGGGTATGTCAGGAAGTGGACAAGACCAGTTATTGTCAACATTCAAAGCTGATTCTGTCATATCTAGAACGTAAATAATTTGAAAATGTATTAATGGTTTTTAATTAAGCGAATCATTGGTTTGAAAATCTTTAATGTCAATCTGATACAAGTCGAAATCCGTTCATCGAAACCTGTTACATTTTAGCAACTGTTTTGGTGAGTTCATGTTTTTTATATAAACTGACAATTGTAGTAAAATGTAGTATAATTAATATTTCAGAAGTATAATGATTATTGAAATAATATTAATTAAATGCAAACATTAACGGTCCAAAAATCTATAATTTAGCCAGAATATTAATATTCTAGGCTAGATCAATTCGTATTTTTGAAACAAGTCTATTATACTTACTGTTGTGTTTTTGTAGGTCATATTGATATAACAAACTAAAATACTAAGAATCATGATAATAGTTAAGCTTATCGAGTTCCTCTGGATCCGGAAATTTAGACATATTTGATAACATTTTTACTAGAAGGATATTCTAGGAAATCCAGTTCATTGATCTAATGCGTGCCATACGTTGTGCCCTTCCCGGGTCTTTTTATACGTTCAGGGGGTGGTGCACCCTGAATAGTAGCAGTGATTAAAGTAACTGTCATTTAAATAGTATTTGAAGCGATTACCAGTGAAATCATATGTTGTTCTTATTATTCATTTATTTATAAAGATGTATCTATTTGACTTATTTTTATATTTTAATTATGAAAAATATAATGTTTTTTTAAAATTCCTTCATGACAGATGAATCTTACATTCTGAACGAATTTCTTAAATTTCTTTATAACGTGATTCATTGACATAATAATTATTGTATGTCCACGTTTGGGGCATGTATTAAATCAGGGGTAGTAACAGTTATTTAAAAATCACTGTTACTCTAATGGGATGGAACAACTTAGAAAAGACCCACCCTACTTATCGGCTAATGAAATCATTTCTCTAATTTTCTTAGGTGGTGGTAATTTTCACCCTAATGCATATTATTTATTATTTGTGTTCTAATTAGCATGAAATAATCGCGAGTAAAAGATTTTAAAAGATGTTTTTATAAATGATTTTGATAAGCATAAAAAACAACTGTTTGCAATTTATTTTTATATTAATGTACAGTATAAAAAAAATGAGTAACTAGTTACATTAACCTTCCATGTTGTTAAGTTACATGTTGTCCATAGAGATTCTTCCAGTGAACCTGATTTATACCCTAACATCAAGTTGATGTTACTTTTTTGTGGTTTAGAAAACTGTAGAATAGCAGTTTTAAAAACCTTTGCCTACAGTTTTTTGTAGATACATTGTTAGTAGATCATTTTAGTCTTAAGTGAATTAAGTGAAGTTATAAGAGACCGAATACTTATGTATAGGAATGTATTTAAATAATCCTATATATTTATGTAGAATATGAGAGATACTTCTTTTTTTAACAATTTAACATTAAAATAATTTGTTTTTACAGGTAAGGCAATGCCGTCGGGCAGTAAGGAATCATCCGCCGTGTCTCTTATTTGGTGATTGTCACATCTGTTTCTCGAGCTCGCCAGGACAGAACAACCTAAAGAACTCACGAAAAAGTTGGAGTTTCTAAGGTCTGTTTATATATGTGAAAAACTATCCAAGCATGTCCCGTCTCTTGTGTATTTTCTTGTCTAGCTCTTCTTGAAGCTTATCATTTATATTTCTTTTTTTTTAAAAAACCTGTGAAACTTTTGAAAATCACTGTCATGTATTTATATTTTTGGAATATAAGTAATATTAATCAATCAGAATCAAACAAAATGTTTCGAATCAATTTATTTATTAAATCACCTTTGTGCTCAGTAAATAATGAATTAGGCATACCCAGCTCAACTATTGTTTAACAATACTAGCTTCAAACGAGAAAAAAATAAGAGTAGTCTCAGAACCTCTACTCGTTCGTACTAATATTTTATAGATTTGACCTTTTTTGTTAAATTATCCTTCTCGCCCAAGAATTCTATTACATTTTGATATATTTAATTAAAATCCTTTTCACTACGTTCTGTGTTTACAAGAGCTTTGGAATAGCTGCAATACGTTTTACTTAATCAAAATTATATAAAAAGAAAGAAAAAAAAAAGATAGGAACCATTTATTCCCAAACATTATTCAGAATTGAGACTTATTATTTAAACTTTCTGAAAGAGTTGTAAAACAGATGTTGTTGTTTTTTTATGTTACCGGTTGTTCGGGAGGTTAAAGTATACAATAATGTACCACCCTAAAATGATACAGCTTGAAATCCTATTCTTAACCCTCCCAACCTTGTACACCTCAAATCGCCCAAATGCATTACTAATCTTAATAATAATATTTATTAATTAATATATTAAAATCATACCTTTTAAAATTCTGTAATTAATGATTTATAATACCTTTATTTATAAGACCACAAGGGTTGATACACCAAAAAAAAAAAAAAAAAAAAAAAAAAAAAAGGATAAAATCTTCAATTGTACAAACCGTATCTAAAATATACACTTATCAGTTTTTAAGGCAGTATAGCTCCACAAAAATGTTTTTAAATATTTCTTTTGTACCACGATTGACAGACTTGTAATGGAATTTCTCCCTTCGTTAAATTTTGCTGGTAACGGAATTCAAATGTATAAAAAAATTGAGAATAAGATATATTGTGGTGATTTTATATTTATTTGCAAAGATTTTGACAGTTATCTGTTGCTCTTGTGCCGACAACGCGACCCTAGTGTGTTTTGGGAGAGGACAGCGACCTCTACTGCATAGTTTATTAGACACTGGGAGATGCGACCCTCCGAGTGGGCAGCGGATGACTACGGACCCTCCACTAATGAGCAACAGCTAGATAGCAAGGACTGACATTGAGTGAGAGAGTGTGTGTGTGTGTGTGTGTGTGTGAGAGAGAGAGAGAGAGAGAGAGAGAGAGAGAGAGAGAGCACTTCTAGCGAGGACCCCTGTATCGTTAATAATTCAGAGCTCTAGGTGTGTGATAGGCTTCGGATCTGTCTAGCGAGGGTGGGGGTTCCCTCTGAGAGTGGGTGTCCACCCTGTCAGGGCTTTGCACGTACGCGGACAGTGGGAATGGGGAAAAGAGGCACACAGTTTTATAATATATTTTTAGATTTAAGCCTAATTTTTCCGATAGCCCTATAAAAAAAAATCAGAAAGTTTGTTCTAATTTGCATAAATACATCAGAAAAACCGAACCAGGAAGCGTAGAGATTTGCAGTTGGAAGTTGTTGTAAAAACATTCATTTAACACTCAGATAAATAATAGAAGAATTTGCACAAAAAATATAATTGCAGAAGATACTTCCAACAATTTACTTTTTATAACTGTATATTAACTGAGTTATAAACACTTTTCATAAGAGTTATACAGATATCCTCCAGATTTGGATTTCTTTAAGCCAATCTACTAAACTTTCTCTGTGCTCAGTATTACGGACAGTCAAAACAAGAACCATTTTTAGACCTCGAACCTTTAGCAGCCACGTATATGTTATATAGCAGTCGGCGTAACACGTTGGAGTAATAAGTAAACGATGATAGTTTGAGTCCCGAAGGCCCTTGCTCTTCTGTTGCTTTGTGAATAGCATACATACTTCCTGTTCGATATTCTCTCAATCATCCTAGTTGTCATACGGCATCGGAAAGCAATTGAGGAGCAGCTTTAATAAAGAAGTACATTGTGGTGTGAGTTTCTCCCGTAAAAAAAGGTTGGAAACCCAACCATGACAATGGCTAGCATTGACTATGAAGTAAAAATGTGAAGCATGACTAAATCTTGGCACATCCACCTTAGGCGTAAAGAGAATCTCTCTCTCTCTCTCTCTCTCTCTCTCTCTCTCTCTCTCTCTCTCTCTCTCTCTCTCTCTCTCTCTCACACACACACACACACACACACACACACACACACACACACACACACACACACACACACATTATTTATAACTTGGCCATTATAATCTCTTTAACACAAAATAGTTTTAGTTTTGCGAAAGCCGTTAATAAAGTTGTAATATTGCATTCAGATTGAATAACAAATAATATGAATGTTGTTTTTTGTTTACCTTTGATTTATAACTTAGATATTTCTTTCCTAGCAAAAGTTTAGCTAGGAAATTAAAAATACAAATCGTTCAGGACAAAAAAATATATGTCTTTTCTAATATTACCCTAGACTCAACCAGACTGTTTAGTCAAAGGCCAATAGTTCAATTAATAAACTTGTATTCAAAACAGTAGCTGACTCGATTAATAGTGTTTAAAAGGCTACTGCCATTATGTGTTCGTCTCGTGAGTTATGGTATAATGTCGACTGCGCCTAGAAGTAGGCAACCCGCAATGCTTATGACTAGTGCACTTTGCCTACTGCAGGCGCAGCTCAAACTGCAACTCACATAAACTATTTAATAACTTTTCGTTTTGCTATGTAACACATTAATTATATATATATATATATATATATATATATATATATATATATTAATAAATATGTGGTTAAGGTAACCATTTTATGAACTCATAATATTATATGATGATATTTTTAATAATTCAATATATGTCTTCCAGTTTTTAATTTTTTTATATTGTCCTATTTAATATTTTAAACTTTTAAAAAAATAAATAATAATAATTTGTTATATAATACGAATCGAATAATAAATTATCTTGTTCCATCGGAGTTCAGGATATTTATCGATCGATTGTGTATTGTAAAACAAACAAAAGGAAAATCAGATATTGGATGCCTCCATTAATTTTAGCCAAGTTCCAATCTTTAAATTTCCTCGTACTCCTTTATCGGAATGTAATCTCTCTTTAAGACTCTATTGACACTCTGGAATGAGTCAATCAAAGATGATTGGAGGATGGGCAGAGATCGGTATCTAGTGACGTCAGGGAATTCCCGGCTTTGTTGCTGTATTTGCCCTTTGATCCTATTTAAAATAATGTGGCGCTATAATACCCGTTATTCGTAATGATTATCTATAACAAGATACAAAAGTATGCCCTGTTTCGAGAATTTAGTAGTTTTCTTGCCGTTAAAAGGAACACAACTTACTGACAATAAGAGTCTTTGTCGCAGAAAACTCTATCCCTACCAAGGACAGCATTGTTCGACCACTGTTCAACCTAGCCTTGAGAATTTTCGAGAACCTATGGGCAATCAAATTTACACAATAAACGTTTTAGGAATGACGTTAAAGATGCATTCTTTTATATTGTATTTCATAGCTCTTATCATTTTTCTATGTCCAGAAATATTGATAAACAACCTATGACACCTGTTGTTACTTGACTAAAATCAAAGTGTCATTTAACGCAATTCAAGTGATAGAACTGGGGATTATCTGTAATGCATCAGAAGCTCTTTTAGTATTAATTTTCATGATATTTGCAAATGATTCGGAATAATGTCGCTGATCATTAATTGTAATCAGTAACCGCTGATTTATTTGATAATCCTACATAATTCCATGGCTAACGATTTTTTCCAAATAAATTATTAGTCACCTTTTTTATTAGGGTTATATATAGAGTAAGATATACGATTTTTTGCAGTAAATCACTGATCTCCATAAGTAAGAATTTCACGTTTCCATGTATTATCTAATTTTTTTTTTGGCATGCAAGATTTCAGTAAAAAGCAGTTCTTAGCCACAAAATGCCATGACATTTTAGCCATTGAATGGTGTGCGTTTGGATGTTGTGATTGGTTTTAGATAAAACGTCTTACTAGGAGTACATTATTATTACTGTATTACTTATGAATTCAAAAATTTGATCTTATCCTGATATTGCCAGCAATTCAATAGTATACCATTACTATTCTTCCACTTACTCACTGTGTTAATGAATCCTCTAAAAGTGATTCATTATGGTCATATATTATGCACAGAGGATTTTATTTTGTACGACACATCTTTGTTGATTGTAACGACTTGAATATTTGACCGCTATCATTATGACTTCACTACATTTGCAATTGAAGGGATTATTCTACTTGCTTCAAAAATAATATTAATTAATAATATGCTATTAAAATCCCCCGATTTAACTTTACAACTTCTCAATTAACGAGAGATATATAATTAATAAACATATTGAGTCCAAATTGGAAAATTTCATTGTAATCAAATTACAAAGAACCTGTTATGCCTATAATAAATTTCTGTCTGTTTGTCTGTCTCTTCGTCTCTCTCCGTCGCTCATTCCAATCTTCTCCTCGCTGTCATATGTTCCTGAAGGGTCATAATAGACTAATGCAGTAGATGATTAATCACAAGCATATTAGTCAGAGGTGACCCGTGGGTCACAGGTGATGGACACTCTCTCTCTGTTTTGGGTCACCAAGAATCAAAATCTCTCTCTCTTCCGTTATTAGAATAGTCTTCACGATGAAATATGACCATGTCAGAATTTATTTCTCATTGAGGGAGCTAAAATAAAAATGAAAAGGGCGATTGGAGATTGCTATCCACTAGTATTGCAGCTATCAAGAACATGTAATTCTTCTTTTACTGCTAATATTATAGTTGATAATTGTCTCCAGTTGACTTAATTGCAATATTTGGCTTTGTTACATTATTTGGAAATGTTATGAAAAATTAATTACAAAGCATGACCACAGCTTAACGATCAAATGTGTTATACTCACCTTGGTATAAATACTACTAATAAAAAAAAATTAAAGACTTAATATCTGTTTAAAGCGTGTAATAACTACAAAATAATGAGAGATTATAAGAGAAGCGGAATGGTTAAGAGGGAATAAATACGTGACGAGTAGCTGGGAGCTATAGGGATTAATAATGGGGCAGTGCATGGTGAGTTTTTGTTGGGTCTTTGCTGAGTTGAGAGGTGAGTTATAGCAGCGGCTGAGTTATAGCACTCCACGGCCATGCATCAACTCCTCGGATTAAGTCCTAATGAGATAAATATTTACTCCCAGTCTCCACGCTCAGGCCCCACCAGCTCCCTTACCTACCTTTACCTAGCACCTTTTTATATTAGATCAGCTTTTATGTCTCTCTCTCTCTCTCTCTCTCTCTCTCTCTCTCTCTCTCTCTCTCTCTCTCTCTCTTTCTCCCTGCGTGTCTGCAATGGTTAAAGTTATGTACCCTCACAACAAAACAGTATTGCTGACTTCTCTTGGAATTCTGGAAAGCATAGTAACAAATTGATTACAAGAAGAATTTTCGTTCACGGGGATTTAATACACATAATTGACTATTTAATACCTAAATTTCACCATCAGTGGAGGTTGAGTGAAGAATAAACTAAGATTTAAAAATGTGTAATTAGATATATTAGTGTTAGAAATATTTACGTTTTAAAAACCTGATGTAATCTAAAAAAAACGTGTTTTCATGCATTATTTATTTTTATTATTTATACCTGACAATTATGTTTTTTTTTAGTTTGCTCGGAGAAAGAGAGAGAGGTCATTAACAATATGACACTGTTACAAAACAGTTATTATAGAAATATTTTTTCCACTAAATATTCTTAAAAGCTAGTTAATTACAATTATGTTCAAAGCAGGCCAGACATTAAAATAATCATGTTGCAAGCTAATTGAAACCTGTTATGAGTAATTCTCTTGTTATGCTTATCAGTTACATTGAGCAATCAATAAATCCTTTATCAGCAGTAGCCTCCATTTTATCCAGGCAGACTAATGAAATAATAATATGCCGATTAGATATAATTCCTGTTTGAATCCATTATATCTTTTGGCTTTTACAAACATTTCTTCAATTGACCTAGGCAAATTATTGGACTATTATAACTTATAACGTTGCGTTATTTGTGACGCGTCTCTGCCAATTAATTTAGTTATTAATTTAGCAAGAATAGTGCGTTCTGATTTTTTGGATGAACGGATATTATTAGATTTCCGTGGGCACATTCTTTGTGTTGACCAGATTCGGCACTGAATGTTGTATGTACTTAGATTCGCAAGGCCCACCTATAACAATTATAAATTAATGATTCATTTTTGTGAATGAACCCCTCTTCAAAATACTAATATTTTTTACCCCTCTGAGTGAGATAATCGAGGGGCAGGTCATATGGATGAACTATCTACACTAAATATATCATTAAGACATGTCAAGAAATCTCACACCTTGAAACCCCTCAGGTTCAATGAATTCATTGAAATAATTGTCATTCTGTGTTTCTTTGTAATAAAGGATTAGAAAATGCTGGGTATTTTTGTTTCGGGCAGAAATCTGTTGATATCAGTATTCTGATAGGCAGTAGTAACCAGTATTATGCAGGTTGGCTAATATTTTGGATACTAACCTCGCCACCTGAATTGCATATACAATGTCATTGACCCTTCTGCTTCCCGTGCTTCACACCTTTCGTAATTTTTCTTACAGCCTTTCCAGTAGGTCTGTTAGTATATCTGTAGAGTAACTGGCCTATTGATAGCTTGGTGAGCCTTCAGGCAAAATTTAGCGCCGCTTTGAAAGCATCCCTCTCTCATTTTCGAAACTATCTAAGCCACTAAGATAACCTATTGAAAGTGCATAACGCATTGCAAGTAATAAAACAAGCTGTCTACAGGATCTGGTTTTATGCTTCTAAAGATGAATTACTACAAATGCTATAAAACAACCGTGAAATTGAACTGTGCCCCAGAATATTCCGGCTGACCGTCCAAGCCCATTACCACGAGGTATAATCCCAACTCAGAACGCAGACTCATTCCTGGAGTGAACTATGGGTCTGCCCGACCTTGCTTGCGCCTGGTGAAAGTATCATCATCGCTGTTTGTCATCAGCTATAACTAATTAACCTCTGGAGAAACAAATATCAGCATGTCGTAAAACCCGGGATGGTGCTGAGCTTAACACCCTTGCATACGGACGGACGCTTTCACTCTTGGAGTGACAGTTTTCGCGCGCCCACTGGTTTCAAACACCTACACTCCTTCTTCATATCGGAATCCTTTTATCAGGCTCTTGAGAGTGTTCTCCGTTTGCAAGTCAAATTAATTTGTACGATTCCTAAGCACTTCCTCTCTTGATAAGTAATTGTATTCTATTTAGTTAGTCGAGCCTCCTGTTTACTGATGAATCTTTTCTTTCCAATGTTAGTCACTTAAGTTTATGTGTTGGATGATCAAATGACCAGAACCTTTCTATCATTTCAAATTATTTTTTTTTTATCTTATGTTAGTGAGCCTGACAACATACTGATTGAAAGAGTTGCTGAAAGTATAAACAGTTAGTGAAACCACATAGTAATACTAAGTTCATTATTGTTCCACTCCAGCACCTTGCTACAGCTGGTAAGCCTTGGGAATTGAGTGGACAGTAAAAGCAAAGTTGACGTGGCTGGATGTAAAGGTCGAGATAGCGAGACATAAAAGGGGTTAAAAAGTTGCAGGTTGGATCGTTCACGACCCGCATCTAGCAACTGGTGAGCGCTGAAGATGAGTTTTTTATAGGTTTCGCCGCTGGCCCTGACCCGCTCGGCTCTAGAGGCGAACCTCCATTGTACAAAAACACTCATGAATTTAATTTCAATCGTAAATTTAGAAGGAGCAAAAGCCTTAATGCCTCACGACTGTGTTGCAATGTTTCGATGCTAACTCAAATCTTGATCTCTTTTCAATTTTGCCTGCGTATTCCTCCTATAGTTGGCTTCTTAATTGGAAAGCGAATGGCCTTAAACCCTTCGCTTTTTATAATTCTCACCTTTTTTAGCTCACTGAAATAGCACAAAAGTGAAAAATAACTCACGGAATTATTTACACTGTTGGCACGTTCAATTTCTAAATTCTCTGAGACGACCAATATTACTGTTCAAAATGTTTGAAAGTTTCGGAAGTTCTGAAGAAACTTGACAGCAGTAAATGTTATTAACGAGACTTGTACTCAAGCCTATCTTTGGTCACCGATACACTTTCAAAGTCTGAGTGGAAATATATTCCTCAATAGTTAACTGATTTTCTAGATCGTTTCTTATGCTATTGATTCTTACAGGATCCGTGCTAGGTGTCTCCATAGAATTCAGGATTTATGCGATTCAACAAGTCGCTTATCAGAATTCCACTCTTTCCCCGAGAGCTCTGCATTGTTTCAACCCCAGCCTCATTTTGGGCAGGAGATTTGTAGAAAATCTAGTTGATACTTGTTTTTATACTCTAGCATTCAGTATTTTCTACAGCTGAAAGAAAAATTTATTGAAGCTTACATACCGGGTTCTCTCTTCCAATACTTTACCCCTACGCCTTCCTGCGTATAACCTGTTATAAAGAAGATTTACCATAATTGAATAAGGAGTGCCCCGTCATGGAATGTCACGTATAATTTCCATTCCTAATTCTAGCACTGCCAAACCCATGGGCCGACTAGCGCCCTCTCTCCAAGTGTTCTATTTGGACCGATAAGAATGTCCATCGCCGTACACAATGGGCTAATGGGCGAAGCCTCCTCTGGCATCTATAGAGAAAAGAAAAAGAAGGAACCGAGAGATTATAAAGACCGGATTAGTAAACAAAGGCGTCAAAACTTACAAGTCACGGACAAGAATAATGAGCAAGTGGGCGACACGGGCTTGTGTGTCCGATGAATGCAAGCCTTGCATTATGGAGACTCGGCGATTCTCATTCAAACGTCGTTTTCAAGTCTTGACTTTTTTTTCCCTCATTCTCCAACCAAAATAACTGATATTTCTGTAATGGCTTAGTTGGGATTAAAAAATGATATGACTGATTTCCAAAATGATTAATTATTTGAGTGCCAGAGTCAGCACATTCACAGAATCACACCCACATTATCAGATATTCCAGTTTCCCCCTGATATACTGAATAACCGACGACCAAGTAGTAGACAGGGAACATTCTATTCTTTCGTGCTTGATTGAAACTGAAGAGCTAAACATTAATAGCTTGTCTTCCCTTGCAATTCCTTACGAATCGCAGTTTCTTGAAGTAATTTAGAGAATATATTACCTTCTAGTATTAAAACTTTGGCGCAGACTTGCTGGGTAGTATATTTATCCTCCTTCTTATCTTGAAGTTATATAGAATCGTAAACATTTACACTTATGGCTATTCGATGATAAAAAAAATTAAAGATATCAGCTGTTTACATTTTTATAGTAGTTTAGGCTTCCATAATTCCCTAGGCCTCTTCTCAGTAAATAAACGGGTTCATTCTAGCAAGCAAAAACCCACTGCAGAACATAATACGATAAACAAGACCCACATTTTTAAATACCAAATGTTCTAAGGTGAAGGTGTGTAATATGTTCTGTTATTGTTCAGAAATCAACTTGAATAATACAATTTTATTCCAATCGGGGACTCTCCAGGTAGAAGCCTAATAATAAATAATAAAAAAAAATCAATATATTTATTACTTCTAGGAAGAAACACTTCGCCAAAATCTACTTTCTATTTTATGTTCGTCCAGAAAATAGCCTAGTAAACAAGTTTTACTACAAATAAACTCGCGACACTTTTTTTGGTGCTATAATTAATAAATAAGAAGTTTGTTTGAAGAGTAAAAATAAGCCTCACGTTTTAACCAGCCCCACTTAATTATACATCAATTTAAAGTAGTATGTGTAGGCAGTTAATTACTCACTCATTTGAATATTTAAATTGTGAGAGTACGCTGGATAATAATAACAAACTTAATTGATTTTTCTTGTCACAGACTCCTTTTTTTTATTGCGCGTCTATTTATGTACTTTTTTTTTTGATAATGACAGTAAATTTCATTTTTGAATGCTAACTGGATGATATAAATAAATATGTACGTATAATGCAAAAGAGAGAAAGCCTTTTAGTACAATGAATGTTAAATGTAATTTATTTGTTCACGTAATTTGAAATTTGGATTATTCTGTTAATCAAATCTTGTTTATATATATAAGTTATAAACGTGCGAACCGTTGCAATTGGTCCTTTAGATATTTACAATTAAAATATTAGTTTGAATTAGTTAAACTCAGTTTGCTCTTGGCATTGGACGATCATTCACTTTTTTTACATTCACATTCGTTCTAGGATAATTAGGCTTCATAGAAATATGATGACATTTTGTATTTAACTGCCCGGTAATTCGTAATACTTGTTTCTTCCTGATATTTTAATATTCTTTTATGAAGAACACTACTCATGGGAGATTCGAAGAAGAGCAGGAAAATTAGTATTTCCTTTGCACTCCACGTGGCCAACCTATCCTAATGGGAACGGGCTAATCTTATACCTAATATTTGCTTCAGGACAGCCCTGTTTGCTGATGATAAGAACCGGGTCATAAACCGCTTAAAGTCACTTTTAACCTCTCTCACTTGTACAAAGTCTTAGTTAAGGAGAGCGGAAAAAGAACGAGTCACTTTCAAAAGGAACTGAGGAGCTTTTTATTTATTTCTTCGTGATTCATCCTTTCCAGCTCGGGAAGGAACCGGCGATTTTTATGATTAACATGTTCGATTCATATAACAATGGTCACGTGATCGGTCTTTATCTGTGACTCATTTTTTATTAGGGAAATATAAGGCGATAAGTTTATATGTTCAGAACTGATTAGCTCATACAGTGCTCCTGTGTCTATATGTTCAGAGTTAATTGATTAGTTCAACGTGTCTCTTGCACTCTAATAATATTTTGTTGGGATACATTTTTGTTGAACAACACGTTTTTGCAAAAAGTTCATAAGCCCCGAGAGGCATGTGACAAAAATGAGGAAAAATTCGAAAAGGATCCAAGTAAAAAAGGACTTTGTGTAGGTGTGTTTGTATGAAGCGTGTAGGGGAGACAGTGTGGTTAATTCCACCGTAATTCTTTAACGGTCCCTGGCTCTGATAATGGTTGTCCCACAATGGACAATAGTATTCTCTTTCATCAACTTCCATTTTACACTCCAAACTCTCATTCTCTCTCTCTCTCTCTCTCTCTCTCTCTCTCTCTCTCTCTCTCTCTCTCTCTCTCTTCTCTCTCTTCTCTGTCTCTCGCTCTCCTATTTCTATCAACTCCAACGCGTTTGCCCAGTCGCTTGTGAAGCCGGCGTCCGCGGCCCGACAATAGTTTCGCAGAAAGGGGAGTGTAAAAAGCGTCGTACTGTAGGAATTTCTCAATCGCACCGGAATCGCGGGCCATTTAACGTTTTTTGCCTAACGAGAACCTGTTAAGTCCGACTCGACGTCGGGGAGGCGTAATGAGATGAGAAATCTTGATTCTGGAACTCGAGAAAACATTTAGATCGCTTTGGAACTACCCCACTTATGCTATCATGGAGTTATTTTCAAAGTGTCAAGCTGTGCTCTTTCCTTACATGATGTATGATTCAACAAACACAAATCCACACGAATAATGTTTATCCTATTTCTTCTTTCAGAAGCACATTCCTTCATTACATAATAGAAGCCCATACGCTTTCCATCGCTACTGATTGCCCTTATACAAAAACACTCGTTACGCCACTTGATATACGAACTCTCATGAAATTAAATAAACAATTTTTTTTGCTTCCCTTCAAAGAATGTCACTGAATGAGATTAATATTTTTTTTTCTACGCAAATACTGACAATTTCTAATAGGTAGGGTAAATTTGATTTTTTTTTTTATTTTTAGTATAAATTGGTTCAGGGAGGGTTGAACCAATTCGTAGCTTTTGAAGATCCGTTCATTTTTGAGTGAACGAGTTAAATGTACCCGTTTCCGTAGGAGGTTCATCAGAGATTCGGTTCACACCTACCTAATGGAGGGGCGAACCTGTCATAGCTATGAGGATATCGCTGCGGCGTGCGCCCATATATTAGTCATAATGCCGGAGTCTAAAACAGACACACTATTCGCATTCTGCCCATGTTGCTCACACTATCAAAGCCAATTATGTAAATGAACCATCCGCACCCACATTATAGTGTTCCAATAAAATAAATTTAATCCTCATAAAGTTTGCTGGAACAATTATAAGTTATTTAGTATGAAATTCGACCTCGCAAACCGTACATTTCTAACCTTCTCTTGTAATAAACTGATGCATTTCAAAAATTGAGTTTCTACAGCTGTAAGTTAATCAATTTTTTTCCAATTATTTCTTTAAATTTTTCCAAAAACCTTTACTTAAATCAGTAATATACATTTCTATTAAAAATGTTTGATGAAATTGTAATGATATGCTTCCTAAAATAGCTAGACTTAGGATAATCACAACTTGTTCCAGCATACATGTATATTATGCACTTTAATTAATAAACTATACTTAAAATACAACTAAAGCTAGTTTTCTATGATTTAACAAAGATCATTATCCATTAATTATTCGGGGTAAAACGAGTAATTAGGTATTACACGTAAAAATACTTTATTCACTCTTTTCTCTGATTTATCACAGAGTATAATATCTGGAATGGACAAAAAAAAATTAACTCTATGTGACCACATTTTTAATTAAGTATCAATCACGAATTTAAATTAATTTGGTTAAATTTAATTCAGAATAATTAAATTATTCAGAATTAAAATTAACCAAAGTGTTCAGAAATTAATATTCATTCATTAATCACATATTTCTATAATATGTCCGTAATTAGCACTAATTCAAAATTAATGATGTTTTTTATTAGAAAAACTGTTAACAATATTACTGAAATTGAGTTATAAATACTCATTCACAAATACAATTCAAACGTGCTCTCTTATGCAGCCCATTATGCCGAGAATACTATTACATCGGTTCAACATGTTAATTCAGTTAGTGCAAATTAAATTAATTTTAATTAAGTATTCTTGCCCAATGTTAACACGATTTTCACGAAACGGCTCCATTAAATTTATATGGTGTTAATTCTTGGAATAGACATTAAAATCATTAGTTGAATATTTATTACAATTGGTTATCCTGATCCTAGAAAACTCTAGTTTTCTGGTTTATTCATTTTTTTCTGTATATACCTGTTGAAGATTTACTATTAAATAAAAATAAATATAGTTAAAATTGAAATAGGATTGTGTAATTATTTTATGTCACTGCTCATTGCCAATTTTAGAGCCTCTTTTCATATTAATTGGAAATTCTTATTTCAGTATTAGAATTTCAAGTATTTTGTAAGCAAGTTGTTGCAAGAATGCCGTTAATAAAATAAAATATTTATTCTTGGAGAATACAGTTTAAACTGTCTTCAGTATTTTTCGCTTTTTTTACTGATTCGTGCATTTCAACTAGATAGTATTGACATTTATGCCCTAAATAAAATATTGCAAATGTCATTCATGGTGTTAGGGATCGTTAATCATTTTCGAATGACGTTATGGCCGTCATATATTTTGAAAGGTTTCTAACAACCTAGTGGCCATAGTTTTGCAGCGCTTAAAAAAGCAGTGCCATTTTTTTTTAAATTTTTATAAAACGATTACCCGCTCCCCAATTGGTTTGACAACAAATAATGGCAATACACATGTACCTAATTCTTTTAGAGTAGCTATAATAATGCCGTAACTATAGCACAATACATTTTTCCATGCTTGAGTGTTAACTGAGTTATTTGCATTTTGTCTGTTTTCAATCAACAATAAACACCTTAGGTATTATTGCATAATATTACGTGTAAGTAAATATCAAATCTTGTTTACATAGGGTTTAACTTAAGGTATTAATAGAGAATAGAATATGCTGATTTGTCATTCCAGAATTGGGAAATCTCCTTAGTATACGCAGCCGTACTGACTTTTTTTCTTTTACAGTATTTACGCAGTGTTGAAATCATACCAAAGAGATCAAATTTCAAAATACATTATCCTAATTACTTGGAGTCAATAAAAAAATATATAAATATATATTCTTTTTCAATATATATATATATATATATATATATATTTTCTTTTACTTAGGTCCCTCCCCATCTCACTTTTTCGAGACAGTTAAGTCAAAAATATCTATATGATCTTAGAAGACAATAATAACAGCATTAGAATAATTCATAATCTCTCCCACATTATAGAGTTATACCCACTTCAAAACATATTAAATATCTAATCTTCTATCACATTTTTATGTCTACCTCCGACAACTGATCAAATTTCAAAAAGTCCTGCATGATTTCGTATGAAGTGTATAGGTTTTTATTTAAATTTAGCTGCAGCCTCTAGGGCAGAAGATATACTTTTTCGCAGGTGAAATACGAGCAAGACACCGTTGAGAAGGACTTATAACCAGTGGCGTAGCGTGAGCTACTTGCGTTCTCCAGGAAAGAGGTCAAGGGGTTCTACATTTATTATCTCTGGAAGTACAAGTCATTTTGCTGACCCTTCCACGTCTATTCCACTTCGCAGATGGCTGTCAAGGTTCCGACCATTCCCCCGGCAATTAATTCTCGAGTATTGCTCCCAACATTGAAAAAGTATGGTGCTTGATGGTTACGCCCATTAGGGGAAATGAGCATACTTAGCACTGGTATAGGCCCACTTTGAACTTGTTGGATATGCCGAGATTAATTCTAATAATGTGCGGTCTCCACGGCAATACACAGAATTTCCTGAAACCGTTACAATGCCCAATAAAAGGAAAAGTACACTGGAATTATCTCCAATCATTATAGTACAGTATTAAACAGATGAATTAACCGCACTTATCTTCAGTCCGGTTTAGTAATTTACATGAGACATTACTAGTATTAACTAGTAAAATAAACGAATCTTAAAATATAATAAGACATCATGAAGAAAGAGCCCGGCATTCAAATACCTAAAATGGTAAACCAGAAAAAACGTTTAGAACATAAACTGAGACTATTCTGCACTACATATTATCTGCTCCTAATTACTAAGATTTTAGAATCCATTATCAAGTTCTATTCGTAATTTAAGTAAAGTTTTCATAGCAAGTCAACCAATACGTACTATCCAAGATAGTTTTTTAGAACTTTACCCAGTATTATGAATATTATATATTTAATCCATTTTCTTTCAATACATTTTAAAATATTTCATATAGGCGACAATTTAGTTTAGATGAATATTGCCACTGCACATTTTCTGATTTGATTGGTTGATATATCTCGTAGAGTGTGAAAGATCAGCATAGCTGGAGTTCATAAAATGGATTCAAGGATACTATTGAACTATAAATTATATCTCAACTATCGAGGTGTAATTTCACAATATAAAGTCTTGCATAAGGGTACGGCTGTTTACATTGTCGCGTGTAAACAGCACCTTCGTGGCGGTCTAAAAACATCAACATATCATCTTTGCTTTTTTTCAGCATCGCACGCTTTCAGCAGTTAAATAATTTTACACGGCCGCTCTTTTATGGCAAATTTACTAAATCTGAGAAGTTATTGGGGTTTTTTTAAAGAAAAAAAAACGCTTGTGGTCCATGTTTCAAGGCACAGCTGAGTGACCGAAAAAGCACGATGGAAGATAACACCCAATGTATACTTTCCATAAGCATTTCTTAGGAATTTTTCGATCATTAATTATACATTCATTGGTCTAATGAATCCTCTATGCAAAGTCCGCAGTGTTTTACAGAATGAATAAAATTCAATCAAACCCCCTTTTTGGAGTTCTTGTTTAGTTATCAATGATATGTCATGGTTTTTTTTATTATACAGCACTATTTTTGCATGAAGAGACCATCTCAACAAAATCCTTCGTGGTCTAATGCAGTTGTGCGCAAGAAAAAAACAGGTGGTTGTGAGAAATAAATATTTCCATACTCATACGATCTGCATATGTATTGCAATGGGACTTATCTCTAGAATATTTTTCAATAAAGCTATGATAATGTGCAATGTGTTTATTTAGATTCTTCTGTGGAGTTGTCGAATGAAGGTTATAGACATTTATAAATGTTTAAGCAGTTAGCGCAGGCGTGCCCCGGTGCATCCCGGTGCATCGCTGCACCCGATCCACACTCCCATGCAATTACAACATTAATGACCGACACCTAATTGATGCCAGCGGAGCTAATGAACCTTTTGTTCCCAGCTAATTGTTGACCCTCCTCGGCGCAGCTCGGCCCACAACTCCGATTTAAATTGAAATAATCACACTGCTTTTCCAACCCCGTTATACTCCCCTCTCCCCAGCCAGACGTCGTGGACTGCCCGGGAACATGCACTAGGTGGATCTCATGGAAAGTCGGGGGAGATGTTTGTCTTGTTTCCTGTTGCCGTTTCATCTTATCGCTCTGCCCTTCTAACAATGGACTGTGGAAAATAATGCGTGCCAACGCTTTGCACTAACGACGCATTTTGCATATTCTTCCAGCGCGTGACTTACTATGCGATTCTTGATAGCGATCAACATTATCGCGCTTGTCGTGCTGGTATCTTCATTCCACGCCTTCAATATAACATTCCCATTTATATGGATTTCACTGAATGTTCAACTAATCACTTTTAGGTTATTTTAACAACTATATCAATCAACATAAATTTAATTAATAATTTTGTGAGTCTATCTCATTCCAAAGTAGATTTCAAATGATGCAGTTCTATTAGTTTGACTGTACTTCGATTGGAAATTAATTCAGTATGTAGATAAATAATCGATATTCCATCAGCTGATTTCTACGGGTATAATCAGCTGTTTTATATACGGTCTCCCATTTTTGGTATAGTGTTGAGGTGGCTCTCTTTGTTGAAGATAGTATTGTAATCTTCCTGTAAGGCAATACGGGATATTAAAGAAGGGACGATTAATAAATGTGTTGAAGAGGAGACGTGATTGTTCGTCTTCAAAATGAGCTTCTCCTAATCTATTCATAAATAAATTTAAATCATATTTACTATGTGTACACTAAATCCGTTAGCTTGTTCAGGTTTCGAGCCAGACCTAAATGGTCATTTCACTTATCCTACATTTTCCTGCAAAGGGCTGCATTCTTTCATTTTATTCTAACCATCGTATTGTGGCCTTCTTCACAACAAATGTGTTTGGTCTCAACATGCAACTCCTTAGTTCGGCTCCCATATCTTCTATTCCTGGAGAGCTCCAACTATGTAGTATTTCAATTTAAAATCGTTGAAATATACAGTTATTATATATATTTCATTTATTACTGACTGTAAAATCAAAACATGCCTTTCAGAGTTAAATCGTACTTTATTAGCTCAGTAATAGGGAACACACGGAGACGATGATTGAACATCCCGAGTTGCGAAGCAGGCGTGCTGATTAATAGGCTGATCCATAAATCAGACGGGGATGGAATAGCTGGAAATCCTGAGGGCTTCCTTGAAGCAAGTCTAGTTGCTCCGTCTACCGCGACCCACGACGGACCTTGGATTGACTCCGGCAAAAAAATGTTGTCCTTCCAGTGTTGAGCAGAGAAACCCCCGGCGATGTCATCAGTCATGCTCGCAATTCCAATCTCTCAAGAAATATCGCATCATTTTCATAATTGACCCTTCATTACAACTCGTATAAATGCATTGGAGTACTTGTGGTTATTTTTCAGCTTTGTCGAGTGCCAGCCATTCTAAAGTGCTTGCTCAACAATGAGAAATCCCGTCCATTACGTGGAAATTATCTTTTGTTTAAAGAACACCTGTGGAATAACTAAAGCCGAACCTCTATCGGGAAGTGATTCACTTTTAAGTAAACGGAAAAAAATAAATAGTTTCATTGTTGGCAGATATAGAATTCACTGATCCTCTAATGACCAGTTTCAAACCATTATTCCATATTTTATTACTAAATGAAATGATTTACCTAAACAGTAATGAAAAGTAAACATTTTCAAAAATATTTACAATAGTCTCGTATTGAGATCCAAGGTAGCTACTTAAGGCATGGTTACTTAAATGTTGAGATGTTTTCCTCGTGTTTCACAATATTTTATCATCAGGTGACTGTTTAGGGCCGACTATATAGTTATCGAAAAATATTTTTCATAATTTAACTCCTTCTCAAACTTTATTTGTTCCCCAATAATGGCACCCCTAGTTCCAATGTGGGCATCAAATAATCTTAATCCTTTAAGATATTTTTAATGTTTGTTTTTTTTATAAAAAATCATTTGCAGCGAAAATTCATGCTTCATTTTCTCCTTTCAATGGCGCTACATTTTTCATCGGCTACAGTGTAGACAAACAAATTAAATCGGGCTTATAATGTGTTTTGAATAATCTGCTCAAATATACTTTCTTAGAAAAATTCTCACACTCACAAAGTGGTTCTCGATTCTACACCAGAATGTTCCATAAAAATGCGCGAAACTGGAAGCTATTAAGCCGAGAACATTTTACAGAGTTCTCACAATTACGACAGACGCTATAAGCATTCTTGCCACCCATTCACTGTTAAAACATGTTTTCAATGTTTTTATTAATACGCTTGCTAACCTGCAAAATGGACGCCCGTTAATTTCACACATTTATAGCCCCGGGGAATAATACTTTAATTCAATTCTGCTTGCTAGTCTAGTCGTGATTACTAATTAATTACATGATTAATCTCCATTTGAATACATAATTAGCTTAAACATTGACGCTATCTGTGTAATTTCAGGCAATTTATCAACCTGGAATTAAACATTTACGCGTAAGGTATGCTAGCAATTGCTGTTATTCTAATTAGCTTGTAAATGCCGAGATACAAGAGTCTAATGAGCCTAGTCCGAGATATAATACGATTTTTTGGCATTTTTTTATTAATGAAAGTAGGAATCGTAAAGAAACATTCATCCACAGCCCATCAGAGCAACCCAGTGTAAACCCTTCAGAAGCTACCATGTTAATACTGAAAAATTTCCACGGAAATACGATCAAATGTAAAACTTGCTATCTTAAACACAAATGAATGAATTACACTAGAAAATTAAAATTTTCGAAAAACTAATTAATAAAAATTAATTTAAAATATAGAAATGGTAACATCAAACAAACAACAATATCGTTAACATCAACATTTCTGTTCAACAGATCGATGATTAATTCAAAATGTAATGATAATATTATGTAATTGTATACTTGTTTATAATTGGCAACTGAACATTTCCTGCGTATGAATTCGATATAGGGACGTAAAGAACATTTCGTTTTATTTTACAAAACATCAATATGGCAAAGTTTTGTTAAAAAGAAAGATTCTCCAAAATTCTATCAATAACTTGTTGCTCTTCAGGTGTACAAAATATTATCCCATGACGTAGCTTGACAGCTAAGTTTACATTTCTTATTTGTGTTTTGAAAGGGTGTTTTCTTTTTATTTTTCGCTGTATCGTTAGTCATGTTATCATATTTTATTTATTTTTACTATCACTTATGATATTAGCCATCCAGAATGGGGACTATTTTTTTTTTACTTGTAGGAATTCCTGTAAAATTCCCATGAGTGAGATTTTGGTCGTTGTAGGTGTACCCTTGGCGAGGTTTACCGTCGTTATCAGTGCTGGTCGGCTAGATAAACATTGACTAAGTGATAAGGATAGTGTAGGTGCCCTCTGGCCGCGCCTGTCTCAGCCAAGCCCAGAGGATATAATACGTTAAACCTTACTTCCCTTCCAGCACCGATATAGGGAAGAAATACCGCTTTGGCGGGGCTAGGGACTATTTATGTGGGCTGATGGCTATTTCAAGAACAAAAACACATAAAAAAAATTAAAAAGTGTTTAATTATAATAGTTTCAAATGTTTTCGAGGCAAAAAAAAAAACTGTTTAGCCCTTGCCAGGAGCTATATTCCTTATCCAGAACAAGCAATACATTAGTTTCAGTACAGCAGTACATTAATCTCATATAGGTACTCCAAGCTAAGTAGTTTAGTTTTACTTTAATTAGGTGTTCAACCTAGTTAACTTTTTTCAATTCACCCCCACAGCCTATATTTCGTGGTACTTGTAGTGTATCATAATATAATATTATGGTTGTACATAGCAAGAAGAAATATAATCAAAGGCTTTATCAAAATTGTATACATTAATGTTAAAAATAATCTAACAAATACAGTTGCCAATGCATAGATGGCTTGGAACCTGAGTTCCTCTCCCCTCCATTTAGAGCTGGTTTTTATATTATGTACTGATCTTTAGAAAACTATATGCCTTATTTTATTATTATTATTATTATTAACTTTTGGAGAATTATGAAACTGAGTTAATTTAGTAAGCTATGGCAACGGGGAGAAATTTCTGACTTTGTTGTTAGATGTTTCAAATAAACGATTACCCGAAAAATATAAAACTTATGCTTGGCAGAAATATGCTTATAAGCTATATTACATTTTATTACTTTTTTATAAAATGTTGGTTTGCTTATAAAATGAATTATTTATTATCAAATAATTTTAATGGTAAGTTTTGTACGCTAGAATGGCTCAAATTAAAAATGCTGTGAACGTTTAATTTAGCTTTGTTGTATTTCTCCTACCATAAAGAGACATTTTTTTTTGTGGGTACTGTTTAGTTTATATTAAGTTGGTTTTTTTTTCTTTTGAAATCCAAACCACTGGCCAAGGGAATGTTTAATTAAGGGATTCCTCTTTGGGGCTCTATTTTCCAGCAATTTCGAATGTTTATTTTCCGCCTCCGTGACTCTATTCCGCTTCTTCCCACAATTCCAGGCAGGTCCAGTTACACCAGATTCAGACGTGGATCTTTGTCCCGACGATTGTCTTCGGCTCTCTCTACCTGCCTCCGACAAAAGGCACGATTCCTCCTAGTTTTTTCCCTCCCCTGGAGTGGTGAGGGGGTTTGACCCGCCGAATCCACCCCCGGATTATGGGTCAGGTAGAAAGCTCTGGTGAAAGAGAGAGAAAGAGAGACTCTCCTAGAGAGGGTGGGAAGCGAGAGGAAGATAGGCTCCAGTTTCTCCAGTGGGCAGGTGGGTGGGTCCATCAAGGTCGCACCCCCCTGGAGAAATAACGGTACTCACGGTTTCAACCCCTCCGGCCGGCCATCTGTCTGGGATGGTCCTTAGACAAAACTTTCTTGGAATGTGGTCCATTTACAGGCATATTCGGGTCTGCTTAAACATATGTTCCACATATCCTTTTTTCCTGGCAAAAAATGTTTTAAAGCTTCAAAAGAGAATGAAAAGATCTCCCCTAATGGTCTACCTTCAGAAGAATGAGACCAACTATCCTCCTGTTTGGGGGTTTTCACAAAATAAAGCTCCCCAATTTTATTCCTTCATAATTTTTATTATTGCTACAGCATATATTTCATCTACATAATTTTAGCATCAAATTTCAGTACACCAAGAATAATGGACGTTTCCTTTATAAAATCGACGAGTAACATGGTATGCCTATTCATATTAATCTATTCAAAATTATTTGTCTGGCAAATGAATGTATATATAGAGCAAATAGTACACCAATGAATTACAAGTTTTTATTGTTTTCCGATCTGCGTATTTCGGTGGTTTAAAATTAAGTCTAGCATTTTGGGTCAAAGGGTCCTCTAAAAAATAATGTGACGTAGGCATGCGCCCAGTAACATCTATTGCAGTATTATCAAAATCTGTTGAAGTGCTATCATTAATGTCGAGCACATCAACTTTCACAAGGCAACGAAAGTCGATGGGTGCATAATAGAGGTAGACGATGGCCTTATCAAGGTTAATATTTCTTATATCCAACAACTTATTTGAATTCCACGTACGATAGATTCCCGATCAGGAGTTCCAATCTTCGGCGCTAGTTAGCATAAAAAGCGACTCATCTTCATCATTTAAAAAGTGAATTCGTGACAGACATATGACTCGACGTACAACAGCAGGTCCCTGCCTCATGTGCAACGGTGTATCTCGTGAAGATCTTCCTCGTCCCACACTCCTTCGGCCACAATGATGAGACTCCGTCCGCATAACTTTATTGGCTTAAGTTATGTACATTTTTAAAAAAGGCCACGACGACGGCGCTCGGGCTCCCCGACAACAATGGACCAAGGAATTCGACAGGAAGACGGATCACGAGCCCCGGGTATGATTGATCTCTCGGACGAAAGCCGGAACAATGTTACAGTCCATTTCGGAGCTTGGGAAAGCGGCCAGTTTCAAAGGTGCTTCCAGCTAACATCACTCACGCCGACACTACCCGGGTTCTCTTAAATATCTCAATAAAGCAGCGTAAGACCAGGTGTCAAGTGCCTCTCTAAAAGCTTTCTGAGCCTGCTTCTGTAATAACTCAAGCAATTCAGGACTGTATTATAACATATCTCAGATTGGTTAAAGTTGAAATCATTTTGCATTACGATAATCCGAGGGAGCATTAAGCAAATTTTCATTTAGTCAGAATATTCTGTACTGTTGTCTCATTTACATAAATGAAGTACTCCATAATGAAACATGTCTCTTTTCGGAAAAAAAAATATTTGAAATATCATTGCTATAAACTTGAATCCCTGCAAACATTGACACTCCTAAAATTCCAACAGTTATTAATTTCACCTTATTTTTTCATACAAGTAATTATGTCAAGGTAATTTATTATGTTTTCATAATATAAAAGTTATTTTAAATTATTTTACATGAATGCAATATAATAGGTTTCAGTAATGAGTTAATGAACAACAAAAAATGAAAATTTAATTGTCTTTGAAAACACTCCCAGCATGGGAACAAATAGAAAAAAACGATTTTCTTGGACGAAGAATAGGATTTCGGAAACCAGTACAGGAAATAAAAATAATTATTTAGTATCGAAGATTAACTATTTCGCTTGTAAATATATGTGCACTTAAAGGACTACAAATTTATAACATTTTTCTTTGGCTATCATATTTAGTAGTCAATGTAATGCAATTAATGTTCGTTATTATACTTTCCATTTTCTATTTTAGTTTTTATTCATATTTATTTTTATTTTATTAAAAAAAAAACAGTTATAAATAAAAATATGGAAAACAGTAACTGATCAAATTAAACACTACTATTAATCCAGGACAAACGATGAACGCAAAACGCAAAAAAAGAGAAAAAAAAAACAAGAATCAACAAATAGAAAAAAGAAATATATGAACGAAACATTAAATTCAAAAACAACAAATATCATATAAAGAAACCAGATAATTAAAAACAATAGTGACTAATAAATTACAGAAACGATTATGTATGTTCAATTTTTAAAATTGAAACTAATAAAACAAATAAATAAAAATCGTTATGCACACAAATAAAATGATTTAGAGAAAATTTTCTAAAACGTTTAGCATGCATTCGCAATCATACGCACACACTTCTCAGAGTTTTATATTTAGACAAGGTTTTAGTAGTATATAAGTTTCATACTTATTAGTACGGACTGTAGTCATTGGCTGCTCCAAAATATATTTATATTAAGTCTTACAGAATTAATTCCTTAATATTTCACCCAAATTGTTATATCCGACTCGACTATATGCTAGTTTAGTTATTTCTCTAAAGTAAAAATTATCCGATAAATTATTTTCTAGGATTAACATATCAGTAATAATTATTATTCATTGAAACAGGTGAGTACAGTGACAATAGGACAAGATGCCTCCAGAAATAGTCCCGCCCTGGCTAACTGAAATGTATATCTGCCAACAATGGGGCTGACGAGCATAAACACGGAGAATTATTTAGTATTTTGCACATAATGGGAACAGAGGTCGTCCCGGCGATGGACTCGGAAGGTAACAGGCATTGTTTTCGCTTTAGTGCAGGTTATAAATACAAACAGCTCGGACAAAACGGTGAAATGTCCCCCTCGCCGGCAATTATAGTTTCTCATAACGGAACATTTAGTGTTGTGCCGGAGGTTAGACTTGCACTTAGCACTTCTACAACTAATTTACTCTCCCATGCACCACTACCTGCACTTTTCCTGCATCTCATTTATATCCTTATGTTCAGCAGTGAAACTTCTATAACTTTAAACTACCGTGGAGAGGTTAAATTTATGGCCAAATTAGGACTTGTAAGGAGATAAGTTGGCCAATGTTCTTCGGGGAGCTTAACTTTGTGTTATTTATTGTGCGGGAATGAAATATTCAATAGTAATAATGCTCCACAAAAGAATAGTTACTAATTTAAGTATTATATCGGCTGTTCATTTCTTTTTTTGTAATTTGACAACCAACTTGTCCATTGTTCCTCATATTTTTGAATTAATTGTTTCAATTTGTTTTTTTCTTTCCAGGTAATATATTCCAACTGATAGCAAGCTGAGCTACATTTAATGCAGACCTTTGCGGGAACAGTAAGAATAGAAACAAATTACCTAATAAATAAGTAAACCATCTGAAATTCGTTGTATGTTTTAGGTCATTTTTCAAAACACAGAAATGGTATTTTAAAAAAATATATTGGGAAGTTTGGAATTGTAGACCGAATTTGGTTATTACTGTCAGAAATATGTGTATCACAAAATAGTATTTCTACTAATTATAACTGAGCAAATATAACAATGAAACAAAACTTCTAAATATACAGTGAAAATTGTGTTATGTTAAAACTCGATATAATAATAGTTTGGTATAGCAGAAATTAGTATGATTACGCAGACTACATCGGTGAAGTCAGTGCTTTCATCGAGAGCCAGTATATGAACTAGGAGTCAGCAGATTTCTCTTAGGGGGAATTAGCTATTGAGGTTGTACTCGTGATGGGATTTTCAAAACTTTCCTTCAAATGTCAATCGATCTTACCTAGGAGATGATGATAATGAGGTCCGTTCAACCTGTTATATATATATATATATATATATATATATATATATATATATATGTTAACGCTCCAGCAGTAGTAATTTTTATCTGATCGATACCAAACTCGACATTTGAACTTTCTATGTAAAAATGAAGATCAAGTTCATTAACGGCTGAACCAACCAGTGGGGGAGGGTTTTAGAAGGGGAATTCCGTAAATTCGAAATATTTTCGTTACTATGCGTTGGATCAATATTTTGTATAGAATCAATCTTTTTGTGAACGTAAATGTTTTACAAATGTTGTTATGTATGTTTTTTAATTATCTTGATTACTAACCGTGATATTTGCATTGTTTAGTTTTCCACCTTCTCTTAACCCCCCCATCCCTACTCTTTTCACATTAACAATAAGCTGTTATATTTTGAAGCATTTTATTTGAAGCCTAAATAACAAATATTGTTCTCATTGATCTTTTACGTTTCGAGATAAATGCAAATACGTTACGCACGTGAGAAATCTGCTTAGTTAATGCAGCCCTTGGGTGACAGAGTTTTTTTTTTTTTTTACTATTGTCTATAAGTTTTAATGAAAGTTAGAAAATGCTTACAGTACCTAAATATGTCATGTTTTTAATCTGAAAGCTGACATATATAGACAATGATGGTGTTCAAAGGTAGCTTCATACATGTGCTGCCCTCGTCGGTAGAATACTATAAACTCTACGGGTGGATCTATCAATAATGGAATGTAGAGGCTTCCATCATGATCAAGTCCCCCGAAGCGAACAAAGCGTACTTATATATTAGCAACGCCCTGATTGACGCCTAATTAATATTTCACCAATATGGCCTCCCACCCTCCGTATTTCGGCCATGTGTGCCCCTTTCCTCCTACATTTCATTCGAGCCAGACGCTAAAGATACACCGACAAGTGTTGACGTCCGCCCGGCTTAAGTAGTGACCGGTTTGATTGGCTTAAATCTCTCGATATAATCATCGGATGACAGAGTCGGAATCAGATTTGAAACGTCTCTTGAATCAAGTCTGACAAGAGTTCTGCGACATCTTCTCGACAAGTGTCATCTGTAAAATTTGATGTCACCCCAGATTTTGCCTGTCAAAATAATGAAAAATCAATCACCGGCGAACGTCACGGGGCATAACACGCTTAGTCGCAAATGTAAGTCTGACATTTAACCCAAATTATTTTTTTTTTCTTTTTCATAAATTCAAACAAATCAATATCTTCTTGGGAAAACTCATTTACTAAAAAATAACGATTTTTACTATTTAATTTAATGTATTGCCCTTAGTTTTCTTCATTAATTTTTACTTGTATAATTAGCCATTATACCATTAGTTATGAATTCGATCAATTATTGATATAAAGGTATTTTAAAGATTTTCCAAACTCGAAAACCCCCATAAAAGCTAAGGGAAAGTTATACAATTTCATGGGCGCTTACGTTTCTTTTTAGTATACATTATACATGCCGTCTAGGTTTCTATTCATTTTTATTCAACGCTGAAAAAACCATTTATTCGGTTCATCAGTTTAAATCAGTCTGAATTCTTTTTTAATATTCGTCCTGTTAACAAAACAAAATATCATTGTAACGATACTAATCTGCAGTTACATCGAAAATAGCTGAGTAATATCGGGATTATAAAACAGTTTTGCAAAATTGACGTCTCTTCCACGAATTGTTTAAATCATTGTCGGACTAGTGTTGAACTGGCGTCACATTACTGACTTGTTTACACAGCGGACTTATCAGCGCGAACCGAAATTCGAGCAGTTTTTGTCCTGTTGGTCCTCCATTGTTAAAACATACTTATGCCTATTTATAAACAGGTCAGATATCACCTAATCGTATCCGTTCCAATCTCCAAACTATACTTGCTCATTTACATATATCAACACACTGAATGTTCAATATATATATACTATTCTGGCACTAATTCCATTGTAATTGACGTTCGCAAGTTTTTGTGGATGATCTATTTGGAACGAGAATGGAGAATCAGCAAACGTCCAGGAACTCGACTGATATATATTCAAACCTACAGAGGTCACAAAGCCAGGATAGGTCACAATTCCAAGTGTGGGTGTCGCAAGTTCCAAATAATTATATAAAATAAACTAACCAGAAATTTCTAATAAATGTCCTCATCCACTGAGAAAAAAGTATTGCCTTGATTTGCTACATTCCTCTTCAGTTTAATGCACCGATATTATTTTTTTTTCATTTTGGTTTCGTCATTTTTTCACTTGTATTCAGATTATTTAAAAATATATATTTTAGAAATTCACGAACCAAAACATCCAAGTAAATTTATTTTTTGTAAATCATATAGCTTCATTATTCCACCCTCTTGTGTGTTAGTGTGCAAGTATGCTTTTAGAATTCTTTAGCAGGGAACCATATAGGCTTTAATTACTAAAGCATCGGTTGGTGTAGGTCAAATGTGTTAATAAACGTAGTAGATCATTCAATTTTACTTTATTGGAATTAAGTAGCTTTTTCCACAATATATTACGGCAATTGAGTTGCTGTAGTTCTTCCATCATGGTCTTGAGATTTCATTTTGCCGGATGCGCCAATTCAAAGAAACATCAAATCCAATATTATAAATTATTTGGTTTGTTTGATATAGAAAGGTAATAAGGAAAGTGTCAGGTTATAATGTATACATTTGCAATAGAATGTGAAAGATTGCGCAATGAAGGAATCACGAGATGAAAGAGGTTATCTATCTTTACTTGGATGACTTCATGATTACTGGATTTCACTATTTTTTAACAAATGTCCAGGAAAATTGGTTAATGAAAGAATCATATGTACGAGGTAAAATAATTCTTTTGTTTCGTATTTTACTATCACTATTTCCAGTGTTTAGGTAATAAATATTTTGAGTCGAGTGTGAAAAGGAAAAAAACTGTGAATGGAAGTTTCGGAAGGTGTGAAAAATGAGCATGACCGCTCGAAACCCTTTTGAAGGTGTTTGTTTAACTTATGCCAGAGCGAATTAGTGTGGGCCTGACCTGAGGTGTTTGCCGGTGCCAAAAGGGTTTTCGGCAGACAGATGTTTGTAGGGGACCGTGAGAGAAGGAAAGGGTCAGAGAGAGAGTGTGAATGAGGCGCATCTTCCGCAAAATGGGATCTCTGGAGACGGACGGGCGGGGCACAGGTAGACTGCCCGGTGCCCGCCGACTGTGGGAACCAAGTGGACATCCGAAAGGCAGGTAGATATGCAGAGGGAATCATCTGCTCTGATCCACACACCAGATTTTCGAACGACAATTGGCCAGTTTTTGCCCGTAAGTGTCGTGTTTCGAGTCCGTTTCTATGCACTTCATCCGCCTTTGGATTGTCATTGTTAGTCTAGGACCGCTCTCAAAAGGTCTCGCCCTCAAATAACATCATTAAGTGCACATTCACTGATTCATAAAAATGATACAATCATTGGGGCTAACCAAGGGGGATCGCCTCAATTCGCATACTTTTCACAAGTACTTAAAAAGTCCGTCATGCACACTTGTGATCTCATCTCACTACGTATTCTCTAATTATATGAAAATCCCGATGAGAAGAGGGGGGGGGGGGTTACTGAAGGCAGAAAACAAGAAAGTACGAATAACTCGCTTAATACATATAATACCAAAATATGCTTCGAACAACAATGGTGGAAAATCAAAAGTTTAATACGAACAGTTCCATAACATTTTATAATCCAACTCATAACAACGGAGGCATTTTGAATCGTCTAATTACCCCTTCATTTAAACCAGATATTTCGAAATTCCTTGACCTTTCCACTCGTCCGACCCCTTTCTGTTAGCCATTAACGAATTTTTTCTTCATTTTTACATAAAACGTTTAAATATCAAGTTTAGTAACGATCGGACAAAACTTGCGACAGCTAGAGCGTTAACAGACCAATACATATATGAATATATACATTTTATATATTTATAAAATTTACATACCCCTCAGAAAAGTGATAATTCATAAATTTGTTACTAAGTTAGAAACATTTTTTTGTGTAATTTAATTATACCTTATAATTGTGAAAACATTTTATCTAAAGCGATAATTCGAAAAACAAATGGCAGTCTTACTATTTTTAAAGCTGACCAAGTGTAAATGTGACCGAGGTAGTAGGGTATTTGTGTAAATACCTGGTCAGAGTATGGGGTATTGTAGGCATGAGTGGAGTACAGAGGAGATTTAGGGGGTGAAATTGTGCGTGGTTAAGACTCCAGGACCACCCCCTTGGCTGAATTTCCCGGGGGTTAGGGGATGGATCCTTGCATTTAAATTGCTGCACACGACAAGAATTTTATTAAACGAAACAACCATCTTGGGTGATATTACTGTCCCCTGGTCTTTCTTAGGGTTGTGAGGCCAAGGTGAAAACATGTTTCATGCTTTTATATATGTAAACGAGAAAAATGTGCACGGCCTTTTTTCTGCAGACGATGACAAGGAAAATCTTTATACACTTTAAAAAAAAAAAAATTATATTTAAGCTATGAATGTTTAGGCTACGCCTGATATATTGTTCCCTTGAATGGAAAGTCGTGATTTACATGGGATCGAACTAACAAAAAATTTTTAAAATAAAATATAATCATACATATATATCTTTTTACTTTCATGACAGTGTTTATGTTGGCACGGAACGAAAGCTTAATTATAAACGATTTATTATAAAATTTGATACAAAATATGAATTTTGTTTTGGTAGACCAATCGTAGAAAAACAGTATTAAATTTAAATACAAATGTATAATATGATTTCAGTTATCAATTTAAATACGTATCACGTCTTTTTCATACACATCATCACAGTAATACAAAAACTTAAAAAATAAACAGACAAGTATGAACTATTCTTAGAGGTGCAGAGTCCCTTGCAGTACTGAGTCTTACACATACTTTTCGGTGAATTCGAGGACTGCATAACTACATTGAATACAAATGATCTTATTCGTTAATGGCTAAAATCAGGCCCGGTTGTAGAGTGATAGAGGATTTCGAAAATTTAAAATATTTACGTAATTATTAGTCGGATCGAAGAATGCTATAGAACCGATTTTGTTAAACTATTGATGCTCTACAATTGTTATTCTATACATTTTCTCGTAACTCAAATATCAAACGAGTTATTTGTACTTTCTTGTTTTTCCTACCTTCATTAAACCCCAATTCAACTCAATTGATTTTTGCTTTGAAATAGACCATATATGGTTAGCTGAGATCGGCAGTGTCTTATCCAGCGCTTGGGAAATCTGCTTATTTGACGCACCCCTCTGCGTGTGACGGCCTTTTTAGGGTCCCTATTTATCCCCTTTGGGCTCAGCCTTTCAAAAGTGCCTATAATACCTGATTTGGAGAACGATTACACCCCGAAATCCCTGCTAAGCCAGTAAGCAGCCTGCCTAGCCCTAGACCTCAAGGGCCTTGTGGAGGGGATGATCAACCCCCCACCCTTGACTGTCCCTTGGCTTACATTGCCAAACTAGTTTTGCCCTTCCTAGGTTAACCACTGCCCATCAGTACTCCACCCGCACTCTCCAAATGGCACACCATCGAACAGCTGACCTGGCTATATGGTATTTATTTACCTTTCTCATTAATTGTATATATTTATATTATCTCATTTTCTTTTCCGAAAATAATTGCCCCATTGCTTCATATCTTCAATTTCCATATTGAATAATAACATTAAACCATGGATTGTTTTTTTTTTGTAACGTAGATTTGCAAATTCAATAAAACTCATATATCTAATCATAACATATACAAAAAAAAATGCCCTCACATTATTTTCATATGTTTGAAGGACATATTGAATATAAGAACATATTAAAAATAACTTAAAATTTCTTCGTATTTTACAGTTCATGCTATGGTCCATAAATGGTGATTTTTTTTTACTTTGCGTGGCATTCAATGAACTAATTTTACTGTAGATTATATAAAAATTAGACTATATCAACCTCGTTTGTCTTTAAGAAAATTTTCCCGAGAATATTTTTTATTAGATAATCATTGTTCACAGTGAATACAATTCAAAGCCATAAATTAACTTTGTGTAGAACGTTTTCACAGTTGCCCCGTAATTGAGAGAGGTTCCTTACGAAAAGGGTTACTTTTATATTTCTTTTCACTGTAATACGGTTTCTGGAGTAGCCTAAGGATTGTTCAGTGGTAACAAGATAAAACTTGAAGCATAGACATAAATCGTGGGGTGGTCAGAGGCCACTATGAGGATAAGGGTAGTACATAACCCTCGCGTGTATAAAACTCTAGTTAGTGAGACCGCCTTATAGCCACTCGAGACAGGAGTGAGCACTCGAGCCCCGCCGTGTGTCACCAACACTTTCTACCTTGAGAGGAGTATAGTTCTGGGTCGAGAGTTGGAAATTAATATTTTTCAACGTGACAGCTCTTTCTCAGGCTAGAATACTTATTTTATAATTTTTTTTTTTTTAACCCTCCTGTATTGAGATTTCTCTCTCAAGAGACTTTGGGATTGTAGAACCCAGGGGATTTCATGCCTAGAATATGTATTTATATGTTAAAGCCATATGCCTCAGAAAAAATAGGTATATACTAGCGGACCCGACAGACGTTGTCGGGATATTTCAAGCGATTAGGATATTAAATTTAATAATATTATGTTCAAAACAAAAGCTACTTTTAATAACACAAAAAACAACTTTTGTTATGTGCACGTTTGCCTAAAAACAAATAGAAAATGAAATATCGGGAATTTTTTATTCAGGCCTCCCTTATAACCCCACTCCCGTTAGCACCTAAAAAAAATTATATTGCTTATAATCATGGAAGAATAAATGCTAATTCACGTATAGAGTTTTGTTAAGTTCGGTTCAATCGTTAGTGCCCAATAAAATTGTTGGCTCCCACTTTACTTTTTTAGCGTATATCTCGTTTATACTTTGTTATATGACAAAAGTGAATATAACAAAAGTTACTCTAAATAACAACATAAACAACTTTTAACCTGTGCATATTTGCCGAAAAACCAATAGGAAACGAAATATCGCTATTTTTAATTTTAGGCCTCCCTTACAACCCACACTTCTGCTCCATCTGCCAGACTGATTTGTGAAGCTAAACCATCCAGGGCGTCACCCAAACGCGTACAAAAAAATGTATTGAAATCGGTCCAGCCGTTTAGGAGTTCAGTGACACACTCAGTAGAATTATATATATAAAGATATATTTGGTAATAGTTGGTATACAAATGACAGAAATAAAATAAATATTGTATAATAATAGCTGTAATGAAATAAAAATAGAAACTCATCATTTGGCCTAATTTAAATGTTTAACCAATTTTTGTGTCAGACTTCACTATGAAATAACTAATAATAACACGATATTTCATTGGCAATTTATAATATGTCAAAATGTTTTTTACTGATTTAGCCCTCGCTGCATTTGATTAATGGTTCAGCTGCACTAATGACAGGTGGCAGTAATTTCGCCATCATCAGAAGTATTGCTCCATGTGACAGGGCGTTACTTTTGTGCAAATGTCCCTTCTTTTTCCTTTTTGTGTTGGCCGTCCGACGGAGGTTATGAGACGCCAACAGTTTAAAGGGTTTTGCGACTCAAGTAACTTTTACGACGGAACTATCTGCCTGGGGAATTGCGGAACCATAGCCCTCTCTCTCTCTCTCTTCTCTCTCTCTCTCTCTCTCTCTCTCTCTCTCTCTCTCTCTCTCTCTCTCTCGGTGGGACATCTTCCTAGAGATGTTCCTTCGACTCCCCGACCTTGTGCAATCATTGGATGTTGTGTAGAGTTCCTGGCTTCGACGGCTGTCACTGGCTATTTATCCTTTCCAAGCTCTAATGGTGTTGCATCTCTCGCCTTTATTAATTACCATTGGCACTCGATTAATCTTAAAAACGGGAAGCGGTGGCCCCGGGAATTTCTTCACTTCAGTCTCCAGTTGAACATCCTTTCGGTTCCCACGATTTTCAAATAAAATGTCAATGAAATGCAATTAAAAACAAATCAAAACTGCCCATTAATAACTGCCAATAGCACGAGTAAAATCGCCCCTTTACTAAGATAAACAACGATTCATTATCATTCAGTTAAAAATAATTTGATGTGCGCATATGAACAAAGAAATTTAATTTAACACGTAAGATATAACAATGATTGATTGGAAATGAAATTACTGGAACATTGTCCTTGCAACATAATACCGTATAATTGAATTACCCATTTTCATTTCTTATGCTTCTAATTAAAAAAAGTCCTTCACGCAGGGGCTGCGTAAACTAAGCAGATTTCCCACGTGAATTATTACAATAGAGAAATTTCACGAGAGCCAAACAGTTTCGAAAACGGCCGAACTAGCTTTTGGCGGGAAACTCATTTTCGTCCGTTACCTGCCCACATTTAATACAAATGCAAATATCTCGGTTAATATTCAAGATAGAGAATAAATGTATATAACAATATTTATAGTAAATTTAATTGTCAATAAAATTGATTCTATACAATTTTTCATCTGACGTATAGTAACGGAGATATTTCAAATTTTCGAAAATCCTCCCCTCTAATCCCCCCCCTCCCACTGGTCCGATTTCAGCCATTAACTAACTTGATCTGTCTTTTTACATGAAACGCCTAAATATCAAGTTTGGTAACGATTAAACAAAATTGCGACCGCTACAGCGGTAGCAGACAAATATATATATAAACAGTTTTGAACGGACCTCATTTTCGTCATCTCCTAGGTAGGATCAATGGACATTTGAAGAAAAATTTCGAAAATCTCGTCATGAGTACAACCTCAATAGCTGATTTCCCTCAAGGGAAATCTACTAAAATGTATCTGAGTCTTTTTGGAGGATGACAAAAAGTCCAGCTTGATATTAGTTAAAATTTCAAAAATAGAATTCATTTAATAAAAGTGGCATATAAAAATATTCTTTCTTACAAGTCATTTTTCATGTTTACTTCCAATTTCTTTTAAATATAATACTTGAAAGTCGAAGAAACCATATGTGGGCCAATTAAAAAAATTTATATAATGATATATATGACAAATTGTCAATTATTCGGAATAAAAGAGTTTAGGTCACAAAGGAGAAGATGTACAGCGGAGCACAGTGGAGTGACAGGTAATGAAATAATGGAGTTAGAGATGTGCCTTGGGGGTCTACCGTTAACAAACTGTCCCGCAGGTTTTTTCCCAGAGTCGCTACAAATCGGATTACTCAGACGGCTGCGGTAACAAACCGTCGACCACCGCCCCAAGCAGTCTATAATCTAATATATATCTTATCGAGTTATCAGGACAGCTCCCTTGTCTTATCTACACTCACCTACGCCACTCTCTCACTTATAATAACTCTTTCCAACTATTAACTTTGACGCTAAAGATATGCTCAAGAAAGATCAGTTTCACCTGTAAGTTTCTGTTTAGCAGATCGCGAGTATGATCGCGACGAATCCTGATTCTACTAGAACAAAAATTTAAAGAATAACAAAAAAAGTGTGATTGTTTTAAATTAGACTGTAAATCAGTAAAAAAATGCGCTATGAGTTTTATTTGCTCTTTTCTTTGCTTTATTAGCTGATAACCTTGTCTCTGCGTATTGAATGGTTACTATTGCAAAATGAATATATTTATCTGTACACAATAGAACAAATTATTACAGATTTTGATATTCGGTAGAGCACAAACTTTTTGGCTTTGTGGGGGTATTTGATCAAGGATCTGTACGACTTCTTAGAACCAGTATCTTTGTATGTAGTATGTTTTGCAAAATAAATGTAGGAAGTCATGAAGATTTGCTTTCATTGCGTTTGGTGCCAAATTTCTACCGGAAATATCAATGTTCTCTCTTTGTGGTTTCTTTTTAAATAGTAACCGAAGATTATGTGTATTTCAAAATTGGCGTTTAATGGATTTTAAAGGAGGAATATTGTATTTTCCGTTAGTTACTTTAGCTTGATCTGAATAGAATTTAACCAATTTTACATTGCTTGCATCTGCACTGTGACACTTCCTCTGTCTGCCTGTGAAAACGTTTTCTGCTATATGAAAAGAGACAGCAGTGCTGAAAATTTCAGACTTTTACTGTCACATAATTATCAAAGCTATAGATTGCCTGTTTAAAGGACACATACCGCAAGAACAAGTTACTTTAGACTAAGGTAGGACATAACAAGATTATTCTTTAATGAAATAAGCCTGGTGCATAAGTAAAACTAGACTTTGCTCAGCGGGAATCGGACAACTATAACCTATATAATTGCCATTTAAAAGAAACCTGCGACCCATAATTAAACAGAGTTTATTTAATGCCGTATTAAGTTTCAGATATGGACTACATTTCTTAATGCTAAGCGTCATGTAAAAATAAATTGAAACATTAAGTTGTCCCGCGGGGTCTGATAAAAGTGCGACCAATAAACTTTCTCTAGCCGTAGCCTAGCTCGCGATAAGGTCAAATAGTACAAGTGTCGAGATCAGTATCAGACAAGTCATTGTCCTGCTAATGCTTGTCGGGAAACCCAAATGACTTTTCAATGAGATATTCTAGGTTTATCAATGGCGGTGAAATGGGGATAATCGGAGTTTATAAAATGTATGTTCAATCGTCAGATAATGAATGCCGGGGTTATGCCATCGCTGCGCGAGCGGGGTTTGAAAAATGTCAGAGCCGAGTCGGACATTAGCGGAATAATAATGTCCCACATTGCATTTAAATATGTTATCACGTACACGGCTGGGAACTGGCCTCTAATTAATTATGGTAATTCGGTCGGGTCAAATTAATGAAGTCATTGAATGGTCTGTTTATGTAAACTCTAGATGCGTTTGTATGTCTCAGCCTTGCTCGGGGAGCGGTTCTCATCCTATGTCTCTAGCCCTTCTAAGGTACCCTATCTATTGGCTTATTATTAAAATATCTTCAGACCCTATAAATTACTGTGAAATAGTGTATAAAATATCAAATAGAATACGACATTTCAGCGACTAAATTCGTTTATGATAAAATAATCTAAGTGCATTCAATTATAAGGAGTTCTACCTAGTTTCATGGCAACGGTCACCAATAAAAAAAAACAATTATAATACAGAACATATAAAAAATATTGGGTCCAGAATACTAAGAATTATAAGGACTAAATTTAATTCATTTTATTTACTTATGAAATTTTTAGGATGGACGCACTCCTTAATTTGCAGTAAATTAATTATACTTACTTTTGTGTATTGATATTCATTTAGGATGGTTTTAATGAAGTATATATCTATATCTACTGTACACAAAACGGCTCAAGCTAACGTGAAGTAAAGCGGTATGAAAAAAGAGTTGTTAATGGCCTTCACCATACTTACTGAACATTATTAACTAAGTGATAGTTTAAAATTTCTTTATATATTCTTTATTTATTTTTGGGGGCTCCAAATAATACATGAAGTCCCATCCTGGCTGGAAAGATAGCTTGCTTGCAGGTTTACTTTTTTACTTAAATAATGAAGAAATATTTGATTTTGAAATGTTTAAAAAACAACCAAAATTAAAGTTCTTGCTGTGGTACAAATTATATGAAAAGGTAACATACTATATATGTAATAGGCAGCATGTCACTAACGAAATACATTCGTGATTATAGTTCTTCTGAAAATAACATTCCTAACAAGGGGTTTAATATTTACTGTTCTATATACTACTGTATTTGTGTGACAATGGAACCGATAATTTGTCATTGTGGTTTTTCTCACTCTTTCACAATTTTCTTTACAATTTGTCCCGGTATTCCTTAATTTAGGTGTTTCACATGGTTATAGTACTAAAGGTTGTTTGAATGTTGGTAATTGCCTCTTTTTATAAGGGCTGACAATTTTGTTCAACAGCTGATAAAGTGTCAAAAGTGCCGTCGGACTCTTGCATTATTGTGTGTCAGTTGAGGTAAATTATGTAGGACAACTTATTAGCTTTCTAGTTAGTGTAGATATTTCCTTTTAATTGAGGAATACGAAGTGACGGACGTGCTTATAATTCTACACGTACGGAACATGTTCGGGAAAGGAAAAGTGGCGTCGCGGAAAGTGAGTTTCTCATGCAATATTGACGACGAGGATTCCGAGGTTTGCATTCCATCGGGAGTACTCCACATGACGTAGCCAACGGGTCGGGGCGAAGGAAGAGGTTGTCCAAGGAGCGAGTATGACATGCGACCGGTGACATTTGGAGCGGCGAGGTTCCCACGAAGGCTAAATGTCAGCCTGACCAACGCCAATTAGGGCATTGCTAGCGAGCTCTCCTTGGAGGCGCTACGGGCGTCCGGCACCGCGCTTTAATTAGTCAGCTGAGACCCGCTTTATCGCCGGATAACGCGGGAAAAGGTCCGGTCGTGACCTAGCACTCACACTCCAGATTGGCACTCTATCTCCAAGCCCGTTGGCAGATTTCTCGCGGAAATCATTCAAGTACTTAAGGGTTGGCATAAGAATCTCAATTATTTATCAGTAAAATTACCCTTATCTTAACGCGAACCCCGACACTTCTTGATAAGGATTCCTTCCTTGTATTTGCATTGCTGAATTAAACAAACATTCCTTTCGGCAAGCCAGCGAACTGAAAAAAAAAAGAAGATCTCCTTAGCTATGTAGCCGACGGTTTGCCTTTTCTCGTTAACAAATCAATCACACTACTTCCAATATTACGTATGCAACCTTTATTTCAAATATAACTACTGCGGACAAAAAGTATTTACCTGTTTAGGGAAAGCTTGAATTTTATGTACCTATCATTATGAAAGTAAAGGATTAATGTATTACTGAAATCGTTAAAATATGCTTTAGCTATTTAACTGAGCAATTATTTTCTGAGAGTAGTTCAGTAACAGAGTGATAGTCAATTGTACTTTGGCCAAAATACTCTCACAAATTCCCATCATGGAATTTAAATAGCTTTCTATGAATTCTTGGCAGGTTATTTGAGGTTGTAAAATTATATTTATTGAATGAGGTTGTGGTGTGCAGAATGAGGTTTAATATTTAAGTTAAACCTCAAAGTGGATTCCTTATTGTATTAATACTTGGTTGTGGCGGGGTGAGGAAAGGCGTGTATTGACATGAGATGGAAAAGGACAGCTACACAAAGCAGTCAGAACATGACGTTCCATTAATGTTTCATGTCCCGGCGGATGTCCCTGGGGGTCTCCCATGTCATAAATCATCTCTCAGACTTGGCGACAACGGGCTGACCAACTGACACAGAACCGCGATAAGGCCGATATTTGCCGGCAGGGCGGAGAGAAACAATAAAGCCGTTTGAAGGAGGCGGTGACAAGAAAGGGAAGTGTGTCGGACTGGAAGAGACTATTATAAGAAGAGATATAGGACCTGGGACTGACTCCTAATTGGCGTAGGAACAATCGGAGGGGCGCCGTATATCAGGAGATCCTGGGGCCAATACGTGGGGGCGCACTGAATCTATTACCAGAGGGAGGGGGGACACTTGCCAAAATAAGGCAATCCCTAGACAATAAACCTCCAGGCTGTTTCCATCAGCCACTCGCCCAAGATGCCCTTTCACAGATAACTCTACAAATATATACTGCTTTCCTTCTCTACCCAACCTCAAGGTTCATATTTGACAACATATCTTACCAAAAACTGAAAGGCATGAGAGATCCTTGTAAAGGTCAAATCAGAGTCATCCTTATCACTGTTTAGAACGAAAAACTTGATGTGCGCACCACATGACTTTCTTGAACTTCCATTGAAGTAAATAAACAAAAGGTCTTTATGTATTTCTTCGTCTAACATGATTGAAGACATAAAAATGTTTATACGCCTACTAGGATAACAAAAATTGCAATTTATCCATTGCCCCACCCTTTTACTTCGGAACATGGAAGTAAAAGTTTTGTGATATTCCCCAATACGTAATCATTTCATGAATCGAATTATTGAGTAAAAGTTTCAAAACCAATCACTAGCTTTCCATCTAACTTGATTGCTTCATTACTGTTAAACACACTACCAATTGTATAATTGCATGGATTTTATTGTTAGTATTTTAAGTAAATAATAAACACAGTTTGCACCGTCTATTAATCTCAACAAACTTCTTACTATCAAATGTTGGGGATTTCATGCTGCCTGAATTCATTTGGTCAATATGTTTCTTATTTAAAAAACACGATGCGAATGGTTAGAGAGCGAACCACTTGCAGGTTAAACGTTTTGTGACCCGTGAGGAGGGAGGGGGGGGGCGGAAAAATTGGCTTTCTAAACAGTACGTACGGTCTGAGGTTTGACGAGTACTGACGTTCCCATGGTCGGACTCGGGAGAACAAGCCGCAGACACCATATTGTTTTACGGACCTAGCAGAGTGTGGTAAAGACCAACGGCGAGCTCTCTCACAGAGATGTGTGAAAGGCGGAATCGAAGGGTTCGATCTCTTTGGTTTGATCTCTTTGGTATTCCTTTTATACCACAACCGAGAAATACTCTCAAGCCCAAATCTTTGGTCCATGGGAATCCCAGCTGACCTCTCTTCATCCCATCCTACGCGTGGATTATCTCTCAGCTTCCCTGCTTCTTTTCCATGAGGAAAATGTTTCGGAAAAGCCTTGTTTATCCCTTGTTTGATTTAACATTTCTCTAAGCGGGTTTTTTGCATTAAAACAAACCATAAGAACTATAGAAAAAGAAATAACTATATACTCATAAGCATATAATTGAAAAATATATTTGAAATTTCAAATCTAAACAGATATTAGTTAGATTATAAAATCGGAAATAATTTTAGTTGCAAAATTGACATATAAAAAAATTGGGAAATATAGTAAAAAAAAAACATATAACCTAAAATATTTACTAAAATGAATATGGTACCTTTATTTAAATACGAGTATAAATTTCCCTCTATATAAATAAAGCTAATGAAATTTGTACAGTTCAGTTATTTTTAAGTATTTACAGTAATTGTAAATTAGCAGAAATGCATTTGTTATTATTGGTCTAATATTTATTTATTATTGAATTTATGTTATTATGAACAACTCATTTGATACTTATAAGTATCATTAATTGAACAAAACAGTTATAGTTTATTTTCTTCACAGATGGATTTCAAAATAGAATTAATTTCTGTGTTTAAATGGATCTGTTTTTTTTTGTTTTGTTTTTTAAATTGATTTGTTTTAAGGAAGGATGAAAATAAATTCCGTAGCGTTAACTAAACTATCCAACGTTTTCCCAATTAAGTCAGTTGTTCATCCTATCCTTCTGAATATCTTTTATATTTTCTTTTCTTGGCGTTTAAATATCTCTGCCTAATATTTTGGCACCGATATTTATTAGATCTCGTAATTAATAAATTTGTAATGCATTAATTATGGTGACATTTACTTTAGTGGTATTTTATTGTGCCTGTCAGTAACTGCCCAAACGAGGCGAATTGACCTGTAGCTTGATTGTTGAAGATAGTCCATCATTTTATAAATGACTATATCTCCCCCTTCCCTTCTGGTATATTGCTAGCTAGTAGAACAAGGCGATCTTCCTGACGAGCCATCTACTAATGCCGTCTACGTGTGTCTCAACAAGGTGATCGTGCCCGGTTTTTTACCGAGTCCTGGGAACCCAGCCGCTGCTCGGCATCTGGGAGCAGACTTTCCGACAGCTTCCCGTCATCTGCGCGCTGATGGGGCTCATCAACCATCTACATACTGCTCTTGCGGGAATCTGTGTCCGAGGACTAGTCTAGATGATGTAATCTTTCGGATTTGTCGGAGGGATATTTTCTTTGTTATGATCCTGCCGAATGACCGAAGGAACTTTCAAGATAATGGTACAGCTTATAAACCCACTGTTACACATAATATACCATTTTCCAGTTCTTATACATTTTCAGAAAAATAATAATAAATATTTAATGGTTTCTAAAAAATATTCATTCCTTCACCCTGTCTTTAATTTTGAGCATTGCTTTTTAATATAAACTGCATCTATTCACCATTCCCACCTGTCCACAAAAATTTACAATTATTTTTTACAAGTAGGAAATAACTGATTTTTATAAAGAATAACTTGGGAGCTTCAATTATAAGAAAGCCTATAACTGCCACTAATCAATACTGTGTTTACACAAGTTCTTACTACTCAATATTTAGAAATGTAGATTTTAAGACTGATGTGTCAAATAAGAATGTATAATCTCTAAACATAAATATTATAATTTAATTGGTTAACAAAGGAATACTGAAGTATTAACTAACAGCAACTGTATACAAAAATAACGGAAATATATCAAAACTAAAACTTATTTCCGAAAAAATACGTATTGTTCTCCTATTCTGATGGTGTGTCCAAACTGAATATTTGATAAAACACTCATAAATCAGATAAAAGTGTTAAAGAAAATATTTTAAAATGTTATCGGCCAACCTGTTTAATTTTACAGAATAAATTTCTTAAACTGGAGTTTAATTATGTTTATGAGTGACTTATGCAAATTTTTGGTTTGTTGTTTTTGTCCCCCAAGAGTTGTCTTTTATAAGTCAGTCCATTATAGAGTCGTTGAATATTAAGTGGAATGAAGAAAATAGAAAGAAAAATAATTCAGGCTAAAGAAAATAAATAAATAAAAACCACTGCTGGCTGGTGTTTAAATTGTGATATGGTATTTATGAATGAAGACTCAACACTGCCCGATCGCCTTTCATTCATAAGTCTCATCGTCCTACGCGGCCCTTTTAGAAATTAGAATAAAAATGCAGTACATTATCAGTACACAATAAAGATATCATTGGCTAAAATCCAATACCTCGCTCTAACTCTTCGAATGGTCTCTGTATAATAATCACGTCCAGTACTTGCGGTGTGTATAATTTCTACAAGGTGTGGGCAGGACTATTATTTTACGAGCGATATACTAGCATGTATATAGCATACCTGACCGAGGTCCCATTTCGTACTTCATACTTAACTATTTTTAAGTAAGTTACAACTGGTGTAGAGTTACAGTAAATGTATTCCTATAAGTATACTGGTAGCAACAAGTGGGAATTTACACGGAAAACTACTTAGATTATACGGTTTATTCTATGTTAATGTATAAAATATTGGACATATACTATTACAGGCGCGTTCCATTATACGCTTTGGTCAATGGCAGTTGTATTAACACATTTCATTATGTGTTATGCTGTACTACATGAATGTGAATAGCTTTTACAAAGGGCAGTGTTTTTAAAGGTACTTTATCATTTTACTAGACATTAAATTTTCGGTTATTTCTTAATGCTACTATTTTGAATAATATTTTTTTATCTACGGTGATTATTGAGAAATGTAAATGTAATGAAAGAAACAGTTGTTTCTTTTACAAGGCAAAAAAAGCCCTTCTAAAATTATATAGTTGAAAACTAGCTATAAGTGTTATACCAAATTCACGGTGTTATATTCATTTTCTAGGAGTGATATTATATTACCTTTTAAAAAACTAACAATGTTATTTACCAGCTACATTTAACACATCCGCTAAACAATTTTGACACATCGAGGAATTCGCCAAAAAGACAAATTAATGTCAAAATTGGATATATATAGTCGACTACCAGTAATCTTGTTGGTATTCCTGTTGTTCCATTCTCATGCAACAACAAAACATCTGAAGAACAAGTAGTACAAAAACTGAAATTACTAATTCAGCAAACTAATCACGACTGATTTAAATGACATATCGAATGCTAAATGACACTTCTTGCACAGTAATAGGTTTTTTTTGCTCGAATCTACATTGAAGTCTGCTTCTTCTTTTGGTCAGAGGTAAAAATAACCCGGTTTCAGCTGTTAGTTCTCTACTTCACACCTATGTCAATTTGATGCATTCATCAGCTTCCGTAAATCAGCTATGAGCAAAAAATATATCTGAACAAGGATTCGAAATGACTAACGCATTACAAAATAGTAGAATATATCCAAATCAGTCACAATATTACTAACTAGTTCACTAGTTCATGACAACTCTCCTGTTCGCAAATAATTGGGTAAAATTTAATTTTGTGTTTAATTTTAAATGAGCGAAGCGAGTTTAGAAAGATTCTCTGATTGACTTGTCACTACCCGGGCGCGTATGGACCTGGCAAGGTTTTGTTTGTTCTACATGTTTCAAAGTGTATCAATGCATATTTGATGTTTCTCACTGCACTTCGGACATTATGAACATGCAAAAGTAATGCGGCTACACAATTTCCGAATACAGAATATCACTAATGTTTACTACATAAGAAATTTCAAATAATTTCCTACATTTAAAGAAAGACATAATTTCTGTGAATTTATCAGCATTTGTCCTGTAGAGGGTTTTTGCCATTAGCAAAACTTGTCATAATCATGAAAAAACAATTAGTGGATTTATCTGACACAAGTTTAAATGGAATATGGTATATGTTTGGAACACTTACTAAATCTATAAAGCGTTGCAAAAGTGCTTCAGTGATATTCTTAATTCTGGAAATTACAAAATCATGTTTTAAGCAATTATTGATCCTTAAGTTAGTCAAATGAAGGAAAAATTTCTGTTATTAGTACACTTGATTAGTGACTGGTTTTTAAATTCATATGCTAAATATTATATTGTGCTTCTTTGCATGTATATTTTATTTCAACGGAATACTGTAGTGTTTGGAAAAAAACAAACTACTTCATTATGTTAGGAAATGTTGATACGTTTACCTCAAATTCTAGAAGTTTGTATGTGATAATTGGCAACCATTATTGTTCCTATTCTGTTTATCTCAATAGGTAACGGATTGTTTTGTTCTATGTCACATCTGTTAATTCACCCTGTTAATCAGCTATAGAGGTCGTACTCATGACGAGATTTTCCAAAAATGTCTTCAAATGTCCATCGATCCTACCCAGGAGATGACTAAAACGAGGTTTGTTCAAAATGATATATATATGTGTTTGTTAACGCTCTAGCGGTCGCAAGGTTTTTTTAATCCTAACCAAACTCGAAATTTCATCGTTTTATGTAAAAAGAAAGATCAGGTTCGTTAATGGCTGAAATCGAACAAGTGGGAGGGGGGTTTAAAGGAGAGGATTTTCGAAAATTCCAATTATCTCTGTTACTATACGTAAGAACGGAAAATTGTATTAAATCAATCTTATTGAAAATTAAATTTACTGTAAATATTGTTATATACATTTATTCTCTATCTTGAATATTAACCGAGATATGTGACTTTTTCAGTTTTCAGCCTTTTGTAAACCCTTACTCTTTCTCAACTCACATAAACAATACTCTGTTATATAATAGATCACTTTATTCGAAGTTTAATTACCAAGTATTGTTTTCCAGTGACCATTATTATACGAGATACATGCAAACAAGTTCTGTTGAAATTAATATGTTCCATTCAGATATATTTTAGTAATTCTTTTTCTTTGCGGTGAAGAATATTTCGATCTGTCAGTTCACCCTTGAGGGGTTGGCTAACCTGTTTCTTTAAAATTCTGACGGGTTCCGTCGGGTGGATATCAAAATTGACTGAAAGATTTCTCTTTACCGGTTGCATTTATTCACTTAATATGCACGGATGGTGTTAAGTGTTGGTCAGTATGTAGATTTATCTATTGTTGAACTTCACGTGAGGAATTTGCTTGGTTTACGCACCGCCTTCGTGATGGACTTTTCATCTTATTAGGCCTCTGTATGGGTTGATTGTAGGTGCTAGAGAGAGAGCCACTGCCCCGTAGGACAGGAAGTGGCGGTGGATATCTAAAGTGTTACAAGCCCCCAGCGGTATTGTGAGGGTATTGCGGCCCCCGATACCGGGGTTCCGCCCTGCGGGGGGTGGCTCATCATTATTCACGCCAACCCACTCCTCCGCCTCTATCTCCGTTTTTACATTTTTCCTCTTTCTCTCATTCTCTCACTCTCTCCCACTCTCCACTACACCCCCCACCCCCAGCTCTATGCCAAAGGTTCTTGTTGTTTATAAAACTCCACCGGACAGAGGGGTCCCCCCGCTTATTCTCTTTCCGCTCCGCAATGTTTATCTCTGTTCTTATTTGCGAAATAAAACTTTTCCATTCTGCGCTTCACATATTCTCACTCTGATTATGTATTCAGATCTCATTTGAACTATAAAATCACTTGTCTTAAATACCACTGCAAAGAGCAACATTTTTCTAAATGCTCGATCATGGACTTTGCTGAGGTGTGTCTAAGCCAGTAGAAAATAGTTCCACTCTTAAGTTCAAGAGAAGAATAAAATCCAGAAACACGTAGCCAGTGTGGGTATAAGGATTTCACTTAATGAGTCTTCCACTAGGTAAATGCCTATTGCCCAGGTGAGCTTCGAACTTGCAACTCTAGGTTTGCCATGTGAGATTAAAAAGCCAATTGAGAATACCACCTTACACCATAAGTGAACTGAGCTCGAAAGATCAAGAGAAATTTTGTTCAAATTCAGCCTCAGGATCCCTCGAACTTCGAGGTTCTGATTTAGAAACTTCCTTAAAAATGAGATCGTAGTCGTATCTATTGACTATTATTCGAAACTTCGGAACTAGCAGCCTTATTTGCACTAATTTTCTCAAAAGAAAGTCTTAACTAAAGTGTGACGTTGGACCTTTAAAGAACGCTCACTTGCACAAAAAATTGTCAGTAATTGTGAAGCCTTCGGTTGTAAATTCAATAACCAAATTCAATTGATTCAGACAATACCGAGCGGGATAATCGTTGTAGACCAATGACAAATCGTCGGTGACCAAGGAGGTGGTTGTAGGAGCATCGGATGTTGGAACGTCGTTCACTGGGATGACAAGACATTCAAAGGACTTGACTAATGACTCTGTCTAATGGAATTGCTCGGATTAATTATCATGGTTTGTCCGTTAGTCGGTCAGCAACAGATAGCGCAGTGGTCGTAGACTAGCGGTTGCGGCCTCAAGAGATTGGACCACCTGTCTTGCGGCTGATATCACTCCCATGTCACAAGCTCCTTGCGAGTTACAGCAATTCGGTTGAGATAAATAAATAGTCAAGTGCAACTTTCTTTTAAGAGTAATGACACTAAATGGTTAATGAACCGTTTAATGGATATGCCGAATGGTTCCTCTAATTTTGATTTACGTCTTCCACGTGTCTTCTTCATTTTCGACAAGCTATCGCTGACAAAGCCTGACTCTGTCCCTTGTACTTTCTGCAAGAATCTACATGGAACTGCTTCTACATCCTCCAGCATTTCATTCTATCAAATTGCTCATTTTTCAGTTTGCGGGAATACATTGGACTTATCTTGTGGATTCATTGAGATTTATTCCTTTTCTGTTCCAGGAAGTCTCTTAACGCATAGCTATTGAGAAATAATAATGCTCCAATTTTATCATAGATATAATAAGCTTCAAACATTGGCAATTTCCTTTGCGGTACAAAGGGGTTAAGAAAGTAATAAATTGACCAAAAAAAAACAACCCTATTTCACTATCGATAATGATGTTCACTCGACATTTATAATAGCCTTACATCGAGCGACACTCCATAGCCTTCTGGAATAATGATTTACTGTTCGGATTGGCGGGGATTATAGCTTGCAGCGCCCTCTATAAAATCCAGTTGTCCACGGTGGATTTTGAAATTTCAATCTCCCCCAGCAGGACCATTAAGGGGTGACAGGAGGTTTCAACGCCCACCGCCCCACACACCGCCTTCTAAATTACAAGATATTAAATTTTAACAGAGCCAGACGGCTCCCCTCGATCTGTGAGTTTTCACACCCCTCTCCTCTCTCCGAAAACCGCCCCTAATTCCGCTCTCCAATAATGGCCTTCATTTTTTTTCCTGCCAATGAAAATCATTAGACGTCATAGACGTATAATAGGACGTTTATGAGCTTCGACACACACAATTAATTTTCGTTATTTCAGATTAATCACTTTTTACGCTAAGAATTTTGATCAAGTGTCATTACTATTCATCATTTTAATTTGGGTATTTTGTTAAAGGTGTTTAATAGGGGAATGAGAATCTTTGGCTCAACACCCCACAACGGACCAAGAACTGCCACACGGCATGTCATGTGGTCAGCGTGCTATTATTATTATTTACTTTATTGGTTATACTGTTTCCCTCAGAGAAATATCACACTGCTTGAATCACTAGGAAGAAAGAGGACAGGATTAGCATGCATTACTGGAGTGACTCTTGTAGTGCCTCTAGAGCGTAGAGACTGCGCAAGTAGCCAATGAAGTATGAAAGTGCCTTATTCCTGTGAAATGATGAGCAGACCACTTTGTTTCTACAAAGAACCGTATGACACAGACCATGATACTTTGTGGATCATAGGGTCGCATTGCTTCCATTAGGTTACGGTCCAAAGTCAAACGTTTCTCCACCTACATATGTCGACACTCACATTTGCAACTTTAATGGGATTGTAGCTGTTGACCCATTTTCCAACCAAATGACGAGGCATCATGACTTTCTGACAAATTGAATTTAGCACCAGAGTAATCCCAAGAGGAGAGCGAGTGAGAACAGACACAAGAGGAGTATAGCTAATGCTGGAACTAGGTCTGTGTGCCATGTGTTGTAGCTATTACCGATCGACAAGGGGGAGACCCGCCCCCACCGATCCTGCCATTGAAATCGCCCCACGAATCGATATTTGGGGTGACCACGGCTGCTCTGTTTTCCCTCCGACCATAATACCAGGGAGGATACTCTTACCGAACAAACACTGAGTCAGTAGCAGTTACAATACAGTCTGCAAGCGCTCTCAAGCCTATAGGTTTCCTGGGTGGGAATCGCCCAAGATTATCCTCTTAAAAATGTTTGCTGAGCATTTAGACCATTTGTTGATACGGGAAGACAAACGGTAGCTGTTGGATTAAACTCTTAGCAAGAGCAACTATTTAAACCCACACGCTTTGAGTCCATATTGGGCGAATTATTTGTGTTGAAGGTACATTTAGGTTCAGATCAATTGGTTGGTGGAAGGATTAAAAGTCGGGATTCCAAAGAGGTATAAGCTGTTTCCTTGGTGTCATTAATAGCAACTAAAAACTACGCAACACTTTGATAACCGCTGGGCATTAACTTGGGTATTTATTAGGAGGACATGTTGACAATCTCCTGTAAACCTTTACTTTAGTCGTAAATTACCTACGAGATAAGAGGTTTTATGGCCAGACTCGTGGACTATTTCTTCTCGCTGCCTCCATTTTTGTTATTTGAAATAATAGTGCGACCCCATTATTTCAACACCCATCTTTCTGAAGGCTCGAATTACTGGCTTTGAAGATAGGTGCCAATTAATGAAATGATGAGACTGCAAACCTGTCGAATAGTGCCTTTCTCTTTCTAATTTTCTGCAAAATGTCAAATGTCGGTATTAGTGATAAGGCTTATTTACCTGATGCACGTCATTTGTAAAATGTTAGATCCAAGCAATTATTTAATATGAACATTTAAATTAAATTTACCTTAACTTGCTCAGATATATAATAATCTCACAGTGCCTCCTATATTTTAATATATGCGGTTCTCCATGGCATTTCTGGGATGGCGAATATTTCCACTGGGCAGGATTCTCCCATGGACCACGATTGACTGGGCCGAATCGATCCATCAAACGCGAGGGTCAGCTGCCTGTACCACCTGGTTTTCGGATACAACACCCTCCTCCTCTCTCACACTCCATCTGAAAGTTGACATCATAACGTAGTTGAACACCAAACAGTTACAGTTGAGCTGAAAACCACCAATCCCTACTAACTTACGGAGGAAGTTTTATGTTGCATAACGTAAATAGACCATGCATCCCTGAAATATACAATATACTCTGAATGTATACCAATGCAAGAAAATATTTTGTAAACAAATCATTAGTTATGGGTGGGCACGATTATAGATTGATAATGAAGTGATTACGTGATCATGAGGAAACGTTGAGGCTATTATACTGTTGTACACTTTATGATATTGAACCTCTGAAGTTATTTATGGTGTTATATTGTATCTTCAGTTATATAGCTTCAAAGGACACTCTTTTATAGCTGTATTGTTCATTTTTTATCATCAGATTGTTAAGTATAGGCATTACAAGGTCTTTTCGTGGCGTGATATCTCCGAGTAATAAAGCTCTTTATTCACTTAATTTCTATGTAAATACACAGTAACTACCATATATTTTATGTTACTGGAAGCTTCAAAATCGGAAATTCACCACTAAATCATATCTGGTGATAAAATAAAAATTAAAAATTGTTAAAATGAAATGCATGAATATTACTTCGTTAACCTTAACATGCATAGATTGGGCCGCATTATTGTTGTACAATCGAAAAATAATCTAAATTTTATTTAAATATTAAAAACAACTTCTGGACAAATAGGAGTAAGCCTCTGCCTCGTTACTCACGTTTTGGCTTAACAATATAGATTTTGGCTCATAACAATGGAAAAATTCTTATTTCAATTTTTACACGAGTTCTAGAAAATGGGAAAGTATATTTTTCAAGCAGGGAATTTGACCTTCAAGTGGGTTAGGTATATATTCATTATTGAATACTATTTGAGACATTTTCCCAAAAAACATGATCTAAAAATGTATTTTAAAAGGAAGTCAAAAAAGCCTTGTATTTTTTAATGAAAAAGCTATGTCAATGAGATTTCTACCTGGAATCCTCCTTGATTACTGAATCTTTAGACTTGCTATTTGTGTTAAAATTTTTTTTAAATATTATGTTAAATTTACACAAACCTTCTGTCGAAGGTCGATATCTCATAAGTAGCCTCCCATTGTCGTACTGTACTGGCAATTTCTTTTGAATGTCAGAAAAATTATTGTCGCTTATGTTTTAATATTAAGACTTCCGCTTATTGGCTAGCCACTTGACTAGAGCTCATTGTGGATTTATATTGGCAGCGTTTATTTATTGGTATCCATCGGTAGCCATTTTCGGAGCAGCTGGCGAGTAGGGGATGACCGGTGGTCAGCCTATCACGCATGCCTGCCCCCTCTTCACCCTCAACCACCCCTAGCTTGACCAATCAGAGGCCACCGTCCACTACTGGTCATCCCCTCTCCCTGCCACTCCAACCCCCACCCTACGTCCTGTCCACTTCCCGCTACATTTAGGCAATCGATGCATACCCCTCCGGGCTACATTCCACCTCTATCCTTCCTCCAAGGACTTCAAGGCTTGTTCTCCACAGGCTCATCCTTACTCAAGAACGGGATTAATTAAGTGCGCTCTGGGAGCAGAAGCCAGAATGATTAAAAGCCGCGGACAAGTGGACTGACCTTCCAGCTGATTTATAACCTGTATATTTCCCGCCGTGCAAAGTGTCAGCTCCCCAGACGCCAACACCTGACGCCGTCGTAAATAAGTCTAATACAGACTAAAACCGGCCGCCAACAACCTCTGTCTATTGCATAGTATTTACTCAAAATAGAAGCACTCAACCCAGATACCAGCGTTCCTGATGTTAAATAAACTTATATTATTGAAGCATCTTTCTAATCATTAGAGTTATTATTACAAATTATAATGAAATAATAATGCAAGATGAGGTCCGTTCAAAATTACACTCACACACACACACATATATATATACACATATATAAAATCATATATTTGTCTGTTAACGCTCTACCGGCCGTAATATTTGTTTTATCGTTACCAAACAAGACATCAAAACGTTTTACTGGTCAATCAATCTTATTGTAAATGCCATGTTCTATAAATATTGTTATGTACGTTTTCACTATCTTGAATATCAACTGAGATAATTGCATTATTCAGTTTTCGGTCTTCAATAAACCCCCCCCCCTCCTACTCATTTACAATAAGCTGTTTTATTATGAAACACTTCATTTGAAGACTAAATACTGTATATTTTTCTCATTGAACTTCTCGTTTTGATATAATTGCAAATACGTGATGCAAGTGGGAAATCTGCGTAGTTAAAGCAGCCCCTTCGTGACGGACTTTTGTATTGTTGCTCATGAATTTTCTGTTCTGTGGAACTTCTTTCTCACATGCCGTCTTCTCCAAACATCAGGCATGGCCATCTGAGAAATAAATCGAGAAAGATAAGCCTGTAATTCCTTGTATTGTTTATTTTTTGTGTATTGTTGTTCATGAATTTTCTGTACTGATTCGACATTTATGATTTTTTTCAGCGGACGTAGACATGCAGGAGGACACTGACGTACTCACTTGCGGAGCGTGCCAGAAGGCGTTCGCCCTCGGTGACATCGTCAAGTTCATCCAGCACAAGGTGCTAGCCTGCAACAAGGAGAACTACGGCTGCAACGAGACAACAGGGACTACCAACAACGGCGAGTCCGGCGACTCAGACGGCGAGGTGGGGGTGGTGAACCGCCGCCCGTCCATCTCGGCCCCCATGAAGAGGTCCGAAGAGCCGAGGTGCTCCACTCCCAAGCGGCGTGCCGCCCCTGGTTCTGCGTCACCTAATCCCATCATGGCAGAGCTGGACTCGACGCCTCCATCTTCCTCACCCGACGAGGGTCCTTGCAAGAAGCTCAGGACCGACGTTGTAGACGCTCAGTCAAACACCACCAACTCAGGTATGTATCGTATCAGGCTATGCAATCACACTGTTATCATACAACTAAAGACACGACTCACCACCAATGACCCATCAACACTAAGCTGATATCACTTAAAGGCAAAGGGCCAAATCTTATAGAAACACTATTTTTCCTTCATTCACTTAATTAAAACTGTTCATGATTCGCGTTCTTTACTTCAACCAAGGAGTACAATCCTTATTACAAAAATCAGATTCAGCACCTGACCAAAAGATACATCCTTTTTCAGCCTTCGTCTAAACTTATAAGGAAATGAGAACCTGGTACATTACGTAACCGTGAATCGATACATAGTTACAATCGATATTACTAAAATAAACCATTATTTGATTGATTTGAATATTTTGGAGGTGGCCAACAATGTTTACAATGTTGTTTCGTAGACTTCTTCGGCGAGCTGTATGCTCTTCTTCTCGTACCAGTCTTCTTGTCACTCTCCACTGTGCAAATTTTCGGTAGCTCTAAGGCGACACTTTAGGACTTATAACAGTAGAGACATATAGCATGTCTAGAGAATGAATGTCACATCCTTAAAACTCCAGTATATAAAAATTTCAGCATTTCTCTAACTAAAGTAGTGTAAATCATTAAATGTCATTAACGGGAGTTTAGTAATTTCAGGACTTCTACAATTATATAATACGATTTTTAATTTAATCAATCTTTGATAATTTATTCAGGAATATAATTCATTGTGTACAGATTCAAATGGTGATGTTGGGTAAAAACCAGTCAAACCTCATTATCAAGCGATTTTTTTTTTACATTTATGATTAATTATATACAATGCCGGAAGAGGATAAAAACTTTTTTCAAAAAATCTTAAAATGTTTTGTTTTTGAGTTTCACTGATAGCAGTAAACGAGCTGATAATATATGTTTATATATACAGCAGTGGAGTGAATGATGTTTCTGTATACATCCAAAACTTCGGACCCGTTTGAGCCCGTAATGGAAAGCTATTATTATAAGCCATCCGTCAAAAGGTAAGCCCACATAGGTAGCGGCCAGTCATGAGACCTGGAAGTTGTCCCGTTGTCCGATCAGTCAGTTCATTACGGAAGGCGATACGAACTACCACCACACCATCTATATATGGCGTACTTTAAATTAGCCCTGAGTTATAGGCAGCTGCGTTCTCCGGATCAAACTCATTTCGATTCGAGGCAGGCCATTTCTCAATCGGGTACGATACTTGGATATCTTCGATCGGCATCTAGGCCGACCTCTTCATCAATAAACCCCCCTCCCCTGTTGAATCTAGAGGACAAACTTCCAATGGGAAAACTAAGAATTCACAGGAGAAGAAATAAACGAAATCGATTTACTGAACACATTTGACCAAAATAGTTTTTGTCGCTTTCTCGTCCAGCTTTTTCTGGGAAGTCAATTACATTCATTTCTTGTTCATCTTGAAATGTAATGCTTTCATTCTGAAAACTAGGTAAAAAGAAACAAATACGTCCCATCATTCGTATAGGTTCCGAATAAAGAAAGGAAGTCATTATAGATGGAATTCATTTTGGCTGGGTGCTTACTCATTATTTTTTTATCATGAGTCCATCATATAATAAGTTCACAGTATACGTGGTAACTCAAATTACGACCTAGTGTACACTAAGAGATTCTCACTTAAGCGTCTTTACTATATTTGCGTGTTGCTTGTTAAGGATCTGGAAAGCAATATATGGTACTAAATTTAAATCCGATTGCTGTTCCCAAATGATATTGTTAAATCTCAAGATCATATCCTACCAAATATTTGTTTACATTTTTGTAGGTTTCAACCCATTCTATGAAGATTAATAAATTTAATGCACACTTACACTAAACACTTAGATGCAAGAAGATCTTCTATAAACAGTGTGTGTGAAATTTATTAAGTAACGGCATATATAGATGTGGAAAATTTCAGTTTCAATATGGTTATCTTCCCGTTTGAAACCTTTATCTAGAAGTATAATTTACTTAACTAATAACTGCATACATTACAAATTATATTTACACGTGTAATTTCAAAATGATCTCCTAAATCCATTAATGACTTCACATGACAGGTATTTCAGGTATGCCTATTAGATCAACTTTCGCTGATTAATTAAAAGAAAAAATAATTCATTGCTTTAAAAGCATGTTGCTAATTTCGCATCAAAAGGCTGGTAACCTTAACCCAATAGATTCTGAGTGCAGGCGACCCACAAATGTCACTGGTTGAGAGAGTCTTATAAAATGATTAAACCCATTACATGACTGGCAGATAAAGACTATGAGTCGGTAGTTTTTGGAATTCCTTCCAACATCTTGCTGTTCCTTTTTCTTTCCACGGTTATATATACTGTCCATGTATCAGCTTTTCAGGTGTATGCAAATGTACTGAGGTCTATAACATCGTTTTTTTTTTCCAATAGGTTAGATTATTTAAAAGCATTAAGCAATCGTAAAAAAGAAGGACGTTGCTTAATCGTAAACTGTATCTTCTCACTCACATATCACCTCTCTGATTGAGAATATATTTCCTGTGGAAGTGTTTTAGCTACTTTGAGATGAGTCTCCGATCTGGTCACCATAATTTCTTGAAGTCTTTGACCCCCACTCACTCTCAGTTCGGTAGAGTCAATAACAAGCCGTTCAACCTGAACGGTAGGGCTATTGATTGATTCTCGGATGAGTTGGCTAAAATTCATACCTCTGGTCTAGCTCTCTCTCTCTCTCGACCAATGGGCTTCATGGTTAATGCACACACATCTCATATTGACACATGTTTGTCCCATAATCTGTCCATACAGGCTTTATATTAATATTATCCTGCTTCGCGACAATGCTATTCACTTCGGACAAGACAATGACTTCACAAATCCGTTTGAATTTTGTATAACGAGTACACTACCTCCTTGCAAATGAAGTTAATAATTTTCACAATTACTCTCGTTTGTACTGATTAATAAGCGTCTGCTGCTATTTTGAAGTTTGGCGCACTCTGCCCCTCATATTACTCAATTGACACTACAAGGGTGGTGCAGAGCTTTTGGCATAAACATTGCCTACCTTAACTATGTGTCAATTAACAAAGCAAGGAGCAATTCAATTTTAATTTTACAAAACGCTTTTGAAATGTCCTTTTTAGACTTGGTCAATATTAATATTCCGTTGTAATATATAATTGTTTCATGCAGGACATGTTTTCCAAATTTTCAGTTGACTTGCGCAATCAAGTCATTGTGTCCAGTTCCACTTTTGTGACGATACTGATCTCCTTGATGAATTCCATAGATTTCTTCTGCCGTTTGTAATTCTCATCTGTAACGGACTTGTGGAAAAAAAACCTCGTCGATTCCCCCGAGGAAAGAGTCATCCTTATTCCAGTCATGTCTAGATATTAACCTTGTTTTTGTCTGTCCTCTCCGTCCCGGATTCCTGGCCCTTTGTCCGAGCTATGGATCACTTTCAGTTTTCTCCCCGCGTCTTCTAGCTCGGCTTTGTTCCGCGTGCAATTACAAGTCAATCTATAAGTCAGGCCATTTAAGGCTAGCCAACAGCGAGGCTGTATGAAGAACCTGCGACCTTTCATTGCGTTTTCTAAACCGATAGCGGGAAGCTGATCTATCTTCAGATCTTGTTCGAGTAAATACGGAACATAAAAGTTTCCTAGTATTACAAGTAATGACGAACTCAAAGAGTTAAGAATATTCTTACAAGCAAGCATGATTATCATCTAACGTTATAAATGACAATAAACAATTTTAACTTAGTTTTTCCATTTCTTTTTTTCACATTTATACACTTAGGTCAAGTATGAAATTGATATTTTCTTCCTTATAGCTGTCTAAGTAATAATAAAAAGTAGGTTTCTCTCATTTAGAAAAATGGCAAGATAACCCAAATCTATGTGTAAATTATCTAATAAATTTTATCTAATGAAAATAAAGTGGATTAATAGACTGATATAAAGCAGAACTAGGGGAGGGGGAGAAGTTTTATGTTTTATCCATTTTAACGAATTAGCATTTCTATTTATCAGTGCCCCTGATAATTTTTTTTTTCCTTCCAAAAACAAATGTATTTAATGTAATCCAATACATTAATTTCCCAACTTTCATATGAGTGAAGGGAATAGTTAGCTTCATGCGCAGTAATTAATAATTGCAGGTTGTAATAAAGGAAATCTGTCAAATTATTCTGTTTCAGAGTTGCTCATCGTAATTGAACAGTAGCAATTTCTGATCATCGTCCTGTTTAGAAATTAATTACAATTATCCTACGATTAATCAGTAACTGTCACTACTTTCACAATATCTCTTGATTATTATAAAGAAAGTAAATGGCGCTAGTACTTAATTTCCTTCACGTAGTGAGTTTTAATCATATGCCATTATTTTAATTATGTTCATTTAGTAGTTTTTGCAATAGTCCTTTTTTTTTTTTGTTCTAAACCTTCTAATTCGACGTTATGAACGGGACTTACTTCGGAAATAGAATGTCGCAATGTACTAAAGATGTTTCATAGACCAAAGGAAAAAAAAAACGTTTACAAACTATTGACTTCTGTTTTCTCTGGCGAGATAAAAATTAATAAATAACGTATATGTAATTATTGTCGCTATCTAACTAACCATCTTTAATAACGTACTCCGCCACTTCAGCTTCCAGTTTGTTAGGCAGCTAAGATCTTCTAATTCCAGCTCCCTAGCCACAACAAGTCCTCCTAACACTGCTGTATGTATTGACTTTTCTCCTTCTTGCCTGGTCCACGATGCAACATTTTTTTGTTGAGTATATTTCTTTCAACGAGACAGTAGTAGTAGACGGTTAATACCAGCTGGGGCCATAACAATTGATTAGTTCGGCTTAATGTTTAACACTTTTCATGGTGGAATTATTTACTCATTAACTACTTCGTGCAGACTCAGCTTCGAGAATCTATTGAGAAACTTAAAATCCTCGAGGAGACGAGCATTCTGCCCCTGTAAGCATCATTTACCAGCACACATGTGGAGACTTCTTATCTTTCATGTTTACCCAAAGTAAAGTGCTGGACGATGGAAGGTAGAAATCAAGAAGAAAACATGCAGATAGGCCTTCATTCCACAAATATATTTTTATGTCAGAGACATAGAGCTTTCAGACCACGAGCTCCATCGTCAGAGCTTATTTTTATAGATCAAGGAAAATTGTTTAGTACGTAGGTAACATATGATATGGTTGATTGATATAGCTCCATATATTGTTTGTTGCTTGTGAGTTGAAAGGGCTCTGTTAATGGACTTCTTTCTTTGAAAGTGCGATTGTTTTTGTATGGAAGGCCAGTCTGTGTGTTTAATTCTTACCTTCTTACTGACAGTCGAGTTTCAGACTTTCTTTCCACTTTTGCATCTTCAGAGTTTCAATATTTACGTTAAACTTTTTCGGGCAGAGACTTTATTCCCCAGCCTCATGATATGAGGTGATTGGTATGATGCCTTCAAGTCCTAGAGGGATGACACCGCCTCCACATTGTGTTTGACAACCCCCACCCCCTTGCGCCCACATGCGGTGTCCTCCGCTAATCCTATGACGCATTCTAGCGTCACAGCCCTATTGACAGTTCCAATCAACCCTTCCAAGGTCTTCCCGTCAACCGGTCACCGTGTCGGATTAACCCTTTCACACACTCAGCTCAGCTGTTCCATGTCACCAGGTGGTGGAGGGAGTCTCCGACGTAAGCACGGTCAATCTGTCTCTAAAGCGTTATTAGAGAAGGCGTTTGAGGGTTGAGAAAATCCTTGGGAAATGGATAATTTGAGACTTGGGATAAATCGTTTAGCTGTAAATTAAAAAAAATCGACTCTGGTTTCTTAAATGGAAATTGTTCAACGCTTGATTTTATCTTCAGAACATATCGGGAAAATATTTATATATAGGAAGATACATACAAGTTACGTTGTATTGGATGAAGACGCAACGTCATAATAACGGAAATAAAATAATATAATCACTCAAAAAAAAAAAAAAAAAAATACAACATCTTCAGGATGACGATATTTTTACTTGGCTTGAATATGCGGAAAAATTTAATTAATTTGTCGTATTTATGTACGTCAATGTCGTTATAACGTCTCGTATTTTACCCAAGACGTAAGCTCCTTAAAGTCGATTTTTTCGTAGTTATGATAATAATATCAATTTTGGTATGAACTTTGTGATTATTTTAAAATCACTAGGAGCTATTACTTCGTAAAATAGTTTATAGAGGAATTTTAGAGTTAAGTAATGTTTATTTGATTTCTCTCACTATTACATTATTTACGTAATTGTTAGCATAATTCCCTCGTTCTCTAGATATTGAAATGATTATGAAAGTTTCATTTTGTTATGAACGAAACTCATCTGTCCCTTTCTGTGGTCGGTAGAGGCCACTAGAGACTAGTTCAATTAAAATATAATATGACACCGCGAAATTTATAATCAATAGAGTCAGTCTTAACTCAATGGTCCTTTATTTCTTTCTTTTTTTTCTGGAAAACCTCGGAGAGTGAAAGTCTAAATGATAGCGGCTCATTAAGGTTATACAATGAAATAGGTTTCTTGCACAATTCAATCTCCGCTGTCCTAATTGTAGCCCGATGGCCAATTCTTACGCAACGGGCCAAGTTGGCGGTGGAGCACTTGGACCCGCAAAGTTCCAACAGGCCCGAGAGTTGGACCACTAGTTGTAGGGTCCAATCGCCTAGCTGCCAGTACCAACTTGTGACGACTTTACTGCCAACTTCCTCCCCCCCTTTAATTGGGCCAGTTTAATCGTCGAAGCTCTCCTCAAACCAATTCCCCCCACCCCGGGGCCATTCGACGGTTTGTCCGAATCAAAACCTTGTTTCGGTTTGTTTCTCTCGCATTAAAGCCCCGTCGTTAGGAGTTCACTCTCTATTGGACTGCTTCAAAGGTAAAACTTCATTATTGCCCTAAATTTCAAGTGCTTCCAGCACTCAGTTAAAAGACCGGAATTTCTCTCTATCAGCTTAAATATAAATTAAACAATGTCTATTTAAGGAAGCAAAATCATATAAATAATTAAATAATGATTTGTACTGAAACGACACAGAGAACATTAATGATTTCTGCTCAACGTTTTGCACAAATGACTCTTATTAATTTATTATTAGTAGCTAAATGTTCATGCATTAGTGTCGCAATGGACCAGTTCAGAATTCGTAAGAAATATGTTAATAGTTTTTTACAACTTATAACTAGGCAGAAAATGTTGTTTACTTAAACAGCTCAAAATCATAGCTCTTGTAAACTTCTAGTAAAAACTCTGTGTTCCGAACTGTTGAAGAAATAAATATAGAAGACATGATTACGGCAGTATACTCGTATACATTTATGATGCGTATGACCATGAGCATTTATATAACAATATTTTTAATGTCACTCGAATTTTACTAGTTTTCAACCAGTACATATATATTATTTTTAAGACACACGAGTAAAAAGTACAAATCGCGCTGATCCGAGCGCATGCGCACAAACACTCATTTCTGGGACATACCTAAGAAGGTGGCTGAATATGTTTAAGGCGCAATCCTTCAAGAAAATTTTGCAAGCTTTCCAGTGTTATTAGCGTAGAGGTATCCACTATTATTAATTTGAGTGCAATTTAAAGCGAGGGCAGTAGTATTGCTAAGTGAGTGAGTGGCTGACAGAGGACCTTGTCCCGGATTCTGAGATGATCCCAGGGACATGAGTAGATGTCCAGGTTGGACTAGCCGGGACGGCCCATCCAGGGGGATCCTTAGCAAGCGTGATGTATGGCCTTTCATACAGTCGGCGAAAAAAGGACCTGACTCATTTTTCCTCTAGCCATCTGCGTCCTTCGCGGATCTACTTTCGTCCCGGCAACCTCCTTCTAGAGCCTCATGAATTATCTTCCAGCTCCCAGATCGGCAGCCAAGGACGCGGGCGATTTATAGGAGATTGCAAGCCGCTAGGTAATGCCTGAGACAGATCCGCAGTGATCGAAGTAAAATATTATCGGAGGAATTAAATTATTATTTCACTGGCCGTTCATAAATTAATTTATTAGTCCACCAGTGTCCGCTGATCGACTCTTACATCACAGCACCTCTAGAAGGAGCATACTGATTGCCACAATCTATAATATATATGACATTTGACTTTTCTTTCATTCAGTCATGTTTTATTAATGAATAGTCTACGAAGCCAAGGCCGGCTCCATTAAAGAAAGAAAGTGACGAATAAAAAAAAAATCGATATTGTATACGAAGCCTATTTGAGTCCACAGACTTGCGTAACATCTCTATGCAAATTTCAAATATTTATTCTGGTTCGGTGAGGCCTGTTGGAATGTACAGTTAATCCTAAGTAGCAGAAATACTGGTGTAACCAATGAGTTTAACAATTTAGATATATGATATTCACTGAAGTGTTACCAAACTTTATAGTTATTGTTTATTAAAATTTTAGAGGACGTGTGTATGATAATACTTTACTTCGTACATTAATTTTTTCCTTAGTTTTGACATACACCTGTAAAATTTATATGAGAAATTACAAAACATCAAATAAGGCTTTATTTAGGCATGGGAGTATATTCTGAATCAATTTTTAATTATATTTGAATAAAACATCATAATAATTTTTGGAAAGATTTTCTTTCTCACAACAACCCCAATTTTTGAAGAATATTAAGCAATTCTAATTTAAAAATTTAATGACTGCTATCCAAAAGAAATTTAAGATGAATTATGAACTTTTTGTTCAAATATTTCATAAAAATACGGGGTAATACATATTGATCAGCTTTAGAACCTCAAGTCTTCTGAATTACAGAAGTTGTTTAATTTATTATACATATATGTACCCCGATTTTAAAATATTTGTATGTATTTCTGCAACTACTGTATCAATACGTAAAAAACTTAGAAGTATAAACGAAGAACATTTATTTTAAAATACTTGAGTTTGTGATACGATAAAAAATATTTCAAAGCTATGAATTCATTACATGATTTAGTTTTACTGCTTATTTCCAGTATGAATTTCATTCATTAAGCAGTTGCATAAGGACGTATGACCTTCATCAAGTTTGAAACTTTCTTACTTATGTAATTAACGCTAACTCCCTTCTTTCTTCGGCATGTAAATCTTCATTTTAATCATCCCTGATAAAACAGAATGATTTATCAATGGGTGTGTGATAAGGAGGGTTAGTTTTTGCCGGTAAACCGGTTCCGGCGCATGCCACTCAGCAAGTGCTACCTGGCTCGAATCACACCAACAGCTGCTTAATCAGACATCTGTCCTACGCCAAACGGGGAAATATATCTCTTCTTTTTTTACTCCCTCCTTTTTTCTTTTAGCTCCTTTTTAAGGAGTAAAAAAGTTTTGGTTTTAGAAATAATTATTAGATTCTCTTTGGGGATGTATTCTGCCATTCTCCTGACAAATGTTACTGAATTTAGGTGTTAAATTGAAAAAAAAAAAATGTTGTTATAATAATTAGAACTATTTCTTAAGACCGCTAAAATGAGATTTGGTTAAATGATAATGACACAGTGATTATTGCGATTAATTATTACTAAACACTTGTTTTTCCTTAATTATATTTATTCGTTGTTATAAAAAAATCGGTTAGATAGCCAAACATTTACGACTTAAAAACGTAAATAAAAAATAAACATAGACCATAAATTATCCAAGTGAGAAATATTATCCAAAAGAGTTAATATTAGTTAAATATTTAATAATATTAGTCAATAGTTTTTGATTTTTATTTAAACTACAATAAACCAAGTTAGTGTAAAATTAAATTACAATCAATATAAATAGATGTGGACATAAAATAAAAATACAATTCAATTGCTTTATAGTTTCGTTATTTTTACAATTTTACATGTCCCAGATCGAGTATTGTGAATTTAGCACATGATTTTCACTGAAATATTAATTGCTCTTTTTTTTCACCCTACCCATGAAGCATACTTCTTATCACTTGCAATCTGAGAGATTTTTACGCTTTTGTGGAACAGGAAAATGCATTTTGGTTAGCTGCCAACTTTAGATTTTCTTACTAAATTATGTAACATACCAAAATACCGAACACCTTACTATATTAACATTATACAATTCTGCAATTACTATTATTTAAAATTCAAAGAATTTCTCTTGAGAATTAAATTAACAGGGGGAGCTTAACGCAGGAAGAAAGTTAAGAAAATCTATCAGGTATAATTATTAGTGAAAGGCATGCCATAAAATAAGTGTCGTACTAATATTTGTTTTAGTACCTATGAATATAAAATTCATGTATATTTTTAATTCTCTAAATTTACATCCTCGCATTATAAATATTTCACTTTTCATTTTTTGGACTCTAAATAAGTAGTTGCCTCCCTTTGATGTGGTTATTTCAGAGCTTTAGGATCGAAACTGCTCAAGAAATAGATATATCATTGGACGCCTATGTTGAAAATTCGGGATTAAACATTCATGGTCCCAATTCTCGAAATATAAATGATTTTTTTTTTTTTGGGGGGCTACAATTTCAGCTAATGTACTTTCTCATTCTTACCACCACCTAATACAATTATTTACAGAGCATTCCTCAAGAAGTACAATGTTATCATTACCAATATGATGGTCACATCGCTTCTACAATACCAACATAGCTACCTTATAAGATGGATGGGAAGGGGCTTCGTTCGTCTCCCTGTGGGACATTCCTTCAGGAACTCCCTGCTTCCTTATACATCCGCTCCTCCACAATTATCCTGATGAAGACATTTTTTCGCTCGGACAGCAGGCTTGTATGGAACTGTCGTGTATTTCTTTTAACGGGCTCCGTTTCTGAATTTTTTTTTCTTCAAAGGTTTTAAAATAACTTAATTATCGCTTCTTCTGACCAATGGCCAATTAAAAAGGGAAAAAGTATAGCTTGCAATATACCGGCAGATCATTTATTTATTTTTAAGATTACGCTTCTAGAATTATAATATGATGCATTGTTTCAAATATGTTCAACTATATTTTTTTTAAATTTTAATTAGTTCTGTGCATTATTTAACTTTCATAATTATTCAGCCGAACCAAGCAGACTGGTCGAAATGTAATGACTTAGATCTCTTGCTACTGCATTTATATATACTGCTAATTGATAATTTGTTCAACAAATTTTTCTCGATTTACAGTACAATTTCAAATCTCAAATATTTCAAATCCAACTGAATAAAATAACCAAATCTCGGGGACACATTTCTAGTTCTCGCAACCTTTTTGTGACCTCGTTTAAACTACGACGATGATTATGCGCGTCCAAGTAATGGCTAGTGACGTGTTCTCCACCGAAACGTCGCCATCACGAACAATTTGACCAGTTATTGTGTCATGTCACGATCTCTTTGTGACCAAGACTAAGTCCTTGCATTAATTCAAAAAATTTAAATAATAATGGATACGAAGGAGGAAAAAAAATATGCCTTATAAGAGGAAATATGTGGTCATGAGGTCCTTCAAGCCTATAAGCCTAGATACTTCTACTCATTTGAATAGACATGTGCGGAAAGTTAGAATGTTTAATTTTTTTTTTACATTTTTTCCTTGTTAGTACCTTTGCCGAAAATGTGTTTCAAAATCTACAGGATATTGCAAACACAAATTAATAAATTAAGCATTATGAAATATTTCTGTTCAGATTCGAACTAAATTAACTTGGAAATTATTTTAAAATTTTATTATTATAACTGAAACCCGTTCAAACTTATTTCTGTAGGATTAAATGTGTGACTTCTTCCAAATTTGTTTCGAATAAGGTAATAGATTAAAAAAAACATTGTCTACTTTTTTCTTTTCACTTATCTTTATCAATTATTTTAACACAGAACAGTGGGAAGTTCAGGTTGGCTATGTGAGTTAAGGCGTTGTTCTTAATCTCACATGATAAACCTAGTCAGGCGAGTTCAATTCGCAGGGCAATAGGAATTTATACAGCGGCGATCACAAATCCTTGTCCCACTCTGGCTAGAAAATAGTGATAACCTGAATATAATCAGACCCAATTAGCCGTAGTAGCACAAAGTGGACCTTAATAAATAACAAAACAGAATACCTGATCGTTTACCGCGAATTTTTCTTGAATACTTTGATTAGTTTTTAGATCCCTTAGATTACAAAGATCGAAGATTCTGACGATCTTTTACTGGTGTTGTATTTTATGCTTGTTAACCCCAAACTGGTTTCTGACTCTTACGGGATTCGAATATATGACACGTCTCCACCATTGACCAAAGGTGTACCTCAGATTTGAATAGTTAATCCTTTTCGGGTCAGACTCTAGCTGAACCATGTCCTTGGATCGCAGTGCCGACATAGCGGACAGGTGTAAGAGCCGCTCCCGGGCCGGGCTGTGTAGGCTGTCATCCGAGGTTGTACTCCCAAGAGGTCGCGCCTAATCTCATATTGACGGAGCTAACGGTCCCCGGTCGCCATACCGCACCCACCAGATCCTTCTGGCTCATCAATCATTCAGCCGGCATATGGTCAGCCGGCGGGACAGCTCAGCCTTCAATCATAACACACTTATCAATTCAATAGGTGTTATGTAGGAATGTTTTGGGTAAAACACAATAATACTATCGGAACTCAATTAGATCTGTCACTTGGTAATAGCTCTTCCTATAATCTTTAAGGGAGTGGTATTCTTTTGCAATATATATTGTAAGGTTTTGCCTATGCATTATATGGATGATATCCTAAGTAGAGCTTCTACTAGCCAATGTTCAACATATCAACAAATTACTATGTCTGTAATAAATTCATAGTGGCTATACAACTGCTCTGTTGAACAAAGTTCACTTGTATAATACATTTATTCAATGAGTCATCCTCAGAATGGATATGAGAAGACCACTCGGACGACTAAAGAGATACTGTCAGCATACGGCGGGGACAAAAAGAACTACGGTAGTATCGCAGGCCAAGAGATAGCTGTCAGTAACGGACAGTGTTTGTTTTTGAAAAGGACTCCCCCTCGGTGCGACACTCGAGCAGAGATGAGAGGACAACGTATTTCCTGTTATCTGCCGAGATCGGCGGGGGCGGGGGTCGGCGGCCATAATGAGCCCATTGTCGAAAAGCGGAATGCAAATGATGGAGCTTTGTGGAGGAAGAGCCGCTGACCCCAGAGCGATCGGCTAATTGTTCGCCCCAGTAGCCAGGTTGACCCCGGATTAAGAGAGAAGAGTAGGTGCATTGTCTGCAACCCTTTACCCATCCAGTGTCTATGGATGCTACACATGTCCGAACAGCCTGTCCACCCGGCTCACCCCTTTGTTTCCTATACGCCTGCGCAACATGAAATGTTTCGGTCGGGCTGGCAAATACTGGAGGATTCCAGGACAACAGCCACCCTCATGAACAATGGATGCTCCAGGTGTGAATGTTTGTTGTCCTACGGCTATCATTGAATCACGCAAATTTGCAAAGTGCCTAAATGACGTATCTCCCAAGTTATGACCTAATTCCTTTCAGTGAAAACCTGTCTTAAATAAAAAGGGATTTGTTGGCTTTGTTTACAGGGTTCCATGTACTCTGCTTTAACATTTGGAATTGTTTCCCAGGGCTTGAAGCTAAAGTTCAGTACCCCCAATTCCTACTTTCTTTAATTAGCACAGTTGTTTTTTTTCGGGTTTCTCCACACCATCAATGCTGCAGAATATCATTAAAACGATAGAAGGTTAAACTTTTTAATTAATTTAATTTTTAAATTTAACGTATCCGTTACGACTACTTAGGACGGCTCATCTTTAGGTTCCCACCCTTTTCTAATAAGGGAATTAAGGATTTTATTTTGTGCTCATTAATTAATTAAATAACACAGGCTTAGGACTCCATGAATATTCATATAAAAGTAAGTAGGATTTGGTGGCCCTTGTAAACCCAGTTAAATCATTTTCTAGCTACAAAAGTGCAAAACTATTCATTTTCCACTAACACCATTCACATCATTCGACCAATAATTATTACTAACTATTTTTTAACAACGTCGTTATTCCGAGTGAGCACGCGAAAGCATATCCAAGGGTCAAGTATGAGTTCTCCTCCGTCATTGGCTTGGAAACCGGATTCCCGTATGCGCATGTCGTTGCCTCAAATACGACTTACTCATGCTCGATGGATTAAGACATTTAAGTAATTTACACACGTTGGAGCATGGAGGAATGCTTCATAATAAACAATTAGACGGTCCCTATCGTGGATCTCGAGTTGTAAAACTGTTTAATATAATGGCACCGCCATAAATTCCATGCTAAAAAAGAAGTTCCGCGGGCTACCGGTTAAACCCCGAGTCTAGTACGTCCCATGCAAATCAGTGCTACCACCATACATGTCTACATTAGCTCTCTTAATTCTTGTTCAGATTCTAACCTTCTCATGCATATGCGTATTTACTAACAGTATAAAATAATGTGGCAATATATTAAGAAAAATTATTGCACTTCATTTTAAGGTCGTAATATAACCTTCAAGACATATGAATTAGATTCAAAAGTGAGCTATCATCTCTTAAAATAACATTTCTGTCAATTACGGTTCTTTCATAATTTTATATTAATAGTCCGTTCAGCTTGGCAATAATTAGTAAGAAGCAATACCCCATTGTATGGATCAGCTATACACAAAAGTCTTGGAAGTTGAAGTAAAGATGGAGTTTAACTTAAAAAAACTAGTAAACTATTCATATCTAGGGGGTTAAAATTGTTTTTTTTCTACACGCTTGCTTGTAGCAAGTAGCTGTTTCACTAACGTAGATATTAAGTCTGGAGTAATCTCTGTTTCTTCAGCGGTGTTAAAGATGCTTTAGCTTACCAATTACTTTAGAATTTTCAGACCCTATGAATCGAAATCAAGTGTTTAAAGTATGAGTCCTGTTTTATTGAGTTCACAAGAAATCCGTGTACAATTTCCATATAATAATCGAACTATGATTCTAGAGAAATATTATTTTATTTACTAATAGTGTCTACTAATCATTGAGAAATGTCTTAAGGAAAAAAAACAAGATAAGCAATTTCTAATATACAACCCTGATATTCTAACCTCTCCACTCCAATAAATTTGGGCAATCGGGAGTTAATGGGGGAAATATTTCCTAAGCATAGGTCTATCCACAAGTAGCCCTATTGATAAGGGCTGATAAGGGAGGAGGAAGAAGGCACTAGATACCTATTGATCGAGCCAATATAAGACTATTAATCAAGGATTGCAATCGAGAGGGAGACAAATGAGCCTTGGAATCGGATGGAACTGAGCCAAGCACACTGGCTCGAAGAACGCCCAAATGAGAAGATCTCGGGCCCGTGATAAGAGTTCTTTCGAAGGGCTTGGAACTCTTGGCCGCGGATCTAGGCCCTTAATTCCAGCCAGCCCTTTCCCTTTCATCTCTCTCTCTCTCTGACCGCTCTCCCTTCGCTTCTCAATATACTATCTCTGGGATTTTATTTGCCGATAACGATGAAAATTAATCACATGTTTTGATGTGATAATAATAAAACGGAAAGAAATCCCTTTTAGAACAGCAGCCTTAAGTACCATAGTATATTTCAGTTTGGCAATCCCAAATACACTTTGAATCACCATCTGTGGGTGTTATACTTTAATTCCTTCATTGTAAATAGACGATATAACTATAATGATATACATATTACTAAATAATAAGAGCTAATAAACAAATAATATATTTAGAATAGGTTTTCAAATAGTGGCGTTCCCATTGATCTTAGGTAATTATTTGAAAAGGTTTTAATACTTCGGAAAATCCATGATCCTTTCTTAGTAATCCAATAATGGAAGTCCTACAATGACAGATCGATTCTCTTCCTAGAGTCGATTAAACCGCCTCTTGCGGTTAATTCTATTCAAGTAATAATTAATATTCTTTTGAATTAAGTTTTGATCTCTTCATGATCCATTCTTTGCCTAATCCCAATCATCCAGGAGTTGAATCTTGGACGAGTAGGATTATTCAGGAGGATGTTATTGGAACCAAGGATTCCCAGTGACTGCTACCTTGGTTCCGGTAACATCCTTGTGAAGAGCGGGTTACTAATGATAGAGAATATGATCTGAAAGTGCTCTGTCGCAAATGATAGACAACTGTGAAGGAACGTGGCCTCCTTTTCTAACCTGAGATATTAATTCCTTCACCATCCAGCGCCTGAAAAATGGCTAGATTTAACAGTTCGTTTCTTTCAAATCCACTGAGGGTTTTGTCCCTCCGAAAACCCCAGTATTGCGTTCATGTGGTTTGAAGGCCCTATGTGTTTGATAATTGACTTGAATCGGCTAGATATAAAAAGGAAGGGTTTATCCAATGTGTTTACTTCTCCCAAGTCAGATATTCAATCGCTCTCCTCTATCTATCGGTAATCTATTTTTAAAAAGTCTTCTCAGTTCTAGATCTTTATTATATGAGTCACTTGCAAGGATTCGAACACTAAATACGTTAAACATACCAAAACTCAATACGGTGTTTTTCATGTCGACAGACAAGCCATTCAGCCAGCATGTGCAAGTACGTTTTCCTCCCCCTCACGTCGGAATATTATTGTTGTTGTAGAGGCAAGATTTGAAAGAGCAGTACATAGCTTTGTGGAAGGCACCGTACTACACAATCCCCAACACATCCTCCCCCACTAAGACAATGGCGGAGTGCGGCCAGCTGTAGACCTATTGTCTAGTGGTAATTATCAGTCCGCGCCCCCAGCTCCTCGGCCCATTATGTCGTCCGACTTTTATCGCCCTTCTTATCGGGACTTGGGACTTTTTTTTTTCTTCTTTTCCTTTCCCCTGAAGGGGGTGCAGGACATTTCCAGGGAACTATACCTGGCACCGAACATAACGGGTCCGGCGATACGCAATCATGTCTTTCCATATTCTGGCTCTCTTACCATTCTGGATAGGGTGACTAAACTGATGAATGTCGTAAGAGTTAAAAAAATTACGAATGTAATAAATTTTTTGTAATAAATCAGAAGACAAAATGAGCTTTATTGACTCCAATTTACTTGGACAAATCAATTTATTTGGCTAATATTAGAGATCCCCTTTATTCAAAACCCCTTCATTTCTAATTAATAGGGTAACAATAAATGATTAGGTACTTAGTTGTATTTATGGTCTATATAAATAGACATTTTAAGGTATTGGACTTTCATTTTTAAAAAATACACCAATGCTTCAGACTAAAACTCACAAGAAAAAAATTAGCTTCACATAAACATACATTATGATTTTGCAGTAAGAATTTCCTTTAACAAATTATTACCAAGGACATGTTAAACAGTAGTGGTTTTCATTAAGTAATATTCTTATATTAGTAATCTCTCTCTCTCTCTCTCTCTCTCTCTCTCTATATATATATATATATATATATATATATATATATATATATATATATATTTAGAGAGAGAGAGAGAGAGAGAGAAAGAGTTTCATATATATAAAATTCAAATCGATGCCATTTATAGATATTAATTTTTTTCGAACTGAATCAAGAACATTAGTGTTACAGTGACTATAAAATGTGGCAACGCGTAAGTAATCGTATCGACTGACCTTCGTAGGAAATGTGGACATTATATAACGAAATATACCCCCTTATATTCTTTAATGAAAAAAAAAAATACGAAGAAATGATTTTTGCGCAAAATTGTAGTTAATCATTGGATTAATAAAAAAAGGAATAATAAATTAATTCCTAATATTTTTGTTTTAAAATAAACTGAGCAAATATATCACATGACCTTTAAAAAATATGATTAAAAAAGTTTTTGATCTTGTAATACTCGAATTACTGTTTCTGATAAAGAAATCTGAGAAGTGAGATTTTAGCCCCCGAGGCTACCCCCGCCATAGCCACCCCTCCCGAGACTGTGATTGGAAAATGTAAACGTCACCTTAGAAAGATATGGTAATGCAATATCCACCGACTAATGAAACTCTCAGACATCTTCCTGGATATTTTGTCTCGCCGCGGGTAGAGGGTCTGTCAGGATTTCCCACCGTATTGAATAAATGCTGTCAACCTTGATATCTGTGCATGAATCCTGCATTGCTTGACGACAGAAAGCTTTACATATTTCTCATACGACATATGAACATATTTCACATTCTCATAGGTACCAACTATAAGTAGGAATCCAATTTTCCACATCCAAATCTCGTTTAAATATTTGACAGGATTTTCTGTTGAAAATCGTACACCACAACATTAATAATCAAGTGTTCTACATAATGCTTTGTTTTGGGATATCGATTACTAAATATGGCCAACTCAGTAGTCAAATCATTATTTTTTTGTAATTCTGAAATACATTACTAACTAATGCAGGAATATTTATTTGCTAAATGAATCCTTAGTGTAGACATTTTATTTCAATTTTCAAGCCAGTTGAACATGTTTTAATCTTCAACGATGGACATAGTGAATAATTTAATTGCCTGAATTATTCTAGCTATATAGTTGTGTGTCTAAAGCTGTTTGGAAAATTTGATTTAAGTAAATGAAACCACTTGTATCAAAAAAAATAATACTTAAAATAAAACTGAGCCAAGTGACAAACCATGTGCAACTCCATACTTGATTTACATAGGCTGGGAGAAAACTGAGTGGCAGCATCTGCCCTGAGCAAAAACATCTCTTCTTCTTTCTTCCTTCTACTCCTCCTGTCCCCTTTATTCTTCATTCGACGTCTTCATCCTAACAAATTAACCCTTGTCGCTTCTCCTACCACCTGCCTCGTGTAGCGGGACTGAATAATAGTATGGGAATAAATAATCAAAGATTAATCCTCACACTTAATCCTTTGTGTGACATTTGTAGTGAAATATATCTTATAACCATTATAATTCACTAGGCCTCGAGATGAGTCAACTTATAATTATTCAGTGATCATTTAACAGTCTTCCATATGCATTATGGCAAAGTAGGTTGTGAATTTTAATATGTAATTAATAGGTCTCATAATTAACTTTTTTCACTACTAATTAATTGTGAAAGTTGTACAATGAAGACAAAAAAAAAGAGCAATAAATAAGTACGTTAGTAATGCTGGAATTAAAATTAAGCGAACATTATTTCTCAGCCAAATCGTGTAAACCTAAGGCTACTACAAGATTCTGTTTTAGTATTGATTCATAAATTTGTCATTCTAGAAAACATTATACTTTTACAGCTTCAATATATTGACCAGCTGTCTTGCTTTTTTTGTCATCAACTGTGTTAGTATAGAGGTGTGCACCACTAATTTATTTTACCACCACGTTTTTGGTATTAATTTATTCCAGGAAATATACAGTTAAAGAAAATTTAAGATTGTTAAGAATAATTATCTAAATATTTTTGCTCGATCCACGTAAATAATTAGTGCAATCTTTTATTTAAGACCAAATATAAATAAATATTTTCTGTATATTGCAAAATTTGGTTTCAAGGAATAAATTGAGAGCGTCATATATAATCTATTGGATGTCAGTTAACAGATGGTTCTTAAATGATGTATAGGAGTATGAGCTACAATATGTACTCTTTCGATGAAAAATATGAGTATGTTTGGATACTTACTGTTTTGAACACCTTTGATATGCTTCTTCAGAGCTAAAATAATGAACAAACTCTGTGTAATACTATGTTGGAAATAAAGTAACTCACAAAAGAATAAACAGAAATGATAATAATAAAGTAACACAAAAAAATTACATAATATCATCGACTAATCACAATTTAATTACTAGAACTATAATAATCACATTTATAACATCAGGATTAAAATTAAATAGATAAATATAAAGAAATTTGACATTATGCAGCCAATTATTTTTAAATTTACATTAATACTAACAGTGTTGGCATGTAATTTCGTACAATTTTATTGTACTTTCATCTCGTTATTACATTTCACCCTTTTTCCCCTTTTACTCAATTTTTTTTGTCTCCAAACAAAACTTGGATTAAATTTATCTCTTGCCCTCCGTTATCATATTGTTGGTTAACAGGTGAATTATTTTTCTGAGTCTTATCATTGAGCAAGTTTATTATTGAAGCTCTTAAGAATGGTACCGAAGGTATCCGAAACTGTCTTATTTTGAGTATTTCTAAAAGCCTAATTGCCTGACTATCCTATGCACCATGGCTATAGTACTTATAGCTTTGTGTCGAATTCCAAAGTTCGTTGTTCCATCGCCCTTTTACACATTTTATGGGCTCATTTCATGGTTTTGATATGTGTGATAAAGTAATCACTGAAGAAGAACAAGAGTTTGGAGGGAAGCACAAGTAGGAGACAAGAAGACAATGAGAAGAGGCACACGCTCCAAACGTGCTGACTATCTTCCCCGAAAGGGTTGGAGCGCCCAAATAAAAAACGCAGGCCCATTGTCCCGAGCACGTCCCGATGCGACCCCGTACCATGTTATTAGGGAGGCAGATGGTCGCGTGCCACCTCCGCACCGTCTTCAACCCATGGCGTTTTTTTATATCCTCCTTTTGGGCTAGGGACGGAAGAACAGGAGTCCATCGGGCAACTCTTGTGGCTTATGATAGTCATCCCAGCTGCTTTTTCAAAGGTGTTTCAACTATTGTAAGGCACGTGCAGTCTAATCTCCTCATAATTATTGTCATTAAAAGGAGGAAAAAAGGAAATGCATAATAAGGCTGCGTTAGACGATTGTCCCAAGAAAATATTTAACAGGAAAACATATGTTTCAGTGCGCCTGCCTTCTGGAGTATCCTTGCACCATATTAATTTCGATTAATTAACCATATTACGGTATTCCTATAGTGCTTTAAAGCCATTGATTTTTTCATGATTCATTTCATCAACTTTCATATTAAGTTATCCGCCTTTCAAGACAGACGATGCCGAGAAATCTTTCACACAATTCAAGAAAAATCTTCACAAGTGGAATATTCTTCTGAGTGACTAAATTTTACTATTCGATACCTTTTTACAGAACAGTCAAAAGGTAAACTAAGAAAGAATATTGTAAGTAGTAATTTACAATCCATCGTCAAAACATAAAATTATTCTATAAACTTCATAAAACTAATTGTAGGGGATAATGTTTGCCCCACATTTACCTAATAATATTTTCAGTCGGTTATTTATTTAAAACTGTAATTTTCCAGTATAACGAAAACATATATTCATTTCAGGTGACTTAAAAATATTGATGAAAATAAAAATCATTCCATGAGTCTGGTATTATTAATAGACATTTATATTTATGTGAATATTGTATTCTTCTACAAAATTTTTCAATTTCGTTACTTTGTTGCACATTAATATTCTCAAAATTTTATTATTTTCGAAAAAATGTTATTTTCTATAAAATCCACCATAATTCGAAGCGTCTTAAGTTTTTTTTTAGAAAAATAGAGATTCATCCACCCGTATTAATCTGGTCTCTAACAATACAAGAAAGATAAAAGAGCTTTAAAAAATTTTGTTATTAAATAATTGTCATAAAAAGATGTTTTATTTATACAAAAATTAATTCTACTATCTAATAACCTATTGCAATTTTTTGAAATTATGTGACTGGTAGTCTACATAAATGTTATTTTATTATTCTAGATTGGGAACGCTATTTAAATGTTTTATATTTCAAGAACATTGTTTACGGACTCCGCAGACCTATGAAGGCTATAGCATTCTGGATGAATTATTTGTGTCTAGTCTCTGAATATTGATGAAGTCAAATAACAGCATTGTCTGAGCACGTGACACGGCCGTCCCGAAACTCATGTAATTTGACCAGGTATAAAACCGCGTCCCCCCAAAAAATCATACCCCGAGCAAGACCATTAATTTGTCTAAGTATAGTCTTAATTGTAAGATATGTTAAGCATGTCATATTTGCATATCTTGCAGGTGTATCTTGGAGTCGAGGCCCTGCCCATCTTTTGTGTTGGCCTGCGGACGACGGACCCTCCGTGGGTGTCCCACCCCCGGGAACATGAATTATGTATGGGCAGACTCGCCTTCCGGGTCATAGAACCAAAATATGACCCCTATGGTCATAACCCACTCCCATTTCTACTCCCTACCCCTCGCCGGGAAGGAGGCCTTTCAACAGTTATATATCATAAAGGTGGAAAAAAAGTCGAAGGTCTCCGGCCGCTAAATTTCAAAAATGACTCTTATGGTTGACTCTTTTCCCTTACTCCTATCAGTTTCCTCTTTTCACAACCAATACTCTAAAACATTTTAATGGACGTCATATGGAACTAAAACTTATAATTCGTTCCAACAAGAAGAAACGATGTTCTTGATAAATTACAGGCCAAAAATAAATACCAACGCTTAACATTGTTATAATATTAACATTAAAAAAATAAAATAGTTGTGGATATGCGTTGTTCCCACTGTAGAAGAAGACGTCCTTATCAATTTATCAATATTTTTTTTAAGGACTTAGTATTCGCACATTTCCCTTAAGGGAGGTCGTACTCATGACGCGACCTAGGTGATGACGAAAAATCGTTCAAAATGTCCATCAATCCTATCTATAACGAATATATATAGTATAATCTTTTATATATATTTGTCTGTTAACACTCTAGCGGTCATAATTTATGGTCGATCGTTACCAAACTGGGTATTAAACGTTTTATGTTCAAGTTCGTTAGCAGTGAGAGAGGCTTACAGGGGGGGGGGGATTTCGAAAATTCGTAATATCTGTTATTGTACATCGATCGAAAAATAGAACAAATTTAATTGCAATTCGAATTTTCTATAAATTGTGTTACACGCATTTTTCACTCTCTTGATTAATAACCGATATTTGAATTTTTTTTTGCTTTTCGGCCTTCGGTAAAAACCCCTCTCCTACTCTTGTCATATTAACAGTATGCTGTTATTTGATGAAACTCATTATTTTAGGCTTAAATGCCAAATATTGTTCTCATTGAACGTCTACCTTTTGAGATAAACGCAAATGCAGCCCCTGCGTGACGGACTTTTTGTTGGTGGGCGAGGATTACTGGCTAGTTTAAACTTTCTTAAAAAAAAGAAAGAAAAAAACTCGCCATACTAATCAAATAGGCGGTGTTTAAAAAATCAATAGCTCAATCATTCCCCGAGTACATTCATTATCTTTTTTACAACTATCATTCTTTTGCCACTTACCGTAAACTCTGCCATAAAGGAGGCTCTAAGAGGAGAGAAAGTTCTCAACAGCCTAATAATCTTTAACTCAACTTGTTTACCTCCGTTGAGAATATGTTATGTTTATTGCTATGTTTTTAATGGACGTTGAAATAAGTGATTGGGCAATTTTGTCTGAAGACCAGAAAGCATCAATTTAAAATTTTTGAGAGCTCTTTATTATTTTACGATCGCATTTGGTTCTGTTGTCGATGATGTTGTTTTGTAATCAATATTAAAAACGCTCTAAGAAATGAGAACTGGAAAATTCATCTCCAGGGATATTTTAAAAAAAGCATTGAAATTATTTTTACACACTATATATATCAGAAAATGTAGGATTAATTCTATTTATCAACAAAAAAAAAGTAAAAAACATAAACAGCAAAATCAGCCCAAATATTAAAAATTATATATATCCCATTATTAAATGTTATATATTCGTTTTCATTTTAATGCTCCACAGATTATAGGCTCGTCATCGAACTATAAAGATTTCACTACAAGTGAATGGTATTTTTATTGCCAACGCTGAAAGATATTGACCGAACGTTGAGATGCATTTCCAGATTTTATTATCAGTATTCCGAGTATGAAGATTCAATAGGAAGAATTCGATGACAAACAATAAATAACTGATTTTATTCCGCCGCAAATGGAAAATAAATAAAAAATTATTCCCTTGCTTTTATCTATAAGAAGAGGGCATTTCATGACCCTATCAACAATCGGGAGATTCAAGAGTCCATTTATTCAATAATAATAAAATGTATATTGCGTCATCAGTTTATATATAAATAGCATTCACTAATAAGAAGTTGTTAATAATTGGTTTATTTCTATTACTTCAGAATTGCATTATTGCTATTTTTATTCCTAGAAAAATGGCGTAGGTTTCAATTGAGAATAATATTTATTTATTTAAACGAAAATATTTAATAAAAAAATTTGAAGTTTAATTAATTAAAAAAAATTCTATACTGATATTTTTTAAATACGATTAGCATTTCAACTCTTTTTTACGACTTCCAAAAGCAAATTATTTTTTTTTAAATTGTTAAAGATGATAATAAACAAATAAACATCTTATTATCTTACATGGTTATGGAGTCACCTCCATAATAATTTATGGGCATTATCAATTTCAGAAGTTTTATACATATAATTAACTTCTGTTTTAAGGATTAATAATTTATTATTTTTAAATTTTATTAAAGATATTTTTATTTTATTGGTGGCTGCTCTTTGTAAAACATTGCTAGAAAAAGAAAAAATTCTGATTGCTACAGTTATTGATGATGAGTTGCGCTATTGAAAGCGGGAGGACTTGATATACATCATCCATGTAAAATCAGTTTTGACATGTTCTTTTTTCCATTAATCCTGCAAATGTACTTGTTGAGTTACTCGAGGTTTCAAAGTCTTTGCATTGATCAGTAATCTGTCGTGTAAGTTTTATATAAGTTAGTATGTCATCATGTAAGGTAGAAATGTTATTTTTTGGGGAAGAAGCTTACATGGTCTTTTTAATTAAACTAAGAGGCTTGGATTTCGATTGTGAGTAAGATATTAACCTTGTGTCAGATACTGATTAAGGACCTGCCTCATTCTGATCCTTTCATATAACTAGAGCTTTCTAGATTATCGACACTGAGATATCTGTATATCAGTGACATATCCCGAAGCGTGTAGATCCAAGTCCTGTGACCTTGTTTGTTTGCCGGACAAACGGTCCGGGACCCATGCAATATTGTATCCAATCAAGGGGACAATTACACGGTCCTAATGACCCCGGCGAGGGTCGATCCTAGTCACAAAGGGACAATGGGCCGCAGCGACGATTAAAACAAACGCCTGAAACGTTTGCGTCAATCAAGAGCCCTCGAAAGGCCCGCAGCCAGGGTTCCGTTACAGGCGTCAAGACAATGGCGAGGCAAAGGGTCTTTGTCAGGTCATAGCCTCAGAGAGCCCATATGGTCCGGTGGCTGTCAACCGCGACAGGAGCAAACGAGGGGTTTTCATAGGTCCTGGGCAACTATAACTCCTAGAGTATTAAATAGCCCATATGGGACTAATAGCCATGTTTGCCAAACACTATTAGAACTTTAAAAAGGTTATTGTGGATTGGTCACTGTGAGACTCCCGGATCGAGTGGCCGTATGGCCAAGACTGCTGAGAATTGCTTCCTGATTGTAAAAACTAACAATTCATGCCCTCCTGATTGGCATGTTCCGAAACGTTCATTGAGTCCTTCAATGAAAACATTTTCAATCGGACTCTAATTCTTATAAAGCATACGTGACTCTTGATTTGTGCGTTATCTCAATAGAAGAAACGCCTATAGTTTTCAAAACATAATCATTTCGTGTTATCCACCGTCAAAAGAGTTATATCAATGGATCTGTTTTATTATGACTTTATAGATCTAAAGATAATATATTGTATAATCGGTAATAATAAGAAATTTAAACAAGAGGAAATTACTTTTGTAATACATATACTAAATTGCATTTATTACTGAGACCACGCAAATTAAATGGACTTCTTCAAATACCTTAATTTCTTGGACTTCTTCGACTTTTCTTTTGTGCTATAAAAAAAATCTCAAAATTACTGTTATTGTAGATTCCAAAAGCATTTTAAATTTGCGGTTGTAGTAATCTAAAGTGACAGAGGTTCCATCAAAGATTTAAGGGATCCTAAGACATTACTGATGAAAAAAAAGAGACTTTAGAAACTAGACCAACAGATCTTTTGGTCAAAAGTGAGAATACAGTTCAAAATGCTTAAGGTAGTACGTATTTACTGTTCTATTTATAATTCTGCATTTCCTTCTGGCTGTCTACCCCCAAGAGCTGTTGCGTGGGAGGACGCATATGGTCAGAATAGTCTATAGGTTGCGACAGCGTACTAAAACCTCTTCATCGTAAATACCCAAGGCTAGCCACTGTTTTACTGTTGCTGTTGCTCTTACGATTCTACAACCCGCCCCTTCACCTATTCCCATCATCGGACCAATGAAGAAAAGTCATATTTGACCTTACATTCCACAGCATAAGAAGAGCTTTTAGTGGGGACATTAAAAAAGAACTCCGAAGGAGATCTTTATAGTTCCTTACGTAATAGCATACGGAGACGCGAAAGTTTCCCACTTAGAAAAGAGAGCCAGTAATTTCGAGCTACCGCTCTACAACAAAGAAGGAAATTGTACTATAGCCTTGTACCTTTTCAGAATACAAATTTATGAAAAGAAATTCCCCACTAAAATAGCTCTATATCTATGAGCTTTTAAAGTATCTTCTCTTGCCCATTATTCTTGCACAAGGCGAGCCCAGTGCATTCAAAGAAGACAGAGCCATGTTTATTAATTAAGCTGAAGTGCATTTGCGCAATTCAACAATCATTAAATGTACAAAATAGCATTGGCTAACCTTCAGTTTCAAAACGATGGGGCCTCAGTTATTGATGGCCGCAAATCGTAAACCTCAGTGCATTCTAGATGAAAATAAAGGTTAACCTTCCAAGAAATAACTCTTTTGATAATTAGTTCTGCTCAGTCTCTAAGAAAGTTATCATAACCCTCAGTTCTCTAAGTATTCCACATAATATACTTTTTTAGCAGATTTCCCTTTGAGGAAAATAAACTATTTGGTTATCCTTCTTTCCTCAGGTCAACTATGACGTAGATATCTAGGGTAGGCCAGGTCTTCTATAACTCTGATTTGGGTCACAATGCTCCCTGAACTAGATCAAGAACATATCAACCACCTTTACAAAAATTATCATACTCTATGGCTCTTCAATTGTGATACAAAAAGTCATTTTTCACTGAGACGCAATTTAAAAGTTCATAAAAAGAACTAAAATATGAAAACCCCATGATTAGAGAGCCAATAAACAGGTACATATTATATATAATTGGAATTATATCACCCAGTCAATTCTTTTATCAATGAATAACGTTGATTATGAGTTAATTGCCTGTTAGACGGAAGTCTGATTGAAAACAAATAAGTTAGTTACTTCGTCAATATTGCCCTGTTAAATAAAGTTCCCTTTAATAAATTCCCTCTTTTATAACTTCTTCCTTGCGGTAATAATTCTTAAACTTTTTGACACAGTTACAAACTTCTCCCAGCTTTAATTCTGACCTCGGGGGGTTTTTATACTATCTTTCCTTTATAACTGCTAGTAATTTGTACATTAGGCAGCTTTACAAATGGATCTTAATTGAGTCAATACCGTTGTGATATAAATATTTTTTTTAAGACGATTTATTTTAAAAACACAAATACTCTTGACGTAATTTTAGACACATTTCCTGAAAATTTCAACGATCTTGCCTATTAACGGGCTCGAATCTGGACATTCAAATCTAATATAAGTATGTGTTCATTGAAGTTCGTTAATGGCTGGAATCACATTAGAAGTGGGTGTGTTCAATTGGGGTATGATGTAAAAGTGTAAATATCTCTCGAAAAATTGGATATAACCAAAGCTGTATTGATTTATTCCTTGTCCTAATATATAATCATAGTAAGGCCTGGGACTATGCCAGAATTTTAAAACATTCAGTCCCGTAACCAGCTAAGAACATCCAATTCCGTGTTCATTTCCTACATAAGTTCGTCTACAGATCTTTCAGCCACCTCTGCATAGGCCTGCCTCTCTTCTTTGGGTCTTATTTTTTTATGCTTACTGGGCTTATAGGTTTGTCCTTCTTAATGATACAGATGATATCTCGCTTCCCTTAAAAATAAAATGAATAAAGGTTTATTCATGCACATGTATACTTAAGCTTAAATAATTACTCATTCATTCTCATTTCCTCAGAGCATTCAAGCTATCCATCTCCAGTCATAATAATAGTAATTCACCACATCAGTCATAACTGCTGCTGGTGCAAACTCCACAATGACTTTATCTGACAGAACAACACCTCATGAATATGCTTTCCCAACCGAATAATACTCCATCTGACTCCTGTTAAGCACGCAGAGAAAGTTCCATCGGCTCTGAAATACTGAGCCCATTGTTTATGACAGTAAAATCTTCCGACGGTAGTCATAAATGAATATGACCAAGACCGAAAACGGTGAGAGGGTATTTGAGAATAGGTCATGTATACGACTAACTCGCATAACGGTAATCGCACAAACGTGAAGCCGAATTTTAATACCTCAATAAGAAGCCAACATACGAACACCTTCTTAGTTTTCTCCACTGAACACTCTCTTAGACTACTAACTCGAAATAAACTAACAGCAGAACGACATAAAAAAAAATTATAAAAGGGAAAAGTTTAACAATCCCAAATCTCAAAAAAGTTTATTTATACAACAAAGAACGACAATATTTTACCGAAAATAGGCAAATTACAGTGCAACTTGTGAAACGTCCTAAAACACTTTTCACGTACAAGGATATTAAAAAATATGTGTGTTTGAAGAAGTGATTGACTGCTTTATTTTGTGGCAGTGCTTTATCTTTTTCTTGAGGTAACAACAAGTTTCTGTAATTACTGGACGTGCATAATTGTATTATTTTTTTTTATTTGAACTTGAAACATTACTCATATCTTAACTGAAATGCTTATATTCAATAAACAGGGCAGTTAGGTGGTTTATATATTGCGGAAAAATAAGTGCAAAACTAATTTGAAAAAGGTCTGAGAAAAGTAGTATTGCTTGTAATTGTAAATTTACTTGTTTATTGGTTATTAGGCATATTAAGAAAAGGGAAAACCATGGATTTTTACCAAAGATTTTAGAAATATATTTAATTGATTTTAAGAACGGCATACGCACATATTCCTTTTCATTCGTCTCAGATTTTCTATTTGTCTGTATGACATTTTATACGAAACCATAAGAACATATTGGTGTATTCCATCATTCTTGTTGAGGGGGGAAAGGTAAAAAGCCAAGCAGAAAGATTTCATCGAATTAAGGATAAAGAATGTTACTTTTTTTCCTTCCTGGCTCTCGAGAAAGCCTTTCTCCGGGGAGGCATGTCCGGCGGAAGTGGAGGGATTTGCATGAGAAAACCCCGGGAAGTGGATATTGGCGGGTTATTTATGTGGCAGTGCCCTTATCAAGGGCTAAGATGGGGGAGGGGGGTAATGGAGGGTGAGGTCGACCCTTGGTGATAAGATTCTCTTTTGCGGCATAAATAAATTAGGGTCTGGTGGTCAGGGAGAAAAACTTTAGATAACCAGAAGTCCCTCGGGGGCTTGCCCACTGAAAACTGCAGACAAACTTTAAAACTTTTATAGTTTGGAGGATAGCCAAAATTAACTGAAGAATTTTGAAGTTTACGGGAAATATTAAAGTTTACTGATCTTAAGTTACTTACATATCATGATGTTTTTTTAATATCAAATATATATAAATATAACAATTTTTGTGATTTCATTACTTCCTACAAGGAAGTACCAAAGCTTTGTGTTGTTACAGCATATCATTGATTTAGAACACAGCCAATAAAAATCTCATATTGATGAAACCTGTATGAAATAAAAGTGAAATTTAAGTATACAATTCTTTAACTTTAAAAGAAGTAAATTGTTACAAATCAGTTTAGCCACAGTGTCATCACAAGCACCAAATATTAAAAAATACTGAGTATAATGCCATAAATTGTTTTCCTTAATATTTTTTGCCATTTTGAAACAAGACTTTAGATTCCCTTTTCCAATTGGTTTCCTCGTTAAATTCAGTGAGGTTTACCTTTAAGATTTCATTCATGGTAATCCCTGCTCCAAACCTGGGCTTATCCTCTTCTTGAATATTCACCTCCTTCTTCCTAGGATAATCCTAAAAGCCGGATTACTCCCGGAAATTTATTTCCTAAACACATGTATAATTAATAAATCCCTTCCAGAAATTAAACATCTTTATTTCATGGACTTCATAATGAAAAGTTTATTTCTTACTCTGACGCGGTGCTGTAAATTATTTTTTTTTTTTGTTTTGTTTTATTACGGGTTTTAATCTGGCATATAAATGTAATGTACAGTATTTATTTTTTGAGAAGCTTATTTGTTATTTCGAGTGATTGAATATTTTGAAACTAATTCCTGATGAATTATATTTGGATTTGTTATTTAATTAAATATTGTTAGGCATAGATAAGCAGTACAATAGGGGTTTGCCTGAAGATGCATCTGAGCAAGCCCCATCTCGAAATCTGTATTGCTTAATAGAACCAGCTGCTGAGATCAAAATCCTAAGATATCCCTCCCTTATCGGATCAGGAAGGGGTGGTAAACTCAACCATGGGTACCTAATTGTACTAATTGCTACGTCCGGAATTTTTTTTATGGAGACATATGGAAAACTGTTTTTTTTTTATTTTTAAACAAGTCTTTCCTGCTTGGTTATATTAACATTGAAAATAATAGAGCAGAAAAATGTCAAAGAATGAAGAACAGAACAAATTTGGCTTACAGGAAAAAAATATCTAGCACAACATATTAGAAGCAAGTAAAATCACTGTGATCACAATCCTGACACTGAAAAACAGTATACAATTTACAAAGCCAAGATGATTGCATTGATCGTGAACAACAGCCCACGAAGGACCAAGTTTGACACTCTTGACAATCTTAACTATCACTTCGCTCAACAAATTTGGAAAACTTCTTTTTTTAAGTAGCTTCCATTCTGAGTGTGCACTTAAAAAAGTGCTAATCGCACTACCCTTAAGGGAAATCAGCTATGGAGGTCGTACTCATTACGCGATTTTTGAAAAATTACCTCAAATGTCAATCGATCCAACCCAGGAGATGAAGAGATCCGACACATAAGGAGGGGTGGGGTTTAGAGGTGGGAATTTTGAAAATTCGAGATATCTCCGTTATTTTACGTCGGATCGAAAACGATTATAGAACAAATCTTATTCCAAATTAAGTATTTATAATAAATATACAAATATGGCCGAGATATTTTCAATTTCTAGTTCGCAGCCTTCTGCAAACCTCCTCTCTTACTCATGTCATATTATGAAACACTTTATTTGAAGCCTAAATACCAAATATTCCTCTCATTGAACATTTACCTTCCGAGATAAATGCAAATACGTGACGCACGTGTGAAATCTGTTTAGTTAACTCAGCCCCTGCGTGACGGACTTTACCACTATTGTTGAAAAAAAAATGAACCTTGCCGTCAACACTGAAAGCTCATGTCTATAATATATGTGTTGTGCTCTGCAGCAAACGATCCATGATAGACAAACACGCCAGAAAGGGAGTTCTCCCCCAGGTATGGAGCGGTCAGCGGAAGTAGACCAGGGAAGTGAAGGACGGAAGGAAGGAAGGGCCTTGGAGTGAAGGAAGAAGGGCCTTCAATCCATTAGCCGTTCCCCCTTCACTAGCCCTTCTTATGCATATCTCCTTATTTAGCACTGCCTTCACTCTTTTTCACCCTCACCCCTATTCTACAGGCTTGTCCCTAGTCCTCCCTGAACCACTCAACAGTTCGGACGGCTCTCTGAATAACTTTTGGGAGCTCCAAACGACCGCATATACAAATAAAAATAAGACTCATAAGGTTTCTCTGTAATTCACTTTCATTTGGGGCTCAAAATAGCCGTGTGTGTAAAGTCTTTCGTTTCTTATGTTATGTTATTTATTAATGCTCACTTTGGGCTATTAAATGGAATGGGTTACCTACACTTTACCACCCTTTCTCCCAAGCGGAGATCGAACCAATCTCTATGTTTACTAAGTTAGATTAATACCAACACCTTAACTAACATGACTAACCTGGAGTGGGTGCAAAACCATCCTTGGCAGAAGAAATTCATTTGGAGAGGAACTCATTAAATAAAATTCGTAGTACCACCATGGCTAGAAAAGAGTGGTAAACCCCGCCCAATTAGCTTTAGGTGGACTTGAATAGATTTTTTAAAAAAAGTTTAAATTTGGAGGCATTATTATTCATGTCTCATATCATTCACAGAACAAGGAATTGATATGTGTCCTTATCAGTCTCTACGCCGTTTGTTACTCAACAATAAAAGTTGTGAGTCGACTATCACAAGAATCAATTTAAGCTATTGTAAGATTCACATTTTCAATTAGGAATGAATACCTTTCCCTTAAGTCTATTTTAAATTTAGTTTTCCCATATTTTTTTTTTTTGTATTCTTGAACACTTTTTATTTCAAAGCATGTGATAAGAATAGGGGTTTGTCGGGACAATTCGTGAAGCCCTTTAGAAATGTGAGGGGTGGGAGGGCTGTAAAATGATAAAGGGGGTGACGAGGGGGGGTGCGGTGTTATTGATAAAAGTGCGATGGGCCGCGGGTGGACTGGACGAGCCGAGCATACCTAAGCAGCCGTGGTCATTGAGCATCCCCCCGCTCCCAGATAAATTATCTCTTTCTATCCCCGGGATTAGAAATAAGAAAGAGAAAAAACGAGAAGAGACCCTTTTCTGAATATTAATCCAGTGTTTCTTTGTCCCCCGGCCGCTTAGGGCCTAACTGTCCCTTGGTCTTTCTCTCCCCTGGGCCTTTTCACCTTATCCACTGCCCACTTAGTCTAATGGAAACCTTTATTAAATTAATAAGGCTGTGGATATTCCCTTACAGGTAAACTTAATTCAGGAGTCCCTCATCGTCCCATCCTGAGTACTGTTCCATTTTTAGTATATTACACTTTTATTAATCCCTTTTTTTTCTTACTTGCATTCTTTAATATTTCTTATTAGTGGAAATTACTTATTTAATTCTTCGAGATCTTCTGGAGTAATAAAATCCCAAATTATTAATAATTCATTACGCGTTTAAATCAAATACCCATAAGTTCATAATTTCTGTAATCAGGATCATATTTAAAAGGCACTAGAACTTTATACCAAACAGTCAAGCAACTGTTTCCTATATATAAATCTCTATAGTGATTATTCTTTCTAATTGGCAAATCTGTTTAGTATAAATGCTTGCGGGTATAGATTAATTTTTAAAATGTTAATCAAACAAACAAATAAATTAATTGGATCTTAAATATATCTACAACAAAGGTTTATTACATTAAGACTCTTTTTAGTATTTTTTATATTATTATCATATGAAACTGAGCAAATATTTAATTTTACTCCCTTAATGCGAATTCTGTCTTGTCAGTTTTTAATGCAGAAATAGAAAAATATCACCTCTATCATGAGTGAGAAAATGAAGATATTGATAAAAATATCTTTCTTTTTTTTTTATATATATATAATGTTCTGGGGGTATCAAGGGTTACGGATGGGGAAGAAATTGGGCGGGAGTAATAATAAATTGTCCAATGGGAGAGAAGGGGATGAAATTCAATGAGATCCGTCCAGTAATCGGGACGAGATGGGAATCCGTGCGTAACCTTACTCCACCATCTGCTCCGGGGAGGTTACTTACTGCTCTAGTACTCTTCATAGGCACCAACGTCAAACTATCTATTAACAGAAATGAAATATTTTTATTTTATTATCATAATTAATACATATAGTACTTAATTGTAAAGCTTATTAACAACTTACCTATACTCCTTGAAGGACTGAGACCTCTCCATATACGACAAAAATAAAAAAATACACCATGTACAACACTTTTATAATTATACGAAAATAATAGTCTACAAAAGAACAGAAAATGATTTATTTGGAATTTACCAATTATTTCATTCATGACGATTAAACAAAGCAAGGAAAAATTAATTTAATTCAGACGTCTACATTAAATTAAATTTAAACGCCCTTAGATCATTCTACTCATATTTTCAAAAGTTATGTAACAGTGATTACTTTTGTTTTATTTTATTTTTTTATTTAGTGACTTTATCAATCTTTCATTTTTAACTGTAAACATCAAATGTTCAATTGACAGTAAAAACTTAGAAAATTACAACTTTCTTTTCCATTATTTATTTTTAGTTTCCTTGATAATAAAGAAAAATATTTTTTTGTGTTCATAGTATAAATGAAATTAATAAATAAGCCTACATTTTACTACATAAATTTACCCTTTACAATGAGGTTTTTTTCAAATGAAGTATTCATTGTAAATTTAAAAATGATTGAGAACACTGTTTCACTGAAAACCAACTGAGCCGGAATGGCTATTGAGATGCGTGTTGAGATATGTATTGACGAAGTATGAATAAGGTAGAGTCACAGAGATTTGCAGAGGGGGTTGTAAGGTCACGTGCTGGAAATGTTCTCCGACTCAACCCCCGCGAATCCTATATTCGAAATAATGAAAAATGTAAATGCCCCAGGTTTGAGGGTGGAACGGCTCGATATTGGATCGTGGTAAAAATCTGCCTGCTCCCATCAAAGCACCCCCCCCCCTCGAACTCGCTTTATCAATTATGCAGTCTCTAAACGAAGAGATGCATTTCTGCTCATCCTCTCTGAATTATAGAGACTTGCACTTGTCATATATAATTCAAGGGTTTTTAATTGCATCGACACGGCGAGAGTATGTCCTCTTAGTCCGTCACGTGTAAAAGTTTCACAAACTCTGAACACAATGCTCGAACTTGTCCGGCTGGTTGTAATTAAGGGACGAAAAACCGGGTTAGGCCTATTCGTCCGGAACATGTTCACAAACAACTGGCCAACATAATTAACAAACTTTGACAATGTTCTCTGTCAGCCCCTTTAACTCGTTTGCTTTTTGTGCTTGCTTCCTGTACTTATTGTTAACTTATTGATTTTTTTTTCTTTTGTTTCAGAACCAAGTAATTATGTGTGTTCCACGTGTAAGGCAAGACTTCACTCAGCATGGCGACTAGTTCAGCACGTTCAGAACAGCCATGGGATCAAGATTTATGTCGAGAGTTCCTCTTCTGTGTCGATGTCCTCCTTCGGGTCATCGCCTGGAACATCGATCGGCAAGAATCATTCGAGCTCATCGACTTGCAGTTCGAGCTCACCTGGCTGTTCCGGAGCACCGCCCAGCACTCCTCTAGCACTGCCTCCACCTTCGGCTCCAATCGCCTCTCCAAGGCTGACTTCACCTCTCATCGACCCACATCTACCACTTCACAACCCCTTCACAGTCGGTGGACTCCTCAGGATGCCACTAGAACCGGCGAGACACCACCCGTTCACACCGAGCTCAATGGCCAGCGGAGGATCCCTCTTCCCAAGGCCTTCTAGTCAAAGTGAGCACCACTTTCGGATGGAACAGCTGGTATCTGAGCAATTTCGACACCACCCCCTTGGCCTGGCGGCGGCAGTAGCTGCAGCTGTACCTCCTCCACCCTTTGGGCCACCCCCAAACGAGCGGCCACCTCCTACTACCAGGTCTCTTCCTCCTCCTCCCTCTCTTCCCCTTTCACTCGAACCTCAAATAGATTTCTATTCTCAGAGGTTGAGACAGCTAGCGGGGACCACGAGTCCTGGAGCCGCTAACGGCAACTCTTCACCTTCACCTAGGAAGCTGACTCCACCATTCACTAGTCCTAATAACAGCCTTCCATCAGTCAGCTTAGCTCCATCATTGATGTTCAACAATAACAACAACAGCAGCACAAATAATAATAACATTCCTACAAGCACTGCGAGGTCACCAACTCCGAGGCCACAACAGCCGACTCCACCAGCCGATCAGAAGCCGGCTCCAGTGAGGGACTCCCCACCACAGGAAACTGTTGATCTCACGTCCACACCAAGGTCTGCTTCGACACCCCCAAATAAGGCGGATTATTCTGATAACCCAACCTCAGAAAATATGGACGTTTCTGACGCCAATAGAATACATCCTTGTGAGTACTGTGGAAAGAAGTTCAGATTCCAGAGTAACTTATTAGTACATAGGAGATCTCATACTGGCGAAAAACCTTATAAATGCTCCGTGTGCAATCATGCCTGTTCTCAGAGCTCAAAGCTCAAAAGGCATATGAAAGTACACAAGAGGAGTCGAAGTAAGACCTCTGGAGGAGACGATGGTAATCCGAATGGAAGTGTAAATTCTACTCCTGATCAAATGTCAAATGCCGGTTCTGTTGAAACCCTTGACGATGAAGATGACGATGATGATGATATGGATGAGGAAGATGATGAAGAAGAGGATGAGGAAGATGAGGAGGAAATGGAAATGGAAGAAGAAGAAGGTGACGAGGATGACGATCTTGGAGGAGACGCCCCTGAAGATCTCACTACTAAGTCCACATCCTCAACTCCTCCTAATACTGGAGACCCGAAAGGAGGTTCTGGCTCACCAGCTCCTGACAAGACCTCATCTGGCTCCCTTGTTGGAGAATTGATGGACAAGTTTGGATTGAGCAATATACAACAATACAGTGAAGCGTACAAAGCTGCTCTACAAGAATCAGTTGGAGCACATCCCTTAATATCGAGAAAAGATGACCTTCTTCATCGATCACATCTTCTTGCTGACAATAATAATAGTGGCAGCAAACCCTCTCCCACAGGCCGATTAGAAAACGGGCTTTTGGAAAAATCTGCAGCTCTTAGATTCAGAGAAGAGTTTGCAAAAAACATAATAACAGGGCAGCCACAGTTAGACCTCGTAGGAGGTCCCCATGGACTATTTGGACACAGCTTTGAGAACCCTTTCGACGCCAGTAAACGAGCTAAGCTTGAAGGCAGAGAACTTGGAAGACCTGGTGATAGAGACATGTATGCCGGGCTCTGGTTTCCAGGGCTCTCTGCCCACCATAGAGATCAGATGTTTGGAGCGAACGGCGGAGACTCAAATATTCTCAAAGATAAGAAAGGTCCAGGGACTTCACTGGCGGCAGCTGCCGCCGCTGCGGCTGCCCTCAATCTAGGTTTACCCTCGCAAAACATGAAGAAAGACAGCAAGAGGAACGACACCTGCGAGTTCTGCGGAAAGGTTTTCAAGAACTGCAGCAACCTGACTGTCCACAGACGATCTCATACCGGCGAGAAGCCGTACAAATGCGAGCTGTGCTCATACGCCTGTGCACAAAGCTCCAAGCTGACCCGACACATGAAGACACACGGAAGGATGGGCAAAGACGTCTATAGGTGTAGGTTCTGTGAGATGCCCTTTTCGGTCCCTTCAACACTTGAGAAGCACATGAGGAAGTGCGTCGTCAACCAGAATATCAAAGTGGAGCACATGCTGCCTTCCATCATGTCTGGAGACGAGGACTCGGCAGCCTCCACGCCCAAAGACACAGCCTCCACATGACTCTGCCCATGGGCCGGGTTCCCATCTCTCCCTCCACAAAGCATTTACTGAGGGAGTACACTGCCACACAGAACCTAGGCTGTCTATCTGTTTGTCTTTCCTGACTAACTATTAAACATACAGTGCAAACTATCATACGAATTGTTCAAATCTACTTGACGCCAAAGTAATGTTTTATATCATATTCGTTATATTGTACATAAAATCTACTAGTTGATCTAATTCTGTACTTGGTGTAATTCCACTTTTGTAAAAAAGGAGTTTCTTGAGCATTTGATAGCTTCCTTTCTTTTATTGTATTTATCTAAAGTACAATATTATGCGATAAAAGTTGATTTTGTTTTTTGTTGTTGCACAGTACAAATTGCGATAAAAGACTAAACAACTATCATAAAATAAGTCCTGCTTGATATGCATTGTTCTTATTTTGGGCCCAAGAAATAAGATTTTGTTGTAACATATGTTAAGTTGAACTATATATATATATATGTATATTTTTATTCGGGTATTAGAATCGCCTTTCCTGGGCTCATAATAACTTAACCGTGCATTCAGGATTTATTTATGAGACAGAGTACATTCCAAGTTAATAACATTTCCAAACGAAGAACTTTTGAAAAGACTTACCGAAATGCAACTTTTATTAATTGTTAGTCTATGTACTTAATTGATCTTGTGATATAATATACGATTCCATAAATGAAATGAATATTCATTTATCACTTTTGTTTACCATATTATCTTTATGAGAGTTTTTGTTATATAATATTTTGTATTTTTATGTATTATTGAATTTCAGTATGTATAAATGTGTGTAAATGTCATATATATGTATTAATGTAAATAAAAAGAATCGCTATTTAATATTATCGTAAAAATTAATTATAAATATATATATATTAAATGAAAAAAAAATATTTGAAGACGGGAAAGATAAACTTTATAAAAATTGAAGGACCGAGAATTAATTTCCTTGTCAAATACATATAATGTTTATTACATAATGGAAGAGTGAAATACACATGTGAAGTTGTCTTTAGCTAAACATTTCAAGAGACAATTAAAGTTTCGCAATAAGAATTTTATAATATTAGGGTACGATAATTGTTAATATCAAGTATGTTCCTCTACTTAGATCATGATATAAGTTCATCTATTATTTTTGTAAAAGTTATGTCTAGTATATTCAAATCCTCACGAAACGTTTTTAAAAAGAAAAGAAAAAGATAAAAAAAAGCCTTTAAAATATATAAATTCATGTACCCCTCCTTCCATTACTATATAGAAACAATATTACAGGGTAAAATATACTATTAAAGAAATATAAAGTATATATATGATAATATGAAACAATATGTTCATTTTTTAGCTTCCTCTTTCTCCAAAAGATTTTAGATACAAAAAAAAATGGGGTCGTTTTATGTACCCAATAAATGTAGCACTGTGTCTGTTCCTATTAGATGTATTTAGAACACAGTGCACTGTATTTGTCTTTGTAATTAAATATATGATAATTCTGATTTGTGTATGGATGTCACTATTAATGTTAATTAATTAATGATTCGGGTTCCTGATAAACACCGTCTCTATTTGTGCAATTTCCCCCCCCCCCTTTGTAAGTAAATGTTATGTTTTATTGTATAATACTCTGTAAACATATAGATATAGTCGTGTGAACATATTGTTGTTTATAGTTTTATTAGCGTATTATTTTTGTTTCATCTTTCTATTATTACAATCTACTGATTCATCAGTATTTATTTATTACGAATCCGTATAATTATTATTGTACATGTAATGTACCAAATTATATTTAAAAAAATTGTAGAGTTGTGTATTTATGGATAAAAATTATTGTAAGAAACGTTCACTTTAATTTATGTTATTCCTTTTTATTTTGATTCATTTTCCTCATCCTTATTTCTATTCATTGAATGGAAACTTTTTTAATCAAATCAAATTAAGAAGAATAAAGAGCACCAAGATTTGTAGCTACATAAAAAAAAAGAATCTCTCTAAGTGTTTATCCTCATTTTGTCGTTTGAATTTAAGAAATTTAATAAATTAAGTAACCATTGTTGTAATATGGAAATAGAAAGAAAATAAAGTAAAATTTTAATTTTTCATTCCAAAATTGTCTTGAACAATAACCTTGACCCCTTGTTCAAATAGCAATTCATTGGGAAAATGTACTTAATTTCCTTAAAACATATGTGTTTGAGGGACATTAATTAAATTTATTGATTATACTGCCAAAATATAGCTTTGAATCCCCACTACATGATCTGATTAATCTCCAATAAGTAATATAATTAATTTTACACGATTAGATGGAAAATATGGCCATGTTAGGAAAATTATGTTTTAAGTGAAGAACCATTCACATAACGTGCAGCGAAATGTTTAGAAATAACAAATTAGGTGCTTTTAAGATAGAACGTGTGCACATGTAATCTCCCTTCAACAGCTTACTGCAGAACCATTACTCCTAGCAGGTACTCTAGTATTAAACGCCTTCTGAATATCTATCAACTAGTAACAGTTTAATGCAGAACCATCTACTCGTAGCAGGTACCTTACTATAAACTGCCTACTGCATATCTATTAACTAGTAACAGTTTAATGCAGAACCATCTACTCGTAGCAGGTACCTTACTATAAACTGCCTACTGCATATCTATTAACTAGTAACAGTTTAATGCCGAACCATCTACTTGTAAAAGGTACTCTACTATTAACTGTCTACTGCACGTCTATCAACTAGTAACAGCTTAGTGCAGAACCATCTACTCCTAACAGGTACCTTACTATAAACTGCCTACTGCATATCTATTAACTAGTAACAGTTTAATGCAGAACCATCTACTCGTAGCAGGTACCTTACTATTAAATGTTTACTCCATATCTATCAACTAGGAACAGTTAGAGCAAATCCATCTACCCGTAACACGTTAATCTACTAATAACTGCCAACTGTACATCATCAACGAGTGGGGGCTCAGGTTAGCCTTGTGAGTTAAAGCGTTGACCTTTATCTCACATGGTAAACCTAGAGTGGCGAGTTCGATTCTTGCCTGGGCAAAGGAAATTATTTAGTGACGGAATTCATTAAATAACGTCCTAAAATCCCACCCTGGCTAGAAAAGGGTGGTAACCTGTAGATAACCCGTCCCAATTAGCCTATGTTGCAAAAAGTGGACGTTAATAAATAATAATCTAATCATCAACGAGTAAAAGTTTAGAACAAATTCATGTACTCATAACAAGTTAGTCTACTTTAAAGTGCCTAATGTATATCTATCTACTAGTAACAGCTTACTGCAGAACCATTTACTCATAACAAATGCTCAACTATTAAATGCCTACTGCATATCTACCAACTACTAACAGTTCAGTGCAAATCCATCTACTCGTAACAAGTTAATATACTATTAACTGTCTACTGCACATCTATCAACTAGTAACAGTTTAGTGCAGAACCATTAACTAACATGTTAATCTACTAATAACTGTCTACTGTACATCATCAACGAGTAACAGTTTGGAACAAATTCATATACTCGTAACAGGTTAGTCTATTTTTAAGTGCCTAATGTATATCTATCAACTAGTAACAGCTTACTGCGGAACCATCTACTCGTAGCAGATAAACTTCTATTAAATACCTACTGCATATCTATCAACTAGTAACAGTTTAGTGCAAATACATCTACTTTTAACAAGTTAATCTACTAATAACTTCCTACTGCACATCTATTAATGAGTAACAGTTTAGTGCATATCCATCTACTCGTAACAGGTTTGTGTACTACTAAGTGCCTAATGTATATCCATCAACTAGTAACAGCTTTCTGCTGGGTCATCTACACTCAGCAGATAAACTAATATTAAATACCTTCTACATATCTATTAACTAGATACAGTTTAGTGCAAATCCATCTTCCCGTAACATTTTAATCTACTAATAACTGCCTACTGTACATCATCAAGGAGTAACAGTTTAGAACAAATCCATGTACTTGTAACTAGTTAGTCTACTTTTAAGTGCCTAATGTATATCTATCTACTAGAAACAGCTTTCTGCAGAACAATCTACTTATAACAAGTGCTCAACTATATAATGCCTTATCCATATCTATCAACTAGTAACAGTCGGTGCAAATCCATCTACTCGAAACAAGTTACTCTACTATTAACTGCCTACTGCACATCTATCAAAAAGTAACAGTTTAGTGCAAATCCATCTACTCGTAACAGGTTTGTGTACTATTAAGTGCCTAATGTATATCCATCAACTAGTAACAGCTTACTACAGAACCATTTACTCGTAAAAGGATCTCTACTATTAACTGCCTACTGCACATCTATCAAAAAGTAACAGTTTAGTGCAAATCCATCTACTCGTAACAGGTTTGTGTACTATTAAGTGCCTAATGTATATCCATCAACTAGTAACAGCTTTCTGATGGGTCATCTACACGTAGCAGATAAACTAATATTAACTGCCTACTGCACTTCCATCAACTAGTAACAGTTTAGCGCAAATCCATCTACTTGAAACATCTTACCTGGTAACAGGTAGCATCGCTGCTGTCTTACTGGCGACTGAGTATCCACTATTGCTAACAGGTGCCCGTCTACTTCAGACTACATATTATCAATCTACTAATGAAATTGTACTCCTTATCCGTAAATGTGAATCAGCATATAGAACACGTTTATGGAGCTTTTGCTGAGTTTAAATCAATTTATAATTCAATAAAAATTAAAAATTGACGTACAGTAAAATATTCAAACACTCTTTCTGCTAAGACATTTTCTTTTTAGCAGATTTCCTTTGAGAGAAATTAGCTATTTAGGACGTACTCATGGCGCGATTTTCAAAAACTTTCTTCAAATGTCCATCCATCCTACCCAGGAGATGACGAAAATGAGTTCCGTTCAACATTATATATCTATATATATATATATATATATATATATATATATATATATATACATATATATTTGTTAACGCTCTAGCGGTCGCAATTTTTTCTTGATCGTTACCAAACTCCATTTTTAAACGTTTTATATAAAAATAAAGATCAAGGTCGTTAACAGCTGAAATCGGACAATTGGGGGGGGGGGGGGGGTTAGAGGAGAGTCTTTTCGAAAATTCAAAATAGCACCGTTAATGTACGTCGGATCAAACAATTGCATAGAATTAATCTTATTGTAAATTAAAAGATCTATAAATGTTGTTCTGTACATGTTTTCGTTATCTTTAATATTAACCGAGATATTTGCGTTTTTTTAGTTTTCGGCCATCAGTAAACCCTACTCATGTCATATCAACAATAAGCTGTTATATTATGAAGCACTTTATTTGAAGCCTAAATAAAAAATATTGTTCCCATTAAACTTTTTCGTCGTGAGATAAATGCAAATACGGGACCCAAGTGGGGAATCTGCTAAATTAACGCAGCCCCTGCGTGGCTGACTTTTATTTTCCTTTGAAATAATCTACTTTTGTTGACGAAAATTAAAATTAAATTAATGAATTTTACTATTATAAACGTGAATTACTAAATATTCGTACTTAAACATTCAAGTTTCCAAAAATTGTATGATTTATGATATATACAGTCATTGTTATCTATGGTAGTATTAACACAAAGTCATATTTCGTAATATATACAAATTATATTAAAAATTGGTCATCATCTAAGAAACAAAAATTGATTCTATGGAATAATTAAATGAAGCAGAAGAAGGTAAGTACACTTAAATATATTATTTATTTATTAACGTCCCTTTTATGTTTCAACGGATAATTGGATTGGTTTATTTTGGTATTGATAATAAATTTGGAGATAAATTTTATCCATCTTGACAAGGGCCGTCAACTCCAGATGAATAGTTCAAAGGAAAAGAAAAATCTTCTTTCTTCATACAATTTTTACATTACCCTTAGCAGCAGGATAAACACAAAAAAGAAGGAAAAATATATGTTTAAGAAGAAACACATTTTAAGCTCAGGATGCCCTTATAAAAAATGAATGATGATAGTGACAAAAGTCAACGAAAGCTAATAACAGTGATTTTCTTCTATAACAACAAGAACCACTACCAAACCAAAAATGACAAAAGTCCGTCACGCAGGGGCTGCGTTAACTAAGCAGTTAACTGAGCTACGCATTTGCATTTATCTCAAAACATAACAGTTCAATGAGAACAATATTTGGTATTTAAGCTTCAAATAAAGTGCTTCATAACATAGCAGAATATTGTTAATGTGAGATGAGTAGGAGGGGGACTTTACTGAAGATCGAAAACTAAAAAATGCAAATATCTCAGTTAATAATCAAGATAGTGAACAAATGTACATAAGAACATTTATAGAAATTACATTTGCAATAAGATTGGTTTTATAGAATTTTTCGAATCGACGCATAATAACGGGGGTATTAAGAATTTTCGAAATTCTCCCCCTCTAAACCTCTCCCTGGACCGATTTCAGCCGTTAACGAACTTGATCTTTCTTTTTGTATAAAACGATTACATATCAAGTTTCGTAACGATAAGACAAAAACTGCGACCGCTAGAGCGGTAACAGACAAATATATATATATATATATATATATATATATATATATATATATATATATATATATATACAGTTTTGAACGGACCTCATTCTCGTCATCTCCTGGGTAGGATCGATGGACATTTGAAGAAAATCGCGTCACTTATAGAACATTAAATACGCAGTAATGTTGGTTCTTAACAATTTTTCGATCCGACTTACAATAACGGAGATAGTTTGGGTTTTAGAAATTCCCCCCTCTAAACCCCCTACACTTTTCAGATTTGAGCCGTTAACGAACTTGATCTTTAGGTTTACATAGTTAAATGTTTAAATACCGAGTTTGGTAACGATCAAACAAGGATTGCGACCATTTCCGTCATTTTTGGTTATCGCTACGGTAGGATCGAATGACATTTTTCACAAATCGCGTCGTGAGTACGACCTAAATATCTGATTTCCCTTATGATCAGGCAGGGGCTACGTAAACTAAAGAGATTGCCGACAATCTTGATCTCAACTCACCATCTATTTTCTATTTCTCTCGTAATATGATGCCCATGTAGACAGGAATCGAAATACCACGATATGAGAGGTTATGTGAGTCATTTCATCTAAGCAAAAATTGCTTGCTTGAGGCTTTACGGAGACAGAATACTAAAAAATGTAATTATCGCAGTTAGTGTTCACGATGCAGAAAACATGGATAGAACAACATATATAGACAGTTAGTTAGAAAAGGTGATTGGTTATATGCAATTTACAATTTTTAATATGGCACTTTTAAAAGAAATTCCTGGGGGGTGGGTTTCTCTCATTCGAATAATTAATATATATATATATATATATATATATATATATATATATAGAGAGAGAGAGAGAGAGAGAGAGAGAGAGAGAGAGAGAGAGAGAGAGAGATTTTCAACGGGCCTCACTTTCGCCATCTCTGCGGAATTGATGGGCATTTGAAGAAAATTTCCGGGAATCGCTTAATAGGTATAAACTCAAAAATTTGCTGCTTTGTTTAAAGGAAAATATGTTAAAATGATATTTTAAAGCTTTTTTATGTATATAGCTGGCTAAAATATAAAGGAAACCAAGTCAGTTTTTCTGTCCGTATGGATACTGGGATATCGTTCATTAATATATTTCAATGGAACCGAATAAACAACAATGTAGAATGTTTGATTATTTTTCTACAAGACGAAATGAAAATACATCCCCACGCCCTGCAGCCGAAAACTGCCTCACCTTGTTGGCAACCGCGGTAGAAGATGGGCCATTTAAAATTCTGATTATTCCCTAATAAAATATTAATGGCAACGCGGCCACAGGGTGACACCAGGAACTGTCGTGAATGCGGAGTTCCGTCGGAGTCGCAAGGGTCAATAATGTAAATATTTAATTTCTGGAGGTAATTAAAAATAAAACATTCGACGGTCCACAGATCAATCACCTTTCACTCTCCTTGTTTCCCGATGTTTCCCGTTCATCTCATGTGCGGAAATTATGGAAAAATGTAGCGAAGAAACAACTTCACAGTGGTGGAAACTTGTGGGTATATTAAAAAAATTACTTTACAGTACTCTATTTGAGTGACAGTCTAAAGGCCAATGAACGAAGAGAGTAATTTTTTATATGTTAGATTTAAAACTAAATGTACACCGCACTAATAATTGGTAAACCTAGAGTGGCGAGTTCGATTCCAGCCTGGGCAATAGGAATTTACTTCGAGACGAACTCATGAAGTAAAATCCTCAGCCCACCCTTTTTTTTTAGGTTTTTAACCTATAGATAACCCGTCCCAATTAGCTTAAGCCCCCAAAGAGGGCGTTAATAAATAACACGAAGACTTATGATTCAAAAATGCTGGCGAAGAAATAAATTACTGAGAGCTTAAAGAAATCTGGTCATTTTAACCAATTAATAATTTAATTATTTCTACTTCCTTACGAAGTAAAGCAATGATTTAAATTTGAAAGTTTTCGGTTTTGGCTGAACTATCCGATTTGACCTCCTCTGAATCCATCTTGACTAGTTTCTGCATCACCTCCATTAGTATATTTTTCTGGTAACTCAGAAACTAAAAACCTAGCCTTTGAATGTTGGGGAAGGAAGGCGAGTGTAAACAAATTAAAATTTATCTGACCCTATTTGAGCTATTGGAGGTTTGCATAAATGAATCCTGGAATAGAAGGTTGTGGAAATAACCTGGTTTCTTTGTGAGTCTCCAATTTCTATGCATCGATCGGAGAAGGACGTAATGCAAAAAGGGATATATCGCAATGCATTCCAAAGGACAATTTCATTAAATAGAAAGTCGGTCACGAAGGAGCTGCGTTAACTAAGCAGATTTCCTAAATGCGTTGCGTATTTTCATTTATCTCAGAACAATATTTGGTACTTAAGCTCAAATAAAGTGCTTCATAATATTACAGCTCATATGAGATGAGTAAGAGAGGGAGTTTACAAAAGACCAAAATCTAAAACACCCAAATATTTCGGCTAATAATCAAGATAGTGAAAACATGTATGTAACACTTATAGAAAATTACATTTTCAATAAGATTGGTTCTATACAATTCTTCGAGCCAACGCATAAAAATGGAGATATTAATAATTTTCGAAATTCTCCCTTTCTAAGCCCCTTCCCCCCACTTGTCCGATTTCAGCCGTAAACAAGCTTGATCTATCTTTTTATATAAAACAATTATATATATATATATATATATATATATATAATATTTATATAAAAAGATAGATCAAGCTTGTTTACGGCTAATATATATATATATATATATATATATATATATATATATATAATTTTGAACTGACCTCATTTTCGTCATCTACTTGGTAGGAAGGACATTTGAAGAAAAATCTCAAAAATCACGTCATGAGTACAACCTCAATAGCTGATTTCCCTTAGGAAAATCTGCTAAAAGAGAATGAGAGCATTTTTTTATTAATTAACATAGTTTACTAAAGCTAATTAAGACGGGGGTTATCTATAGTTAAACCTTTTCAGCCAAAGTGGGATTAAGGATTTCATTTTATGAGTCGTCACTAAATTATTTCCTACAACCCAGGTCAGAATCGAACTCACAACTCTAGGAATACCAAGTGAGATTAACTCTTCATGGTAAACGTAGAAAGTATTTCAAAGTATTGCATACGTTAGTATACATACATATATATAATTGATTTCGACCAGGTTATATTTATATAAGGTGTTGTTATTGTTTCTTGGAGTTTTGGTCAATGCTGATGAAAAATACTTAGTTTATGCCAATATTTCTAGAATATTTATTTTTTCTTCTTCAGGCCTGTAAAAATACAGGTACTACTTTGTATATATTGCACATTGTTATTAAACTAGAGTGTAACAGATGGTGTTATTTCTACTTACCAAGACTAAAGAAACATAAAAACTATTATACATTATGTATTGCACTTCTGGTAAAACATTAGGAATACTGGTTATAACCAGTATTCCTAATGTAACATATAACAGTATTCCTAATGTAATATATATAACAGACCAGGGGAGGTTGTAGCCATATATATATATATATATATATATATATGCGCATATAAAGTAGTACGTGTAGTTTTACAGCCCTGAAGAAGGTAAAATTAATATTCTCGAAATATTGGCATAAACTAAATTTTTTTCACAACATTGACCAAAACTCCAAGAAACAATAACAACACCATATATATTCCTCTGTAGAAACCTCACTTTCATATGCTCGAAACCCACCCCAACATTTAAGATTTTAATGTAATATGAAAGAAAAGTTTAAGTTCATTAGGTTAAATTTCGACCAAGAAGGAAGGTTAGCGTGAAGATGAACAGTCGTTGTCCAAGGCCCTTAGTTCTGTTGGACAAGCATTGCCCAGGCACATTTGGCAACGGTATGGATTGAGATTTGAGACCAGCTGAATTACAAATATTTGCTCTCATATAGGAAGCCTTAGTTTCAAAAAGTGGACGTTAAGAAATAATTTAATTTAATTCACATAGGAATTCCTTATGCCATTCATGATATTTTACGTTATTTTTGTCATGTATAAAACGGATCTATGAAAACCTATATATCAAAGAACGTCGGAGAAATTGTTTACGTTCGCCTTCCTCCCCAAAACTCAAAGGTCAATTCAAAATTTTGAGTTTCTGAGTTATCAGAAAAATATAATAACAGAGGAAACACTTAAACCAGTCGAGATGGATTGAGGGTGGGTCAATCGGATAATTCCTTCAAAATCTGAAAACATTAAACTTCCAAACTTAAATAATTGCTCAACTTCGCAGAAGCAAGTAACAATATTGCAGCTAAATTATTAATTGGTTAAAATAGACAGATTTCTAGTAGCTCTTAGTTTGTTATTCCTACGCAATCGTTAGAATTATTAGTGGGTTTTTTTATTTAGTAACGTCCACTTAGTGCTAATAAGGCTAATTGGGGTGTTTTATTTAAAAGTTACAATCTATTTTCTAACTAGAGTGGGACTAAGGGTTTCATTTAATGAGTTAGTCACTAAATAAATTCCTTGTAACCCTGGAGGGAATCGAACTCACAACTCTGGGAATATCAAATGAAATTAGGACCAGCGCCTTAGCTTACTTGGCTATCCAGAGCCCGCAAAAAGTCCGTCACGCAGGGGCTGCGTAAACTAAGCAGATTTCCCTCGTGAAGTTAAGTAAAAGATATATATACATACTGATAACACAACACCACCGTGAATAAATACAAACGGAAATAAGAAATGTTTCGCCCAATTTCAATAACCTGCCTACAGGAAGCGTTAGGTTTGAAATCTAAACAAACAGGTCTGCCCGCCTCACACCGGAAAGAAAAACATTACTGAAATATATCAGAATATAACATATTAATTTCATTGAGAACTATTTACTTTACCTAGTACTGTAATTAATAATGAGTCAGAATAATTGTTATCTCAATCAATCAATATTTAGTAGTCCAAAACCTTCAGACGGGGGGGGGGGGTGTCACTAGGACATATTTGCATGTATCTCTTATAATAAAGGTCTCTTGAATACAATTTTTGGTATTTAAACTTCGAAAAATGTGATTTATTATGTAGCAGAGTACTGTTTATGTAACATGAGTAGAAGTGGCGGTTTGCTGATAGCTGAAAACTGAAAAATGCAAATATCTCGGTTAATATTCTAGATAGTGAATAAATGTATATAACAATATTTATAGTACATTTAATTTGCAATAAGATTGATTTTATACAATTTTTCGATCCGACACATAATAACGGAGATATTTCGATTTTTCGAAAATCCTCCCTTCTAAACCCCCCCTCCCCCTAGCCCGATTTCAGCCGTTAACGAACTTAATCTTTATTTTTAAATAAAACGACTAAATATCCAGTTTGGTAACGATTAAGCAATAATTGCGACCGCTAGAGCGGTAACAGTCAAATATATATATATATATATATATATATATATATATATATATATATATATATATATATATAGATATAGATATATATATACATTTTTGAACGGACCTCATTTTCGCCATCTCCTGGGTAGGATCGATGGATATTTGAAGAAAAACTTCGAAAATCGTGTCGTGAGTACAACCTCAATAGCTGATTTCCCTTAAGGGAAATCTGCTAAAAGAGAAAACATATGTCATTTTCAATTCTAACTGGTTTCGTGCATCAGTATTCTTTGGACCTAGTAGAAAAGCGTGGACGTTAATTAATAACATTTACATCATTATAGAGTTTATTTTAAAAGGCTTTAACGATATTCAGGTAGTTTAGAAGTTTTATCCGCTCCTAGAGAAGACAGACATATGGGAGGGGCAGAAAGGGGAGCACCTAGCTAAATAGCAAAGACCATAAAAGTGGGATTCAACGTGGAAGAAAATACCTCTAACAAAGAAATTATGAAATATAAAAGATTCTCCAAGGACATGTTTTAGTGCCTTCAGGGCATTCGAAAAGAGGTGGTAGTGACTACAAGGATGCAGTATAGACCACACAAATCTAACGCACATACACTTAATAAGTCCGTCAAGCAGGGGCTTTGTAAAATAAGCAGGTTTACCCCATGAAGTTTAACAATGTTAAATAACATACGAACCCTCCCGACAGAATGCATCTGAAATGTAAACAAACAGGTCTGCCAAACCTTTTACCGTAAAGAAAAATAATTACTGAAATATATCAGAATATAACATATTAATTTTAATTTATACTATGTTCTATATCTGGCACTGTAATTTATAATGAATCACAATAATTGTTGTAATGAATAAATTTTAGTAGTCCAAGTTCTTAAGTCGGGGTGTGGGAGTGGGTACCCTGGACATATTTGCATGTATCACGTGTAATAAAGGTCACTTGAAAACAATGTACTGCATTTAAGCTTCGAATAATGTGGTTTATTACATAACATGAGTAGAATTGGGGGTTTACTGAAATGAGTAGAATTGGCTGGAAAACTAAAAATGCAAGTATCCTGATTAATATTCAAGATAGAGAATAAATGAATAAATGAATATAACAATATTCATAGTAATTTTTTTTTATTTTATTTATTACGTAGAGCTCCGCAACTATGGCGACTTTGCTCTTCTTAGACGTGGGGGTAAACAAAACAAAAACAAAAAACAACAACAAACAACATAAACAAAATAACAGAAAATTGAACACGAAATAATATATAGAACACAACACAAAACAAAAGAAGAAACACGAACACAACATAGAAATAAAAACAGTCGGTAAATAAATAAGTGAAAAGAAAACTTGATAACTTTGAAACAAAAACTAAATAGGTCTCTCTCACTCACACACACACACACACACACACACACACACACACACACACACACACACACACACAAACATATAAGCACGCACACACATTAAAAATTTTAAAATATGTAATTAAATATTCTCAAACTGCCCTATTGTTTTTAAATATGTCAGAATCGTGGCAATATGTGGGCTACCCTCAGTCAGTAGTTCGTTCAAGTCATGTGGAATGTTTAAGTAAGCTCGTAATCTGCATTCTGTTAGTAAGTGTTTTATAGTTAGTCCAGTGTTGCAATGAGTACAAGTAGGCTTGTCTTTTTTGTTCATTATGTAAGAATGTGTCAGGTATGTATGTCCAATACGTAGTCTTGTGAGGACGACTTGGTCTCTTCTTGAATATACGTTCTGTTTCTTTGTCCATCCAGTAACATTGCGTTTTATTTCCAATAGTTTGTTGTCAGTACGTAACCAGTGTATTTGCCAGTCTTGGAGTATTTTTGTTTGTACAATCTTGTTGAGGTCTGTTGGTGTTAGTGTAATTATGTCGGTAGTAGTCATTTTTGTTGCTAGTTTTGCATGTTTGTCAATATCAGTAATTTGTTTAATGTCCTTGTGTCCGGGTAACCACAACATTTTAAAATTGCAAGTGTTTAGTGCGTGAATTAGTTCTAGTATTTTTGTAATTAGTGGGTGATTGGAGTAAAAGTTTCCCATGGAAAGTAAAGAACTTAAAGAATCTGTGCATAAAATTACTTGGTGTGATCTGTTTTCTAATTTTGAAAGTGCTAGTATAATGGCCTGTAGTTCTGCAGTATAAGTACTTGATTCGTCGTGTAGTTTAACTTTGTAAGTTTTGTTTTTGATAGTGGCGGCTGAGCCCGTCCCGTGTTCTGTCTTAGATCCGTCCGTGAAAATGAAATGAATAAACTGTTAGGGTTTTGTGAAATTTACAGCCTTGAAAGAAGTCTGATAAAATTTTGAAGAAAGTGGGTTTGATTTTTGATATTGTGTTAGTTTTAAATCAATTTGATAGTTCTTTACTCTCCAAGGGGGGAGTGTAAGAGTAGTGTTATGGTACATTGGTGTTTGATAAAATTGATGAATGTTGTTATTTTGAAGGAGGCGGATTAAAAGCGGTTTATGTTTGGGGCAGGTTTGAGAATATTTATTTAAAGAGCTTTTTAATTAAAAATGTATTTACAATAGTTTGGTCTAATGCCTTTGAGTGGGATAAAAATTTGAAACACAGTATTTGCAGTCTATACTCCAGTGGGGGTTCTTCAACTTCAACACAAACTGTCAGTGGGACTTGATCTGAAAGCCACTGTAGCGATTCAAAGTCCTGTGTAGTGAATGGTGTCTAGATGTTTTAGTGTACTGCAGCTGGCAGAAGAATAAGCTGTACAATCGTAATCCAGCAATGACCTAGTATAGACACGATAGAATTTAGGCATTAAAAATTTGTCAGCTTCCCACTGCGTATTGCTAAGTATCCTCAGCAAATTCTTTCGTGCATTTGTTAAGGAGATTTTTTAAATGGGGTAACCATGTTAATTTTTTGTCTAGTGTGAGTCCTAAAAATGTTTAAGTATTTGTGTATTTTATTGTAGTATTATGGATATGTAAATGTGGTGGAGTGATTGTTCTTTTTTTGGTTGAAGATAATGCATTTTGTTTTCTCCTCTGAAAATTTGAAACCAGTATTTAAGCACCACTGCTCTAACGAATTAATAGATAACTGTATATGGTGTTGTGCATTATCAATATTGGAGAATGTGTGGTAAATTAGCAAATCATCAGCATACAGGCAGTAAGATACTTCTTTGGGTATACATGCAATGACTGAGTTTACAGCTATATTGAACAACGTTGTGCTCAGTACACCTCCTTGAGGCACTCCATTCTCCTGAGAGAATATCCCAGATAAAGCAGTACCAATCCTCACCCTGAAAGTTCGCTGAGAAAGGTAATTTTTAAGAAATAAAATAAATTTTCCTTAAACTCCCCATTTAATCAGTTGTGATATTATTAGTCTCCTCCATACTCTGTCATATGCCTTCTCGAGATCAAAGGACACAGCTAAGACACTTTTTTTCATCAAAAAAGCATTTAAAATGTCACTTTCTATTCTTGCTATGTGATGCATAGTAGAATGAGCTGGTCTAAAACCACATTGATAGGGAGCTAGGAGGTTATGAGTTTCAAGGAACCATAATAACCTTTTATTCAAAATTTTCTCAACGATCTTGCAGGTGCAGCTGGTCAAAGAGATCGGGCGATAGCTAGAAGCTTGTTTTTTATCTTTGCCAGGCTTTAATATTGGAATGACAATGGCTTCATTCCATGAATGAGGATAGGTACCACTTTCATACATCTTGTTAAGAAGGTCAAGAAAGACAGTAAGGCCAGTTTCAGGTAGATTTTGAAGCATGTCATAAGTGATATTGTCTAGTCCTGGTGATGTCTTGCGTGTATTGCTTAAAGAAAGTTTAAGTTCTTCTAAAGTAAATGGGTCATTTAATGGATGTCCGTGATTGTCAATTACTTTTATGTTTGTCTGTTCAGTACGGGTTTTGTGTTCAAGAAATGATGAAGTGTAGTTTTGGTTACTGAATATGTTACTGAAGTGAATTCCGAAAATATTAGATATCGTTAGTTGGTCGGTAATAATTTCGTTATTGTGTTCTAGTCCTGTCACTGGAGGTCGATATTTCTTATGTTTTATTAAGTTGACTTTACTCCAGATGTCAGTTATGGAAGAGTTTCTGTTAATACTTGAAATAAAATCTACCCAGCATTGCTTCTTACTCTTTTTTATGACCCACTGTCCTTTCGCCTTCTTTCTTTTATAATCAATAAGATGAACATCCGTTGGTTCTCTCCGGAATAAATTGAGAGCTCTTTTCCTATCATTGACAGCTACTTTACATTCATCATTTCACCAGGGAACAGGACATTTCTTGTATGTGGTCGGTGTTTTAGGAATGCTATTGTCAGCTGCTTTAACAATGATTGAGGTTAATTCGTCCATTGATTGTACTGTAATTGAATGTAGTTCGTTAGTAATATAGTCCTTGAATGAGTTCCAGTCTGCTTTCTTGGTGTTGTATCTTGTTATAGTTCTGAATAATGGAGTATGGGTGTTAGTTTTTAAGTGAATTGGGAAGTGATCACTTCCATGTGTATCTTGGTCAACTTCCCAAGAAAAATGTGAGTATAAAGAAGGTGTGCATAAGGTCACGTCAATGTTGGTAAGAGTTCCTGTCCTGGAGCATAAATGAGTCGGTGAGTCGTTGTTAAGTGCGATTAAGTCGAATTGTTCAAAAATGTGTTGAAGTTGATTTCCTTTATGATTTGTTATTGGAGAATTCCACATTTGGGATAAGGCATTAACATCTCCTAGGATCACAAAGGGTGTCGGTAACTGTGTCAGTAAGTCTTGTATTTCATGTACGTCAATTGGTTCCCTAGGTGGAAGATAGATGGAGCATACTGTAAATCTAAATGGGAGGTGTACTGAGACTGCTACAGCTTGGAGTGTTGTTCTCAACTGTATAGGTTCACTATAGATGATATTTCTAACAAATGTAGTTACCCCTCCGCATGCTCTACCTCCCAAGGAGTAATCTTTCCTATAAGTAGTATAGCCGTGTATGCTGAATTCTTCACCTAGTGTCAAGTGGCTTTCTTGTATGGCAATAATGTTTGGCTTATGGTCGCTTATTAGGGACTTCAGACTACAAATATGCCTTTTAACCCCATTTAGATTCCACTGGAGTATAGTTGACTGCAAATTAAAACAAAAGTGAAGTTTAATAATAAATAAAATGGATAAATCAATAAAAATATGAATAAAAATAAGGATTGGGGGATTTGTTTTCATTGAGCATACTATTTCTTCTTCGTTTGACTTTTGCTAGTTTTTGGCGTTTTCTTCGTGGCATTTGTAGCTTCCATATTCCGCACAGTTCTCTTCTTTTCTTCAAAACTTCCTGCATCAGTTTCTTTCAGGTTACCAGTATTATTTGATACCTTAGGTATGTTCTGGAGACTGGTAGCTGTAATATCTGAAGTTAGTTTAGAAGATTGTTTTTCCGGTTGTATAGGCAATAGAGTAAATTTCTTCAAGATTAAATTTTCAATAACCTCCATTCGTTTACTCATTTGTGTAATGATTTCTACGAGTTGAGAATGTGTTTCATTAGTCAGCAGGTTAGAATTCAGTTTAGCTGCGTATGTGCTTTCATTTTCTTTATTTACGGCTTTCCTTGCTTCTTGGTAGCTGACTTTATATTGCAACTTTATATTCATAGTAAATTTAATTCAATAATATTGGTTTATACAATTTTTGGATCCTACATACAGTAACGGAGATATTTCGAATTTCCCCCCCTCTAAACCGCCCCTTCCCACTGGTACGATTTCAGCCATTAATGAACTCAATCTTTCTTTTTATATAAAACGATTAATATTAATGAGTTTGGTAACGATAAAACAAAAATTGCGACCGTTAGAGCGTTATCTGACATATATATATATATATATATATATATATATATATATATATATATATATATATATATATATGTATATGTATGTATGCATGTATTAGCGGACCCGACAGACGTTATCCTGCATGATATTTCAAGCAATTAGGATATTAAATTTAATAATATTATGTTTACAACAAAAGCTACTTTACTATATCTCGTTTATACTTTGTTATACGACAAAAGTGAGTATAACAAAATAAACAACTTTTATCCTGTGCATATTTCCCGAAAAACCAATAGGAAACGAAATATGGCTATTTTTAATTTTTGGTTCCCTTACAACCCCCACTCCTGCTCCATCTGTCGGGCTTATTTGTGATTCTAAACCATCCAAGCAGTCACACAAACGCATACAAAAAATTCATTCAAATCGGTGCAGCCGTTTAGGAGTTCAGTGACATACACACGTATAGTAGAATTATATATATATATATATAATTATATGTATATATATATATATATATATATATATATATATATATATAATTTTGAACGGACTTCATTTTCGCCATCTCCTGGATAGGATCGATGGTCATTTGAAGAATGTTTTCGAAAATCGCGTCATGAGTACGACCTCAATTGCTGATTTCCCTTAAGGGAAATCTGCTAATAACTAAACAACAATGCGAAACATACCATGCTCCAGTTACAATATTTTGTCTTATAGAGGAATGTCAATCTGTGAAATCTGACATTCCTAGAAACATAAATTTGCCTTTCAAGACACTGCACAAGCAGTTGATAGAATTATTTCGTTAATTATGCAGCTATTTCTATACAATAAAATTTAGGCTTTGTTTTATAGGATATAAGAATATTTATTTACTAATTTGTGTACCACAACATATGTTTTAGACTTCCTAAAGGGCATAATAAATAGGATTTTGATTTCCCAAAAAACAACCAATAGAAGACAGAGTACACGAGATCCTCTAGGAGGGAGGGAAACGAGTAGGTTGCCGTGAGAGGGTAAGGTGTCACCATCTAGCGTAGAACCCTTGAACCCGATCAACCCTCCAAGCCCGCTAAATTCAAACTCTCCCAGCCTATAAATTGTATTGACTGTCCAATCGAACTTCTCCGCATCGCATATTTATAAACAGTATCACAATACCTTCAATATTATTATCCTATTTTCCTTTTGGTTTTCCAAAAACATAACATTTAAATATGCTCCTACACGTGTTTTTGTTTGAAGGTCGATTTCACCACATCGGTGGCATCTTCACGCTAAAATACATAATTATGAACAATTTAAACCCAACGATATGCACATTTGTTTTTTTTATTTTCTTATCATCTATAAGTATTTTAATACTGAAAGGGGCTCAGGTTAGCCATGTGAGTTAAAGCGTCGACCTTAATCTCACATTGTAAACCTAGAGTGGCGAGTTCGATTCCCGCCTGGGAAATAGGAATTTATTTGGGGACGGAATTCATTATTTAAAATTCTTAGTCCCACCCTGGCTAGAATAGGGTGGTAGCCTGTAGATAGCCCGTCCCAATTAGCCTTAGTTGCCAAAAGTGGACGTTAATATATAATTTAATAATACTATCAAAGCAACAGTTAAAAATAGTTAAACAGAATAATTAAGAATTGTACAATGTTCTTTTTGTACGTTGAGCTTTAATTGTTTATAATTATGTATTTTATCAAGATGCCACTGGTGCGGTGAAACCTGTTGTCAAATAAAACCATTTATTGCATGAAGACTACGTCTTTCTTTTCCCTATTTGCTCGATCCTGCAATACCGTTCACTGAAAGTTATATTTAAATTTCATTCCACTTGATCCAGAGCAGAATCCTCCGGATAACTATAATGCAGTCCAATATACAATATTTTGGAGTAGCAAGTTTTTAAAAGCACAGGTAGAAGTTGATTCACCTACACACCTTTGACTTATACATGTGCTTTATTACAAGGGTCATCTGTTGTAAGAAGTAAATGAAATATTGATGTCTTCTTCACTTGTGATTTGAACTCAATGTCAGTTGTAATTAGATGTACGTAACAACACGTTCTTATGAGCATTCAATTTTGTAGATGGTTGGTGATTAGGAAACATATTCAAAATAGAAATATTCGCGTTGAATGATGTGTCTATCCACTTGAAACACAATTCACGGACACACTGATATATTTCTACATTTGCTCTTCACACAGGCTTCCAATAACAAATATATGAAGACAAATATAGGGCTTAATCTACCATTAAAAAATGAAGATATTCACTTAAAAAATAAATAATATTGTCGAAATCATTGCACCTTTGATGTTTCGAAATGTGTATATAGACTTCAAAGTGGCAGACATTTTTATTTTATCGTGGCCATACTCGATATTTAGCTGTTTTATGAAAATCAAAAGATCAGACTGTAAATGGCTAAAATCGGACCCAGCTGAGACGGGGTTTAGTGGGGAGGTAAAATGGTAAAAAATTATGTTTTAGCAGAGTTCCTTTGTTGAAGTTGTACTCATGATGCGATTATCGAATAATTTCTTCAATTGTCTATCAACCCTGCCTAAGAGATTACAAAAATCAGGTCCTTTCAGAATGATATAGATATTTATGTATATTTAAATGTACATATATATCTACATCATTTTGAACGGACCTCATTTTTGTAATCTCTTAGGCTGTGTTGTTTGACCTAATCATAAGGAGATGCCACGAGAGTACCAGAGGAAGTCGATTAGAAAATCGGTGAAATATTGTGGAACCCCACAGAAACGACACGGCTGAAGCACTTCACAACAGTATTGAGGTCCCAGCGACAAAGTTTAAAACACCATTTAATTGTAAATGTTGGTGATCCGAAAGTACTTTCCATGTATCATATGTTTTTAAACTTCTACAAAAACAAAGTTATATATAAAAAAAAGTAAAACTAGAGTCCTGGGTTCGAGTCCCGATTGAGCAATATAAATTTACTTATTGATTAACTCACTAAATATATTCACACGACTCTATTATGTTAAGCTCACTGCACCTCGCCTCAAGCCCTATGGATGGGAGCTAAAATTATTTTAGTTGAGTTCGTTCTCGTGAAATGAAACAGAAGAAGCAAAACATTAGGAACGCAACTTATAGGATAGTGAGTAAGGAAGTTGTTAACATTTATTTTACTTTTAGTCAGTAGCTTAATAAAACAATAATTTTTATATGGAATGTCTTGATCAAAAACCAATTCACTTATATCTGAGCCCTTGCTGATGGACAAATCAGTCCTCCACTTACCTGATTTCATCATTTCTGTTCATATCGCTCTACATATTTGACATTCTGATGATACATGAACATAGTTAACCCTAATTAATTTTTGATAAATTCGTTACAAGCACAAATCTCTTCGAGGTCAGCTAGGTATTTACTTAGTAATGGGAAGCTAACTTTTGTTGAACTTATGCTCCTGATGAGTCACCATAATGATGCGAAACATCTAAAATGATCCACATAAAGAAGTACAAACCAAGTGAGGTCGAGTATTAATTAGACCTCCTGCCAGATCTTGAAATTTATTTCTAATTGTGGTCACGGATTCAAAGCCCCGTCTGAGAGATGGATGAAGTTTTCTTTCATTCATATGCTTAAACAGGTAAATTACTCCATGCGCTGGACCTCCTGGTTTTCATGGAAATGAGCTAAGATAGAGCGATGTAAATAGATATAGCGGAGTCTTATACTGACGTCGGCATGTACTGACGGTGTGTTATGATCAGATCTATCTGGCATAGGTCGGCCCTGCAGAAGATTTCAGAAGTCAGAAGCAACGCACGACTTAGGGCTCACAATAAATGAGGGCATTAGGGAAGAAGTAAATATGACCGTCTAGATCCAAGGTTCCCAAACTTTTTTGTGTCGTAGACCCCTTGCCATGTTTTTCGGTTTTGGGTAGACCCTCTACTTACCTGATATCGATGTTTTGTAAATTTCTAACTGTAGTGAAGTTTAGTGTTAAAAACGTAAAGTAAAAACACATGTTAAGTTTTATACATTTATTAATTGAATTAAAATTAAAACTACTCAAAATAAAATTTTGTGACAAACTGAACAAGTCAGTGCAATTTCGCGAAGCTCTGAGACTTGCACGTATGCTTGTAACAAGATGATACTGGTATATCATTATGTGCAGGTTTTTACAAGTTCAAAATGTATTGCGACCACAAAGCGAATGCCTGCATACTACAACTTACACAATTTTATAAACATATATAATACATTTTTTACTTCATAGCTAATTTTATAAATAATGTATATGTCTTTATATCATAAGATAGTATAATGTAAGTAAATAGGTACTATCAGTGTATGTTGAGATCCACTATCGTAGACCCCTATTTTCATTTCATGGACCCCTACAATTTTTGTTCGCTGATGTAGACCCCTCGCAGGTTGTCATAGACCCCTGGGGGTCGATATAGACCACATTGGGAATCATCGTTCTAGATAGACCAGAGGGGCAGAGGATTCTGTAGTTTTGGGCAAGTACACATTGCCGGTGTATCTACCATATAAGTACCAGGGAGGAACGACAAAAAAGCAATTCTGATTAGAGCTAGAATGGTTGAAGGGACCAGATGCTTCTTTACCTTGAATGAATTTCATCTGATCGAAAGTGAAAAGCATGATAGAAGGATACATATACTTCCAAAATTTCTAGCTGAGCAAGTAGTAAATGAAATTTTTTTTTTGGCAAATGAAAATTGGGGAAATTTTGTGGGAACAATTGTTTGGCGAACTAGATATTATCACTGCTATCAAAAAGAGCAGAATTCGATGGCTGGGCTCGCAGAAAGGGCGGAACCCATAAGACTGCCCAAGAAGAAATCTTTAAGTTTAAGACCTGTAGCGCTGTATAAGAATACATCGGTTGTTTTTTCCCATTCATGAGGCTATCCAACATTAATAATTGAAGGAGGTTGGATAAATTTCAATATTGTAAGTCTTCTAAGGTATTTTCCTAGAGTCGACAATGTGGTTCAGAATGATGTAAACTACGGAACCGGCCACCAACTGCCAGACATAACAAAGATAAATCATGTCAAAAATATTTACCTTAGAGTTCACGGACATTGCTTACTAGCTTTTATACTCAATGGTTCTTATCGTCAGCTAAGATTTAGATTATAAATGGCTATCATCTTGCAGAATTTTTAAAGTTGACATTTGTTTCATTAGGCTTGTTCATAAAAAAAAAAAACCACAGATAAGAACTGACTTTATCAAAGTTTAGTCTGGCAGTGTAACTACTTTGATTGAAGAAGCATGCCTCAATATTGTAAACAAAAAAAGAGTAAAGTCAGCTAATATGAGAAAAGGAATATTCTGAAAACGGGAAAAGACATTCGCGAGGAATACAATCAGATAACATCGCTTATTGAGTACCACAAGAATGCAAGAGGTAGCATCTTCAATACCGTGCCATAAGAATGCAGGCGGTTACCAAAATCGACTCTTAAGTGGCATAAGAATGCAAGCGTTTACCAACATCGCATCTTTTCGAAATTTTGCCCCTTTAAACCCCTCTACCCGCTATCCGATTTCAGCCATTAACGAACTTTATTTTGGCATAACACAATTAAATATCGAGTTTGGTAACGATCAAAGAAAAATAACTGCTACTAGAGCGTTAACAGACAAATATATAAATCTATATATATATATATATATATATATATATATATGTGTGTGTGTGTGTGTGTGTGTGTGTGTGTGAGAGAGAGAGAGAGAGAGAGAGAGAGAGAGAGAGAGAGAGTGTGTAAAATTGTCAGCGGACCTCATTTTCGTCATATCCTATGTAGGATCGATGGACATTTGAGGAAATTGTGGAAAATCACGTCATAAGTACGACCTCAATAGCTGATTTTCTTTCAAGGAAATCTGCTAAAACCAGAGTGATTATTATAATTATTGTTCAGTTAAATATTGTCATGCAGTTAGTAGAATATACGTAGTCATTAATCTAAATTTCTTTACCGAGCCATATTTATTTTAAACAACATAGGTATTGGATGTATAAGATTTTGATGTAACCCCTCTCAGAACCCACCTGTCTTTGGATAATACCGGTAATTAAAGAACATGACATTTAGTTTTACATCAGACAGTTAAACATGGTAGATGTGATACTCAGAAAAAACTGTTCAAGTTCATATACTAAAACAAACCCAACAAAAAAGTAATATAAAACAAATTTAACAATATTTAACAAAGTTTGCAATATTTAAAAAGTCCGTCGCGCTGGGGCTGCTTAAATTAAGCAGATTTCCCATGTGTTTTTAAAATAGATAAATCTACATACTGGTAGGTATGAATTTAAAATGGTATCCCTATTATTATATGACTACAAATTATATATATATATATATATATATATATATATATATATATATATATATAATAAACATTCCCTTTATGTTTCAAGTACAATATATAATGTCAATTAAAAACGTTAATTCCCCGCCCTCATATTTACAGACTTATCCGACCTATTTCACTGAACACTTCTTAGGAATAAAATAGCTAAGTAACTAAGCAGATTTCCCTTTACTAAGAATGTGATCCATTAATGATCTCGTCTCACCTTCTATTCTCAACATTTTCCGCAGTAACAACCCTGCGGGAACATGAATTGAAGTGTTAATTTGACTTGAAACGTTCTGTGACTGAGATACTTAAAGTTAAATCGGAGGAGAAATAAGTGAGTGTTTACAAAGGTCCGCAAACAAAAATATACAAATAACTCCGTTCGAGTGAGAGAAAATATGAATCAATAGTTGCGGAAACTTAAAACGCCATCATTGTTTTTATAAAATTTCGACCAAACTCAAAGTATCCAAAATAAATGAAGGAAATGAGGTCCGTTCCAAATATATGTATATATATATATATATATATATATATATATATATATATATGCGTGAATGTGTGTGCGTGTGTGTGTGTGTGTGTGTGTGTGTGTGTGTGTGTGTGTGTTTGTTAACGCTCTAGCGGTCGCAATTTTTGTTTGATCGTTCCCAGACTCCATATTTAATTGTTTTATGCTACAAAGAAAGATCAAGTTCGTTAATGGCTGAAATCGAACGAGGGAGGTGTGGTTTAGAGAGAGAATTTTGAAAATTCGAAATATCTCCATTACTATAAGTCGGATCGGAAATTGTATAGAACCAATCTTATTGCAAATTAAATGGTTTATAAATATTGCTCTATACATATTTTCTGTATCATGAATATTAACCGAGATATTTGGATTTAATATTTTTCCGCTTTCAGTAAACTTCTATTCCTACTCACATTAATAATAAGCTATTATATCATGAACCACTTCATTACAAGGTTAAGTAAAGAATATTGTTTTCATTGAACTTTTAATTTGTGATACGAGACTCGTGATGTTCTGGTGAACACGCCCCTCCCCCGTCATAAGTTCTTAGACTACTAAAATTTGATTGATTGAGATAAAAATTATTATGATTCATTATAAATTACCATACTAGATATAGTAAATAGTTTTCAATAAAATTAAAATGTTATATTCTGATATATTTCAGTAATTGTGTTTCTTTCCAGTCTAGTATTTAGTTCGATTGGTTGCTGTTTATTTACAATTCAGACGCTTTCCGTTGTAGAGTTATTAACTCATAACTGAAAGATTTCTCGTTACCGTTTGTATTTATTCACGTAATATTCGCGGCGGTGTTGTGTTACCTGTATGTATAATTATCTATTGTAAATCTTCGAATGGGAAATCAGCTTAACTTACGCAGCCCTTGCGTTACGGACTTTTTAAAGGACATTAAGGAAAATGAGCTCGACCCTCATTCATAAATATTCATACAGAATTAGGAATTAGGAACATTCTTGTTAATTTGAGCGGGTAAGAAGCTAATCATAATTTTGAATGAGGAATTATTAAAATGAATAGAAAAATAAATCCTTTTTGGTGTTCGTTAGCGTATTTTATTTCATTTCTATACACTGGAGTCTCTGTTACATTTGGCAGTGCCTAGATGGTAGCGCTATCTATGAGTGACGCTAGATAATTCAGACAGGTGCAGACTAACCCTCATCATAGTGCAGTTCTCGAACCACAGGTAGCGCTCCTGCTGGAGTTATGTCAAGCAGGGGTTGACATTTGAGAAAATGTTTAGAAAATCGCGTCATGAGTCCCTTAAGGGATATCTTCTAAAACGCAAAAATATTTGCCGATAGTCAGGATAGAGAAAACAAAATTTATGGAAAATTAAATTGTCTTAAATTGGTTATATACAATTACCCGATCCAACTCGTAACTGAGTGACTGATGTGCTGTTTGGTTTATGAGTCTGGTAGTTTGTCAGTTTTCTGTGGACAACAAATGTCAACTGGTATTTTGAGGTTGAACAAAGTCAAGTTGTAATCATTAAAAACGGAGTGAAAATGTATGTTATATGCCGGCCATTGTTTTGGGGGTTACGGAGGTCTGTGCCTACCCCGAAAAGTTCTGCCTTTGTCTTTCACTTAAGCTGAAGCTAAAGTTTTGTTGAGTTCTTGCTTCAAATATGCCTCTCAAATTTTGGTAGCCTTACAAAAAGTCTGAGTAAATGTAAAATAGAAGTATATTTATCTTGCAGCGAGTATGAGCTCAATGACTGCCGAAAAAAAGTTGGAAATAAATAAATCAAGCTACCACCACAAATAAAGAAACTATATCTGGGTTCACAAGACGTTATACTTCGTTAGCAAGTGTTAGCCATGTGCTTATTTGCACATTTCTTTTAAGTGAAATAAGTTATTGAGGCAGTTCGTGCTCAGGTCATGATTTTCGAAACATTTGTTCAAATGCACATCGATCCTAATTAGACGATGATAAAAATGAGGTACGTTCGAAAGGTGTACCTTTTATTAATATAACAATATTTATTTTAAATTTAATTCGAAATTAGATTGATTTTATTCGCAGATTTCACTTAAGGGAAATTAGCTAATGAGGACTTACTCCATCGCTCCTACCCAGGAGATGACGAAAATGAGGTCCTTTCCAAACTGTATATATATATATATATATATATATATATATATATATATATATATATATATATATCTGTTGCCGCTCTAGTTGTCGCACTTTTTGTCTTATTTTTATCACATTTGATACATAATCGTTTTATACAAAAAAGAAAGATCTAGTTTGTTAACTGATGAAATCGGACCATGGGGAGGGGGGGGGGGTTAGAGGGGAAGAGTTTCGAAAATTCTTAATATCTCCGTTACTATGCATCGGATCGAAAAATTGTATAGAACCAATCTAATTGCAAATGTTCTATAAATGTTGTTATGTTCAGTAAAGCCCCACTCCTCCTCGACTCATATTAACAATATTCTATTACGTTATGAAGCACTTTATTTGAAGCTTAAATTCCAAATATTGTTCTCATTGAACTTTTAGGTTTTGACATACGTGACGCACGTGGGAAATCTGCTTAGTTAACGCAGCCCCTGCGTGACGGACTTTATAATTTTCTGATCCGGCTTACAGTAACAGAGATATCTCAAAGTTTCGAACTTCTTCGCATCTGACCCTCTTCCCCCTCCCCCTGGTCCGTTGTAGACAGTAATGAACTTGACCTTTAGATTTGTATTCAACGGTTATATATCGAGTTTGATAACGGTCAAACATACTTTTCGACAGCTAGAGCGTTAAAAAACATATATATATATATATATATATATATATATATATATATATATATATATATATATATATATATATATTATAATGAAAGGTTAATTATAATTATTATTAGTTAAATTTAATCTATTTACCAGCTACTTCTCAGGGTCATATATTGCACGGCAAGCATTCCCGTTTCCACCATCTCTGCTATAAGAGCTAATGTATCTATTTAATCAGAGATATAGCACATTTAGGCTAGATAATTAAAGAAACACTTATTCTGTTTGCATCTTGGGAGTCGACTGCCGATTCCTGTCCTGCTAAATTGACCTTTGGATTCACAGGGCTCCGCTGTCAGTCCCTTGACAGGTGCTGCTACCTCTTTTAAAGCCCAGTACTAATCACTCTGATCTCATAGATATAGAGACAGCGGAGTACCTCTAAGGCTCGACCGTTACAATATATATTTAAATTTTGAACGGACCTCTTTTTCTTCATCTACTAGCGATGGAAATTTGAGTAAATTTTTAGAAAATCACGTCATGAGTACAAACTCAATAGCTGAACTCGCTTAAGGGAAATTAGCTAAAACAACTTTTTCGGGACTTTGCAGACTTTTAAGTAATTACTTATCTGCTTTACAAAATCAATTGGCCAGGTCTGAATATTGTTCCTAACCCTGAACAACTTCTTACCCACGAAAAACCAACATTAATTAATTTAACATTTGAAAGGGCGAGTTAAGTTCGGTCAAAAAGTAAAAATAAAAAAAAAAGGGTCAAGAAATAAGGGTGAGTCGGCCTGGAAAGTAAAAGGAATTAAGTTATAAGAGCTGACGACGGCGATAAGACGATTATCGGAGAGAGCGAAGGAATTACGACAGCTGATCGAATCAAAGCGAAATATTAAAGGTGGTTTAATTCGATTGGCAAGAGGGCCCCAATCTCCTTCATATCACCATCTTGGACCGACAGGAGATGGCTTCTTTAATGAAATATGTGGAAGGACACTTTTCAACCTGATTGGCTTCTCCGCCTCTAGCCCAAAATATCAATTTACAGCTGAGAGAGAGATCAAGTCTGAGCCAGAGTGTAAACACATAGTAGGCAACCTACCTGCTCGGAGGGAAAACCTTTTTAGCAGATTTCCCTTAAGGAGGATCAGCTATGGAGGTCGTACTCATGACGCGATTTTCGAAAAATTTCTTCAAATGTCCATTGATCCAACCCAGGAGAAGACGAAAATGAGGTCCATATATATATATATATATATATATATATATATATATATATATATATATATATTAGTTAATTATTCAGTTATAGTTTTCGGTCTTCAGTAAAGCCCCACTCCTACTCATCTCATATTAACTATATTCTATTATGTTATGAAGCACTTGTATCGTATCTAAAATTGACAGAACCAATCTTATTGCAAATTAAACTTACTATAAATAAAGTTATATACATTTATTCTCTATCATGAATATTAACCGAGATATTTGCATTTTTATTAAGTGTGTGCCTGATAGCAGAGTTGAGATCGGCTGAAGTCGGTTCTATTCGGAACTTTCCGCCGAAAGCTAGTTTGTCCGTTTCCTTAACTGTTCGGCTCTCGGGAAATTGGTTTAGAGACTCGTTACAACTACTGTTATTAGTAGGCAGATTTCTCTATTGTGAAACATCACGTAGAAAAACTGCTTAGTTTACGCAGACCCTGCGTGACGGAGTTTTTTTTCTTTTTTTTAACTTATTTGAGCCATCATCTGGAGCTGTTAAGGAAGGTGTCACTCTGTGGAAGTGTGTTTAGCTAAGTACTAAGTAAAGGAGCTTTTTTCTCAGAGCAAATTTAGCTCATACACTCAAGTGTTATATGAACTCGAACCGATCAAACTTACATCTGCCTAAAAAAAATAATAAAAAAATGTATTAAATATGCTTAACCAGTCAGCTCTTAGGTATGTTGAGCATTCTATACACTTTCTAAATAATTCCTCAAATAAATTTGACAGAACCGCACTCTCCCTCCTGTCCTCTCTCCTGAAACGATATAGCGAAAGACTTATGTTTCTGAGGTTTAATTATTGTCAGTAGTGTGTCCATTGATGATTTAAATTAATCACGTAGTTTTTGCAGATTTCCCTTAAGGGGCATCAGCTATTGAAAATTTTATATATATATATATATATATATATATATATATATATACACACATATATAAACATTTATAGTTAATTAAATGTTCAATAATGTTATGTCTGTATAGGTTTTTAATGTGACCTAATTTAGAATTTTCGAAATTACCGCCTCTAAACTTCCCCATCCCACCTTTTCGACTTTAGCTATGAACAAACATGATTTTTTGTGTTTACATAAATCTCTTATAAATCGTTTGGTAACGATAAGATAAAAATTGCTGCCGATATAGCAGTTACAGACAAATACATATATATATTGACATTTATATATATATATATATATATATATATATATATATATATATATATATATAAATAAAAACAATCTCTATATATAAGAAATATTGCATTATTTTTTAACGTCAACTTTTTGTAACTAAGGCCAATTGGGACGGGGTAACTACAGGTTACCACCCTTTTCTAGCCAGGGTGGGACTAAGGATTTTATTTAGTGAATTCCTTCACTAAATAAACTCCTATTGCCCAGGACGGGAATCTAACTCGCCACTCTAGGTCTACCATGTGAGATTAAAGTCGACCCTTTATCTCACATGGCTAACCTGAGCCCCTCTCGATATATAAGAGTTTAATGTAAAACTAAAGGTCAAGTTCATTAATGCCTGTAAACGGACCAGGGGGAGGTTGAAGGTGGTCTGATGGGAAGAATTTCGCAACTTTAAAATTTCTTTGTTACTATAAGTCAGATCAATAAATTATATAAAATCAATCCAATTGCGAATTAAATTTAAAATAAATATTGTTATATCATTTTATTTTCAATGTTCAATATTGACTGAGATATTTGGAAGTTTTAGTTTTCAGCCTTCAGTAAACCCCCACTCCTACCCATGTGACATACTATACTATACTCTATGACTATACTCTGTTGTACCACTTGATTTGAAGCTTAAATACCAAACATTGTTTTCAACAGATGTTTACTAGATTAGGTACTTACAAATAACGTTGTTTGATGATGTCATAATGTAAGATTTTACGTTTTTATCTCGAAAATGTTATTTGATTTGCACCATACTGGATATATGACTGTTTCATTGAACATTAAAGATATTATTAGTTAATGGCTAAAATCGGACCCAGAATAGAGGGGGGTAGAGAGGGTGTGATTTGAAAATTGAAAATATCTGTGTCATTTTACATAGAAATATAAGAGTATGTGGTGAGATGATAACAAGTGTGTTATACCAGTACGTGGGAAATCTGCTTAGTTTACGCAGCCCCTGCGTGGCGGGCTTTTGTTTAGATTTGTCATTTCATATCAATCGAAAAATTGTTTGGTAATTGGGGCACTTTAGAAAATTAGTAGCAATTAATTGAATTGATTAAATATTGGTTTGACAAAATATTCCAATTCATTAAATAACAGAAAAGTCCGTCACGCAGGGGCTGCGTAAACTATGCAGATTTCCACGTGAAGTTTTACAATAGAGAACTTTTACAACGAGAGCCGAACAGTTAAGGAAATGGCCAACCTAGCTATTGGCGGGAAAATCACTCATCCGTTATCCACCCAGATTTAATAAAAATGCAAATATCTCGGTTAATATTGAAGATAGAGAATAAATGTATATAAAAATATTAATAGTAAATTTAATTTGCAATAAGATTGATCCTATACAATTTTTCGACGTATAGTAACGGAAAAATTTCGAATTTTTGAAAATCCTCCCGTCTACCCCCCCCCCCTCCAACCGGTCCGATTTCAGCCGTTAACGAACTTGATCTTTCTATTTACATAAAATGACTAAATATCGAGTTTCGTAACGATCAATCAAAAATTGCGACCGCTAGAGTGGTAACAGACATATATATATATATATATATATATATATATATATATATATATATATATAGACACACACACACACACACACACACACACACAAACACAGTTTTGAACGGACCTCATTTTCGTCATCTACTAGGTAGGATCGATGGACATTTGAAGAAAAATGTCGAAAATTCCGTCATGAGTACAACCTGATTTCCCTTAAAGCTTATTTACAATATAGTTTTCTTGTCGACCATATACCAAATTAAAAAGCAGGCCTTTCATAATCGATCCTCTCGTTAACTACCTCCTTTAGTAAATCGTTATCCTATTTCTTAATGCAATTAAATTATTTGATTCTACATGGAATCCAAGAAATGTATTCCCAATTCGCTTTCTCTAATGTAGTCAGACTTTTCGTCTCATAGTTCTACACTTCACATTTGAGATATTTTCCTAAGATTTTCAGAATTTGTTTTGTGCCTGTGTTATTACTGGTTTAAAAAATGTCTAGAAAAGGTAATGCGGAAATCAAAAAGAAATTTTGCCATATTTAATATTTTCCTAGTTTTCAACCATTTAGGAAATGAGTCACAATTCCGAAAGCATCTGGAGCTTTCAGATGATTGGAAACGAGAGTTTCAAAAGCTCATATTTCAAAGTTGGAATTCAGACTGGTCGAAAAAACATGACAAAAATCTAAGGCAAATAAAAGTAATTGACGGCCGAACTAACCTGAACAACACCCGACCATAGACTTCATAAAAATGCAAATATCTCGGTTAATATTCAAGATTGAGAATAAGTGTATTTAACAATATTTATAGTAAATTTAATTTGCGATATGATTGGTTCTATACAATTTTTCGATCCGATGCATAATAACGGAGAAATTTCGAATTTTCGAAAATCCCCCCTCTAAACACCCCCCCCCCCTCCCTCTGGTACGATTTCAGCCATTAACGAACTTGATCTGTCGTTTTGCATAAAACGATTAAACATAGAGTTTCCTAAAGATCAAACAAAAATCGCGACCGCTAGAGTGTTAATAGACAAATATATATATATATATATATATATACTAGATAACCCGGCAAACGTTGTTTTGCCTTATAAATTATTTCTAGTTTCTAGATAAATTCTAGTGTAGACAAAAAGTAACTTACTTATTATAAGTGTGTATGTGGTATATGCATGAGATAGGCATGGAGCGCTATGAACGATAAGGGAATATAAAAATAACAAACGCCAAACAATATTATTTTTAAGTTATTATAGTTTATTTCTTAAAATTACATATCACATATTAATTACGACAGTAACACTAACAAACAACATCAATCTTTTAATGCTATAGCGTGAACAATATTTTTTGTTAGCCCAGTGAAACAGGAGACCGGCTTCAGTCTCATCCCTACTCCGTGCTGTTTACTTAGAAGTGACACCGGTATAGTGTGGCATTTCACTCACCAGTAAAGGCGTGGCAAATTTTAAGAATCTAAGATTGGTAACACTAAGCATATATCAGGATTAAACTTTAATAATAAAAATAAATGTTTATTTTCATAAAAAAAAATTTAGATTTGCCATAAGCTAAGGGAAATTTTAATCGAAGTACAGTTAAAACACTATAATTGATCAGTTATCGAGCGGGATGATAATGATTAAATTACTAAAATGGCTAAAAAAAAAAAAATAGGGGTTGGTAAAAAAAAGTAAAAATTTAGGGTTGTATGTATTTTTTAATGCCACATTATAAATACATAAAAACAAAAACTTTCGTCCAAAAATTAAAAAAAAAATGTTAAGGGTGAACAACCCTTATCAATTAGGGGTATAAAAATTAGATAGTAGCCGATTCTCAGACCTACTGAATACGCATATAAAATTTGGTAAAAATCGGTAAAGCCGTTTCGGAGGAGTACGGTAACTAACATTGTGACATGGAAATTTTATATATATTATATATATATATATATATATATATATATATATATATATATATATATATAATTTTGAACGTACCTCATTTTCGTCATCTCCTGGGTAGGATCGATGGACATTTGAAGAAAAATCTCGAAAGTCGCGTCATGAGTAGGACCTCAATAGCTGATTTCCTTTAAGGGAAATCTGCTAAAAAAAAGAAAGAATCTTGTCTTACGAAAATTTTCTTTTTTTACGTAATCAAAGTGCTTGCAAATTGTTTTACCAGAATGAATAAGAGCGGTTTCTCTCAGTAAACTACTGAAACCAATCATGTCCAACTAAGCGTGAAATAGCCTTCATTTCGAGAAGAGGCAACCCGCATGACACACCTGCCGTCAATTGCCTTTAACTAGTTCAGTAGTTAGGTAGGGGACAGAGCGAGTGGATTGGGTGTCCTAAAGGTTTTTTTTCTTAAATCCACTTATGAGGTTCTTAACAGATTTTGGCCACAAGTGAATAACAGAGGTTAGTATGCCACTCAATAGTAATTCTACTGAAAAGTTTCCTGAAACGATATAAAAAGTGTTTTTTCTTTTAAGACAACCCTTAATGTTTTTTTCTGTAAGCGTTGAATAATGGTAACATTAATAAACTGAAATGAGTGAAGAAAGTAAAACATTTTGCAATAGAGTGAAGAAAGTGAATTGCCTTCTTAATTAGTAATAATTATAAATTAAAAAATAATTTGAAGTTGGAAATTAAATGCTTTTAAATGATTCTTAACATTGTAAGAATTTATTTTAACAGAATAAATTGAAATGTGAATGAATTATTGGTGGAAATAATCAATATATTTTAAAACTTAAATATAATAATAATTACCTTCCTTGTTTATAACCTGCACTTGTTTATAACTGCACTACTTCACAATCATCACTAGTTGTTTTATAACTATGCTTATAACCTTTCACAACCATGCTTATAACCTACCAACAACATACCATAATCTTCACAACATCCTAATTTTGTTCATATTCTGGTTAGATCTGATCATGTATTACACGATTACAGAAAAAATTTAATATTACACTCGTGACGAAAGTAGAATTTACAACTCTCGTGAAATTACCACACTCGCTTCGCTCGTGTGGGTAAACGTTTCACTCGAGTTGTAAAATGATCTACTTTCGTCACTTGTATAATAAATAACTATTAGTCTAGTTAATTTTGAGTTTTAAAAGTGAAATTCGACTCGTATACATTTCAAATTTAATTTCCAATGGTGAACACATTTAAATAAAATTAATAATTAAAATATTAAATGTGATCTTTGTTAGTTTTTTTTTTTTTTTCATTTTTCAGGATTATTAATAATTTATTGAGAAATGCTCAATGAATCTACTGTGGAAAAAATAAAAAGGTAGCTTTATTTGAACTAGAGTTGTCTTCAGTATTACAATGATTTTTTTTCCTGATTTTAGATAATTTTTTATCTATGAATTATATGTTTTAATTACTATATAGAAATTTTCGGTTATAATAAATAAACTTGTCAACTTGGCTCCTATTATTATGAAGAATCCAATCGCCGCCTCTTTAGCTCAGCGGCAGAGCACTGGTCTTGTAAACCAGGGGTCGTGAGTTCAATCCTCACAGGCGGCACATTACTTTTTATTACTCACTAATAATAGAATAATTATAATTTATAGAACATAGATGAGTATGAAAAGTGTTTTTTTATTTACAGTAGTATAGTAAATTACCTTTAACCGCTGTGATTTTCTTGTAAAGCTGCTGGTGGAGGAACAATTTAAAAAATAGTGTTTCAAGTTGTTTTTATTTTATTTTTCTTACCAAGGGAAAACAAATGTATACTTTACTGTCCTATTGTAAAAAAAGAAAGAAAAAAAATCTATATTCTGTTTTACCAAAATTCAATAAATAAATAGAAAAAATTTTTATTGTTTTTTTTTTTTTTAAATTAGACTGTTCATACCTAAAACTCCTGTTAATTTATAGGTTTATTTATTTATTTTTAAATCGATTCTCTATATTTTCCTTTGACAATTTCACTTCCTAAAATGTAACGTTTGAAAGATTTGCTAAGAGCATTTTCATTTATACATGGGTGTAATATTAATTATTAGAAGAGTAGTAATTTATATGTTTGTCCTTCATAAGTACTAAGGGAAGGAGAGAGTATGAAAAATCAAAAAAGGATATTCATTGTAGGAAATATAATTCTAGACAAAACAGGTCCTATAGTCTTTTATATCAATAAAAGGAAATGTTACGATTAAATTATTTTTATTATCTACCAAAATCTCCATACTACTAAACAAAGTTTTTTTTTGTGATTATAAAGTATGTACTAATATTTTTGAAGAAAAAAGTAACTAAATTATGTGTTAACACACATTTGCGGCGTAAATTTATAGGGAGGGAGAGAACTTTGTTAATTTTTAATTTAATTTAATTTTAAGAGCAGCACGATCGTTAAAGCTTGTTACAATTACAAAATTGTAATACTCACAGTTGATAGATTAGGGAATAATGCACAATTCACTAACGAAATACATTTGGATGTAAACTTAATATATATATATATATATATATATATATATATATATATATATATATATATATATATATACTATTTAACCCGGCAAACGTTGTTTTGCCATATAAATTATTTCTAGTTTCTAGATAAATTCTAGTGTAGACAAAAAGTAACTTACTTATTATAAGTGTGTATGTGGTATATGCATGAGATAGGCATGGAGCGCTATGAACGATAAGGGAATATAAAAATAACAAACGCCAAACAATATCATTTTTAAGTTATTATAGTTTATTTCATAAAATTACATATGACATATTAATTACGACAGTAACACTAACAAACAACATCAATCTTTTAATGCTATAGCGTGAACAATATTTTTTGTTAGCCCATCTTTAGCGAGCACAAACAAACTGGATGGTTTACCCACTCGAGAGCATGCTACGTACAATTGCCCGTGTGAAAAACATGGTGTACTCAAATCTAAGCCACAAATAGACATCGTTTGGCCTTGGGATTTGTTGATTGTCATTGCAAATTGAAATTTTAATCGAAATACAGTTATCGAACACTATAATTGATCAGTTATCGAGCGGGATGATAATGATTAAATTACTAAAATGGCTATAAAAAAAATAGGGGTTGGTGATAAAAAAGTAAAAATTTAGGGTTGTATGTATTTTTTAATGCCACATTATAAAAAAATAAAAACAAAAAAATTCGTCCAAAAATTAAAAAAAAAATCTTAAGGGTGAACAACCCTTATCAATTAAAAGAATGACAAATAGATAGTAGCCGATTCTCAGACCTACTGAATACGCATATAAAATTTGGTAAAAATTGGTAAAGCCGTTTCGGAAGACTACGGTAACTAACATTGTGACATGGAAATTTTATATTATATATATATATATATATATATATATATATATATATATATATAGATAGATAGATAGATAGATAATAGATAGATAGATAGATAGATAGATAGATAGATAGATAGATAGATAGATAGATAGATAGATAGATAGATAGATAGATAGATAGATAGATAGATAGATAGATAGAGAGAGAGAGAGAGAGAAGAGAGAGAGAGAGAGAGAGAGAGCTCTTTTTTATTGCCAGTGAGACCTAATTCATATGAGTGCATACACAGTGATCATTTGTGTATAATTCCAAGTTGGAAGAATCCTAGTCAGTCTACTTTGAGTCACAGACTTCACTGGTGTTATGAATAAATCGAACGATTTTTTAACATTTTGGACCATTTCAGCCAAAAAATATTGGTTACATTATTTTCTGTCGGTGGTGAGGTGATGAGTCCGGATATTTCAGAATACAGTTTTGTGACTCTCAAAACTTATTTTTAAAAAACGCTTAGTGCTTTCAGGAATTTACATTCCGATCACCAGTGCTACAAACAATAATGCACAATAAATAAAGAGTTTGGTCTAAAACAGTAAAATATTAGAAATCGTTTATTAAAAAAATTATTACTTCTATCACAGCTGTTCAATTACTTATGCAACATTTGAAATAAAACTAACATATTTAGAACTCTACTCACTAATATAAACATACTTTTTCCACCCCGAATCTGCTTAAAACGATACGTATTGTTTTAACAATTGAACATCAATAACTTAAACAGAAAGTCACTGAATTCTCAGATGAATTAGAATTCTGATAATAACAATGCTTCCATACTTTATGCACGAAATTACATGACGGCAAAATTTGATATACAGTTAAAACATTCAGAACATAATAAACAGTTAAATTACTCTTCTTAATCGTTTTGGTAAACAAAAGTATTCACAGTACAAAAATTACATTACAATTGATTTCATCGATTCGTTTACCTCTGACGAATGCGTTATACCTCATTTAAAGAAAGAAAACGTAATTCTGAAAGGGATATCATCATAATCGAAAACTTTGTGATTTATGAGTAAAACAAAATGTAATTCATCTGTTCATAAGAATGTAATTTTGGTTGACTACCTCGCTGGACAAACTTTTTTTTTCTGACTAGCACCTGCCTTTCAGCTCCAGCGGCCTTTTGGTATATTGAAAAGCCAATTTTCGGTAACTATTCGGTTACCTTCAACAGGTAAGTCATTCGGCACTACTTTTGTTAGTCGTAGGTTTTAGTCCCCGCACAGTGACTTAACAACACAGTGGAGGATAACAATAATAATAAAACAAAACAAAATAATTTAGGATTTAGGACTGTTTCCAAAATCTTTGCATTAATTGTCACATATCCAGCTTACATATTATGTATCCTTTACATAGGATTCGAACGAAGAAATAAATCAAGAATTTTAATGTTATAAGAGGAAATCTGTGCCTCATCCAGCTAACTCATCACACAAGCCGCCAATCCTAGCTCAATTAACACTAAAAAACATGGTTGTTAATAGAAATTCATTTGCTTTATTGTTCCCAATTACTAGGCTTCACTCTAGCATCTATATTATTTATACTAGATTCCTGTAGTTTTCTTCTTAGTAAAATTATTACCACTTGTCTTTCAGAGAAAATATAGTATTGTTTTCATTCTCCTAATACAAGCTTTTCTCTCGATACAATATTCCCAGCTTATAAAGTTAGATAATCACTTGGAGCTGCCCGTTTACAAAATTTTCGTCTCCGAAAGACTAGCACGTTTGGGTTTTCATTGTCTTAGGAGGTTAGATTGTAATATTCTTGATCTAAAAGAAACTGTCCTTAGAACTTGCATTACAATATTTTTCTTAAGTACTCATTGAAAGACTTGTACTACATAAGTGCTTATGGCAATGTTCTGCTTTGAATATAATATTTTTAAAAACTTAGATAAAAATATACTTAACTTCAGAGATTGCCCTTTTGACTTTCATTCAATATTCCTCAACTTGAAAGGATGTACTACTTAAGTACTCATTTGCAATATTACCAAGATGAATGACTGTACTACATAAGTGCTTATGGCAATGTTCTGCTTTGAATATAATATTTTTAAAACTTAGATAAAAATATACTTAACTTCAGAGACTGCCCTTTTGGGACTTTCATTCAATATTCTCAACTTCAAAGGCTGTACTACTTAAGTACTCTTTGCAATATTCCCAAGATGAATGACTGTACTACATAAGTGCTCATGGCAATGTTCTGCTTGGAATATAATATTTTTAAAACTTAGATAAAAATATACTTAACTTCAGAGACCTGCCCTTTTGGACTTTCATTCAATATTCTCAACTTGAAAGGATGTACTACTTAAGTACTCATAGCAATATTCTCAAGATGAATGAGTGAACTACATAATAAGTGCTCATGACAGGTGTTCTGCTTCGAATATAATATTTTTAAAAACTTCCATAAAAATATCTTAACTTCGGAGGCTGCCCTTTGGACTTTCATTTCAATATTTTCAAGTTGAAAGACTGTGAACTACATAAGTGCTTATAGCACTATTCTGCTTTGAATATAATATTTTTAAAACTTATATAAAAATATCCTTAGCTTCGGAGACTTCCCTTGGGACTTTCATTCATTATTCTCAACTTGAATAGCTGTACTACTTAAGTACTCATTGCAATATTCTCAAGATGAATGAGTGAACTACTAAGTAAGTGCTCATGACAGTGTTCTGCTTCGAATATAATATTTTTTAAAACTTCCATAAAAATATCCTTACTTCTTCGGAGACTGCCCTTTGTGACTTTCATTCAATATTCTCACTTGAAAGGCTGTACTACTTAAGTACTCTTTGCAATATTCTCAAGATGAATGATGACTGTACTACAGTAAGTGCTCATGACAGTTTCTGCTTGGAATATAATATTTTTAAAACTTATATAAAAATATCCTTAGCTTCGGAGACTTCCCTTGGGACTTTCATTCATTATTCTCAACTTGAATAGCTGTACTACTTAAGTACTCATTGCAATATTCTCAAGATGAATGACTGTACTACTTAAGTAGTCATGACAATGTTCTGCTTTGAATATAATATTTTTAAAACTTAGATAAAAATATCCTTAACTTCGGAGACTGCCCTTAGGACTTTCATTCAATATTCTCAACTTGAATGGCTGAACTATTTAAGTTCTCATTGCAATATTTTCAAGTTGATAACTGTACTACTTAAGTGCTCATGGCAATGTTCTGCTTTGAATATAATATTTTTATAACTTAGATAAAAATATCCTTAGCTTCGGAGACTTCCCTTGGGACTTTCATTCATTATTCTCAACTTGAATAGCTGTACTACAAAAGTACTCATTGCAATATTCTCAAGATGAATGAGTGAACTACTTAAGTAAGTGCTCATGACAATGTTCTGCTTTGAATATAATATTTTTAAAACTTAGATATAAATATACTTAACTTCGGAGATTGCCCTTGGGACTTTCATTCAATATTTGCAACTTGAAAGGCTCTACTACTTAAGTACTCATTGCAATATTCCCGAGATGAATGAGTGAACTACTTATGTGCTCATGTCAATGTTCTGCTTTGAATATAATATTTTTATAACTTAGATAAAAATATCCTTAACTCCGGAGACTGCCCTTGGGACTTTCATTCAATATTCTCAACTTCAAAGGCTCTGCTACTTAAGTACTCATTGCAATATTCCCAATTTCCTTCGAAAACAATAACTTTGGAACTCAAATAAATATTCTTAACTTCGAAGAATGACCTTGGGACATTCTCAACTTGAATGTCTGAGGTCCTTAAAGACTCATTATAATATTCATCCAGCGGAAGTACTATATACTTACTGATAATACTAGGTTATGACTGTTGTTTTGTTCTTTTTCAGTAAACTTGAACTTGAACGTAAAAGACGGATTTATTTTGTTTGCGTTTCAGATTATATTAAACGACCACTACTTTCATTTAAAACATTCTCTTTATTTATCAGCTTCCTTTTATTTACCCGGAGATTCGTCCAAAGGTCCACTTGAGATTCTGCTGCCCCTTCCTTCTTCTCTACATCTGTAATATGTGGATCCTTCTTTTTAGATTCCCGTTCTCCTTTCTAGTAGCGATAGTCCGGTTTCCCCAACATCTTGTACGAAACATTCCTTGTTCCAACTGAGTTAATTAATCCTACTTACGTCCTAAATAATGGTTATCCTTATGTAGCAGTTGGGCTACTAGAAAATCTTACTAACGATTATGCTGAGTAGTATTCTAAAATCATTATTTGGAATCTAATTAATTTCGATTTGACCTCCTTTCATCTTTATTCCTTCAAATTCAAAAATGATAATGCTTTCTGGAAATCCTAAATAAATTATTTATAATTACAAATTTATTAAAACATTTAAAAGTATCAAAACCAAACATTCAATGAAATCTATAATATGTACAAATCTCATCTCATATTAATTTCATTTCCTAGTAATGACTGAATACCTTTTTTTATAATATTTTAAAAAAAAAATATCTAAGAAACGTAATCTTAAAAGTTACAGACAAAACTTTGATAGTTTAAAGTTTTTAAACTTAATTATTCTCATAAAAACATATTTTTGTAACATAATGTTTATTGAACAAAAAGTCATACTTGTTGCTAAACCTTAATGAAAGTTTTGTTCCCTGTTCCATTTGATTTACTCTGGCACACCTAGAATAAAACACTGAGCCACTCACTTATTCATTCTTGAAAAAACAAAAGCACTTCTCCAGATATTAATCACGGCCTGCTAACACGCTTACTCAAATATCGTATCCTTAGCTTCATCAAGTCGCTCTTCTATTTACCAATAATTTTAGGACTTCCTATTTACCAGAACTTTAGGACACCATTTTCCTAATTTTCCTCTGGTGATGGAAGCATTTTTTGCAGGTTCTCTTAGGAAAATTGGCTACTCATTTTGACATCATGAAGCGATTTTTATAATATTTCTTCAAATGTCCAATATCTTGCCATGGAGAGGAGATTTGTTCTAATTTATTTAAATTTGCCTCAACTCTTTTTTTATCGTTAGAAAACTCGTTTTTAAACGTTTCACGTTGATCTAAGTATCCAAATGGTTATTGGCTAAAATTTGGCCAGTCCATGTGAGTACATCGATTTAATGAAGGAATGAAATAAAAAATTCCACATATCCCGGATTAGAAAATGGTATACAACCAATCTTAAAGGGCTCATCTCATATCTTTTCCTGATCTACAAAATCAGTTATTCGTATATAGTTACAGTGACGTTGGTAATGACCAGGAGGATCAAAATAAAGATTGCAAAAAACGTAGCAATGATGAATGTTATGAGAGTGGTGATAACGAAGGTGATAGCAGCAGTCAGGATGGCTGTGATGATGGTGATGGCTATGAAAATGATGATAAGTGGCACTGAAACTATTATAATGAAAATGATGATGGCTACGATGATGAATACGATGATTATGTTGATGATGAATGTGTTGGCAAGAGCTACGGCGGCCGTGACGTAAGCTGCGATGATTATGATGCTAAATATGAAGGTATTGATGAAGTTTATACTCTTTCCCAAGGTCACAAGCACCTAGAAAAAAAAAACATTAAGTTAGCAAGCACACAGAAAAAATCTAATAATGACAAATTTCAGGACTACATATTAAATATAAAAAACGCCCATCACGCAGGGGCTGCGTAAACTAAGCAGATTTCCCACGTGAAGTTTAACAATAGATAAATATACATTCCCGTAACACAGCCATGAATATTAAGTGAATAAATACAAATGATAATAAGAAACCTCCCGACGGAAAGCATCTGAAATGTAAACAAACAGTTCTGCCAACTTCTTACCGGAAAGAAAAACAATTACTGTAATATATCTGAATATAACGTATTAATTTGATTGAAAACTATTTACTATATCTAGTACTGTAATTTATAATGAATCAGATAAATTCTTATCTCAATCAATCAAATTTAAGTAGCCCAAAAACTTAATAAGGGTGGGGGGTCACCAGAACATATTTGCGTGTATCTCGTATAATAGATGTCTCTTGAAAAATATATTTGGTATTTAAGCTTCGAATGATGTGGTTATCTACAGGTTACCACCCCTTTCTAGCTAGGGCTCTCTACCCCCTTCTAGCTAAACTTTCTACTGCCTAGGGCGGGAATCGAACCCGCCATTCTTAGCGTACAAACATATATGGGAGCGCTGATTAGTGTATGTGCGTGTTCAAAAATATGTTATTAATAACTATAAAGTAGTTAAACTATTTACTGATGGTACATTCGCCCTAAAAATCATTAAAATAAATTACCTAAGTGATCTTGTTGTTCATAATAACTCATAGTCTTGTTAGTTAGTGATTCATTTTTATCTTAACTGTTAATTTAATATTAAAACAAAAAAAAATATTTATAATTAATAGAATACAGCTAAAATAAAATATGTGTCTTGGCAAATAAATGAAAAATGCAAGTTAAAACAATAGCAAATACTGATGGGTAGAAGAGGATTTCATGGATAGCGGAATAGGAGTAATACATGAGCGCTATCTATGGGATACTTGGGGAACCCGCTGAAGAGATTCCTCTTTAACACTTTAGGTGGCGCCCTCCACACCCCCAACCAACACTCTAGGAAGGGGATAAACAATTATTGCAATGAAATATAAGCGTTCCTTTTAGATTTCACTATATAGAATTTAGAAAATCTTCCCTATAAAGGTTGAAAGTAAATTTATTTTCATTTAATTCTAAAACTTTTAGAATATAAACTTTTATGAGATTTTCTTTAAGGGAAATCAGCTATTGAGTGTAGGACCTCAAATAAAAAAAATGTCCTCAAATGTTCTTCGAGATACTACCCAGGAGATGAAGAAAATGAGGTCCGCTCAAGTTACATAATATATATAGAAAATAACTAGTAACGCCAAGCAAGACGCGAGCACTTCGGCTGAACCAATCACCAAACGCCACGCAATCACATACACGGGTCCTGATACATATAAAATCACAAACGCACTTCGGAAAGAAGGACTTCACACTACGTTCAGAACCAACAACAACCTACGGCAGAAGCTCATAAATGACATCGAGAACAAGGACATCTTCAATATGAACGGAGTATATAAACTTACGTGCAGCTGTAACAACACATACATTGGACAAACTGGAAGGAGATTGAAAACGCGATACACCGAACATATCCGCTCGTTCAGACTTAACAAACGAGATTCCAATTTCGCCAACCACCTGAACGACCATTGCCACGACCCGACGAGTATAGCCGACAGCATGAAACTTCTACACCGACAAACGAAAGGCCGACGATTGGATATACTAGAGAATATGGAGATATACAAACAACGGACATTCAACGGAGACATCATCAATGAACAGCTCAACACTAGCTCGGACACGATCTTCAGACCACTACAACTTCTTAAAAGGAATAATAAACGAAAGACGCCAACAGACGGAATCACCCAGGATTACCAACAGGTAAAGCGACGACGCAGGTAGTTCCATATAGGACTTAATCATTTATTTATTCATTTTTCTATGATACATAATTTTTAATGCATAATAACAATGACACAAATATTACATTATACCCGTATCTACATATCATATGTATTACAACATACCACCTTACACATTAACACTAGAAATGTAAACACCCATACGGATGAGGACAATGACCCACTACACGATAACAATTTACCTGAACACTAGTCTAAACGCACCTCGTTTGACAGATCTGAATGGTAAGTAAACAGATCTAATAAAACGTTAACAATCCACCACACATAACAATTTACCTGAACACTAACACACCCGTTGACAGATCTGAGTGGTAAGTAAACAGATCTCGATTCAAACGTAAACAACCCACCACACGAAACAATTTACCTGAACATCAACATCCCTCGTGTGACAGATCTTAATGGTAAGTAAACAGATCTGGACTAAACGTAAACAACTAATACGGTGAACAGAGCATAAAACCCACTGACTGACGGACAACCAACTCAGTACACTATCAACAGGCTTGAAGATGATGCCATCGCATCGAAAGCGCTTGCCAGCGGTACTCAACCATCAGCCAATGACGACGGTCACCACCGAGAGGTATGACAATAATATATATATATATATATATATATATATATATATATATATTTGTCTGTTAACGCTCTAGCTGTCGCAATTTTTGTTTGGTGTCTGATCGTTACCAATCTCAATATTTAATCGTTTTATGTAAAAAGAAAGATGAAGTTCGTTAATGGCTGAAATCGGACCAGAGGGAGGGGGGGGGTTTAGTAGGGGGAATTTTGAAAATTCTAAATATCTCTGTTACTAAAAGTCGAATCGAAAAATTGTATTGAACCAATCATATTGCAAATTAAATGACCTATAAATATTGTTATACAAATTTTTTTGAACCGAGATATTTGGATTTTATAGTTTTCATCCTTCAGCAAACCCATATTTTTACTCATTTTAAACTAACAATACACGGTTATGTAATAAAACACATTATTCGAACCTTAAATGCTAAATATTGTTTTCAAGAGACCTTTATTATACAACATACACGCTAATATGTTCTGGTGATCCCCACCTCCCCCCACCCTTCTTACGTTTTGGGCTACTTAAATTTGATTGATTGAGATAAAAATTATTCTGATTCATTATAAATTACTGTACTAGATATAGTAAATAGTATTCTATCAAATTAATATGTTACGTATATTCTTATATATTTCGGTAATTGTTTTTCTTTCCGGTGAGGGGCGGGTTGGGATGTTTACGTTTCAGATGCTTACCGTCTGTAGGGGAAAGATTTCTTATTAGCGTTTGTATTTATTCACTTAATATTGTAGGTGGTGTTGTATTACCAGTATGTAGATTTATCTATTGTTAAAGTTCACGAGAGAAATCTGCTTAATTTACGCAGCCCCTGCGAGACGGACTTTTTGAATAATCCAGCAATTTGATGACAATAAGAGCTCCATAGGACAGCGCTATCTTTAGGCCATACCTTGGAATTGTAGTCCCCTCAGCATAGCTAACACCTGCTCTGTAGTTGCCGACTCTTACACTGGGTAGCGCTTGTACCCGGCATTCTTGGGCTCATTTCTAACAATGGGGTGTGTTAAATTTGAGTTACATTAGCCAATCCACAAGGAAAGCTATAGAATTCTTTCTGATAACTGTTGGCAGAAACGTAGAAAAGCTCTTCTTGGATGAATTCTTGTTTCTTCGAAACTGATGAGAAGATAAATCCATGTGAAATCATTCTTAATATAGTATTTGCTATTCTTTTTCAGATTTCTCTGTTACCTTACATTGGAAAACAGTCATAAAAAAAAATAAAATTTCGAATCTGTAGTGTCGCTCTAGCATTAGGGAAATTTGCTTAATTTACTCAAGAACTAAGAACAAAAACATGTAATAAAGTATAACTAAAAGTTTCTCATTATTCCTTGAAGAAACATTATTTTCCATTACCAAATTTAAAACGGCTATATCCGTAGTATTTAAGATACAAATGCCACAGTTGGGTTGCAACCAAAAAACTATTAAATTCTATAGCTTGGACGGTATTAGTATATGGAGCATCAGTTTGGAGTCTTAGATACCTCTATTACCTTACCTCGAGCAAGCTGAAACAAACTTTTACAAATATTTATTTCAGCTTATTAGAAACACTCCTAACTACATCATTAGACTAGAAACAGGATCTGAATTTGTGTCAACTCATATTATGAAGTCCACTCCAAATTTCAAGTTATAGTCCGTTACAAAAGGTAATTTTCACAACTCCCGGTTCACCTCAGGAACTAATAATTATTGGTTTGCCATTCCAAATTGTAAAAACCATTGCACAGCTAAGAAGGTCAAGCCACTATTGTATAAAGTTTTCAATGAAAAATGTATACTATAATTTTAGCCCAAAAGAAATTTGCACATTCTGTAATTTAAACATGAATGAAGACATTTATCATATAATGCTCCATTGCCCTATTTACTCCCCTTTCAGAGGACAGTATTTACCATTCATCAAACAGCCAGCTGATAATTCTTCATAATATTCTAAATAGTGCAACTAGAGAAGTATATATTAGCATTTTTTAATATTTAAGAAATAGTTTCAAACTTCGCGAATTTTATCTGAGTTAAGAATTCTTCTCTTAATTGTGTTTTTTTTTTTATTTTTTTTTTTTTAGTACTGTTATACCTAGGTATTATTAAGAACAGGAACTAAGATAATGATAAGATTAATAAAACTATTATTTTGAAAATATAATGTTTTAATATCAGGTAAGATAATAAAATATAATGACACTTATTAGTTTAGATTTTTCCTGAAATGCTAATGTAAATTCTAGTCAGATATGCTCAATTCTAGTTTGTAAAAATATGTATATAAATATAAGCTACTAAATATAGAAAAAACTAGCCTCATTATATAAGGTCTACTCCTTGCTATAAGGAAAATCCTTGTAAGCAATAAACAAATAAAATAAAATAGAAAAAATAAACTAAAAGTTCAACAAAAAAGTGAAGAAGATAAATAATAAATTTTAATAAAAAGGGAACAATAAATAAATTAAAATACTTTAATGAATGTGTATCATTAAAATAATGATTTGTTAAATAATTCCACGAAAAGCCGTTTAATAATATTTTAAAAAAGTTCAAACAAAAACAAATAAAATACTATATTTTAAATATTTTTCAAACGGTTTTGGATACAATTGTTTAAAAATTCATTATTTTAATTAATGTGTACAACGTATTATAATCTATTTATTGTTCCCTTATTATCAAAATTTATTATTTATTTTGTTCACTTTATTGTTTAACTTTTAGTTATACTTTATTACATGTTTTCGTTCTTAGTTCCTGAGTGAACTAAGCAAATTTCCCTTATACTAGAACGACACTACAGTTTCTTTTTTGTTTAATAACTAATATATATATAATATAGCATAAATGTTGAATAATTTTTTTTTTACTTTTGTAAAATTACCTTAATTTGTGATTAAAATAATACTTTAGTTATATATATTTTTTTCGTATACCGAATTATAAAGGAGAGATATATGCTAAATATTATAGCGGGACACAACAATTTTCTTTGGAACAAAAGGCTCAACCGAACTCAATAAAACTCGTTATTCGTATTAGCACTAACGCCTTTATCATAATAAGCTATACAAACATTTCTAGGGACGGGCAGGAGTGGGTGTTGTAAGGGAAGCCTGAAATTAAAAATAACGGTATTTCGTTTTCTATTGGTTTTTCTGCATATATGCACATGACACAAGTTGTTTATTTTGTTATTTAAAATAACCTTTGTTATATTCATTTCTGTCGTATAACAAAGTATAAACGAGATATACGCTAAAAACTAGAGAGGGAGCCAACAATTTTGTTGGGCACTAACTATTGAACCGAACTCCTAAAAAACTCGGAATGTGAATTAGTATTAATTCTTCCATGATTTATGGCCCAAACAGGAGTGGGGGGTTATGAGGGAGGCCTGAAATGAAAAATTGTGATATTCCGATTCCATTGGGTTTTCAACGATTTTCTATAAAAATACAATCATTAGTCAGTCAACGATGATTTCCCGGGCATTGCCGGGTATATTAGCTAGATTGTACATACAAAATACGTACATTATAGATGATATTTAATTATAATAAATGCTACCCATATTTATGATTTGAATTATTCACGGTGTATCAAACAGTGGAAAGGGAATGATTAGAGACTTATTTTCATTTATTCTTCAAACCTAAATTTTTTTTTTCCGTAAGTCGCCCAAGGGACCCTTACGGGGGAAAGTGCGCCTAGACGGGAAGAGCAGTTCTACACAGAAGCATTGCCAAAAACAAAATAAAATCTTTCCGTCTCAAATGATTTCCCGAGCGAAGCCGGGTACCTTGCCTAGTATATGTATAAAAGTATGTGTTCGAATGTTAGGTGAACAATGCTGGTCAGACAAATTGGGGACTTTTTACATTCTATCAAAGTTTAATGTATCAGTAATGTGTCGGCCATTGCAGAGGTCTTGTTGAATACATACAGTTGAACATGTTATAAGGAGCTTAGCGACCATCGGGAGGTTGAAACATTTGGGTTAAGCCAACAAAGCTGAATGTAGTTAATGCTTTCTAACCCCCTTCCCCCTCGAGGGAGGAAGTTTGCCCTGGAAGAAGTATGTGTGGAGGGGACTTTAAGAAACTGAAAGTGTGAGAGAGAGAGAGTGTGTGTGTGAGAGAGTGAGAGAGAGTGTGTGTGAGAGGAAGAGTGTGTGTGTGTGTGTGTGTGTGTGAGAGAGAGAGAGAGAGAGAGAATGTTAGTATTTGTTGTAAGGGAGATGGAGGAGCGGGGGAAGCTGGTGTAGGGAGAAGGGCTTGCGGTGAGGACTTGCTCCAACTTAGAAGGACTTAATTACCAACCGAGTCTCCTATAAATTGAGAAAGGGGGGGGGGTCAAGAGTCCCAGCCTCCCCACAAATACCATTTCCATATCAAAGGACTAACTTAGTGTCCTGCTATCTAGGGGCGGCAATTCAGCCTTCTCATAAACACTCCGTGGACTTCATTATAAACCATCCTCTCTAATATCTCATTCGAGTGATATTTCCCCATTATATGCTGCCCGCCTGCCTCACTTTACAGTAGAAACCGATCGGGAATTTCCTAAAATAGTGTCGTATATTGACACATTGTATTGTATGGCTATGAAATAAATTCGTGTATTCGAATACATTACAACAACAAGGATTAAAAAGTCCGCCACGCAGGGACTGCGTAAACTAAACAGATTTCCCACATGAAGTTTTACAATAGAGAAATTTCACGAGAGCCGAGCCAGTCAACGAAACGGCCGAACTAGCTTTTGGCGGGAAAGTATCTCTCGGCCGTTAGGCACCGAGATTTAATATAAATGCCAATATCTCGGTTAATATTCAAGATAGAGAAAAAATGTATATATAAATATTTATAGTAAATTTAATTTGCAATAAGATTGATTCTGTAAAATGTTTCGATCCGACGTATAGTAACGGAGATATTTCGAATTTTCGAAAGTCCTCCCCTTTAAACCCCCCCCCTCCCACTGGTCCGATTTCAGCCGTTAACGAACTTGATCTTTCTTTTCACAAAAAACGACTAAATATCGAGTTTGGTAACGATTAACGACAAAAATTGCGACCGCTAGAGCGGTAACAGACAAATATATATATACAGATTTGAACTGACCTCATTTTCGTCATCTACTAGGTAGGATCGATGGACATTTGAAGAAAAATTTCGAAAATTCCGTCATGAGTACAACCTCAATAGCTGATTTCCCTTCAGGGAAATCTGCTAAAAGTCCGTCACGCAGGGGCTGCGTAAACTAAGCAGATTTCCAGCGTGAAGTTTAACAATAGATAAATCTACATACCGGTAACACAACACCACCGTGAATATTAAGTAAATAAATACAAACTATAATAACAAACCTCCCAGCGGAAATGTAAACAAACAATTCTGCCAACTTCTTACCGGAAAGAAAAAAAACAGTTACTGTATTATATCTGAATATAACGTACTAATTTGATTGAAAACTATTTAGTACATCTAGCTCTGTAATTTATAATGAATCAAAATAATTTTTATCTCAATCAATCAAATTTAAGTAGCTTAAAACAATTTTTGGTATCTATGCTTCGAATGATTGGTTTGCTGAAGGCTGAAAACTGCAAATATCTCGGTTAATATTCTAGATTGGGTATAAATGTATATAAAAACATTTAATTTTCTATAAGATTGAATATATACATTTTTTCAATCCAACGTATAGTAACGGAGATATTTAAACTTTCAAATTTCTCCCCCTCTAAACCCTCCCCCCTTCTCTTAGTCCGATTTCAGCCATTAACGAACTTGATCTTTTTTTTTTACATAAAATGACTAAATATCGAGTTTGGTAACAATTAAACAGTAATTGCGACCGATAGAGCTGTTATTAAGAACGGCCATATATATATATATATATATATATATATATATATATATATATATATATATATATATATACACACACACACACACACACACACACACACACACAGTCTCCTAGGTAGGATCGATGGACATTTGAAGAAAAATTTCGAATATCGCGTCATGATGACCTCAATAGCTGATTTCCCTTAAGGGAAATCTGCTAAAAAATATAAAAGTCCGTCACGCAGGTGCTGCGTTAACTAAGCAAATTAAGTGCGTCAAGAGGTCTGTGAAAAATATTTGCTGCCTACTACTTTACGCCTTAATGGTACATTTGAATTAATGAAATCCTATTGTATGACATCATTTGGGATATCCAATGAGGTGGCCTCGACACCCTGAAAGAATGAAACCCGTTCAGACTGATCAAGAAGGTTATGTAACATGAGAGAGTAGAGAAAGAGGTAAGTCCAACAATGGTGGTTAAATTAATATTAAAATAATTTAAACTCAAAAACTAAATAAATTAAACATGCAAATACATAATTTAGTTTCAATGTCTTTAAAGGTGCCTGGAGGGCATCGCCTCTTTAGCTCAGCGGCAGAGCACTGGTCTTGTAAACCAGGGGTCGTGAGTTCAATCCTCACAGGAGGCAACTAACTTTTTATAACCAACATCAAATGTCTGGTCAATATTTACTGAGCGTCAATATGACAGATTCACCAAACCAAAGTTATAAGAAAAAGTCCGTATTTTCCCGTAAAGGTCAGGTAACTGAAGGGACTTATAGAATAGTTATTTATTATACAAGTGACGAAAGTAGATCATTTTACAACTCGAGTGAAACGTTTACCCACACGAGCGAAGCGAATGTGGTAATTTCACGAGAGTTGTAAATTCTACTTTCGTCACGAGTGTAATATTAATTTTTTTCTGTAATCGTGTAATACATGATCAGATCTAACCAGAATATGAACAACATTAGGATGTTGTGAAGATTATGGTATGTTGTTGGTAGGTTATAAGCATGGTTGTGAAAGGTTATAAGCATAGTTATAAAACAACTAGTGATGATTGTGAAGTAGTGCAGTTATAAACAAGTGCAGGTTATAAACAAGGAAGGTAATTATTATTATATTTAAATTTTAAAATATATTGATTATTTCCACCAATAATTCATTCACATTTCAATTTATTTTGTTAAAATAAATTCTTACAATGTTAAGAAACATTTAAAAGCATTTAATTTCCAACTTCAAATTATTTTTTAATTTATACTTATTACTAACTAAGAAGGCAATTCACTTTCTTCACTCTATTGCAAAATGTTTCACTTTCTTCACTCCTTTCAGTTTAGTAATGTTACCATTATTCAACGATTACAGAAAATAGAAATTTTAGTTTTGAAGAATAAATGAAAATGAGTTACTAATCAACCCCTCTCCACTGTTTATATTTCAAATCATAATAATGGATAGTATTTATTATAATTAACTATTATTTATAATGTACATCTTTCCTGCTAAATACCAATCACAACACACATTCTTAAAAAAAATTAGAAAGCAATTCTAATAATACCAACGTTTCACAGGAAATGTCTTAAGAAAATTAACTTGTGTTAGCTTCCCTACAACTACAGCTTGAGGGTTACCAACATTTTTTGCATAAATTATTAATTAAAAAATTAAACAATTCGAATTTGCTAATAAATAATACACCTGTTGTAAATAAATGACAGTGGCGCCCTAAAAATCATTTAATTTATATTCAAAATGTGAGCTGAGGTGAAGAGATCGTAACCCACCCTGTAGCCTTAAATCATATTGAATTTAAACGCATATTGTCATATGGAGTAATGACATAACCAAGTAACGTTTAATAGTTATAGATAGTTCATAGTTCTTTCAATGGTCTCAACACATCAGAGGAAATAAGAAAAATTATACCTTAATTAAAGAGTTTGATTTCCCACAACTTCCGCTATCACTCCTTGAGCAAATTCAGCATGAATTTATTTTAATAATATATTATAAAAATGAAATAATGGAAATGCTCTTATAGTTTACTTGTCTAAATAACAAATGAGGTGGGAGGGGGAGGGGGTAAAGATTTATAATATCTCTAATCCGAATCATTCTTAAAACTATCATAGAAGTTAAAAACTTAACTTCGTTTGTCATAATACACCTATATCAAATTCACTTAGATGAGTTCTAATATAATTGTTCACTCGCGCTACACCTTTAGCGCATGTCTAGTTTAAATTTTGTTATACGACAAATGTGTATATAGCAAAAGTTGCTCTAAGTGACAAACTAAACACCTGTTATGGGCATGTTTGCACTAACACCAAAAGGAAACGAAATATCACGATTTTTCATTTCAGCCTTCCCTGGTAGCCCCCAATCCTGTTTGCCAGTAGAAATGTTAATACAGTCTATTTTCATGGAGGGGTCAATGCTAATTCGCATATCAAGTTTTCTTCAATTATGTTGTCTTTTGTGCTCAATAAAATTGTGGACTCCCGCTATAGCATTTATACTGATTCGACAAAAGTGTTTATAACAAAGTTTACTTTAAATAAAAAAATAAACCACTTCTGTTATGTACATGTTTACCGGAAGTCGAATAGGAAACGAAATATCTGCAGTTGCAAACCAACAATTCCCTACAAGAAATCTTTAGGTCTCTCGAGGCTCTTATTTTCGCCATCTAAGTTGGGTCGGTGGTCTTTTGATGTAAATTTAAGAATTCTTAATGGATTTTTTCCCTTCAGAGAAATCTACTTACGCACTTAGTCACACATGAATGGTTTATTTATTACCTTATGGAGCCAATATGTCAACAAAAAGTTTGCTGAGTTGTCCGAAATCTTCATCCATTTCAGTGGAATATATTGCCTCATTTTCCACAATTTTGAGCAGCTGCACTAAACACTGAATCCAAAAAACCACCTGTTGGGCAAGACAGTTAACATTTTCAAATCAAGAACCTTAATTATTTAAAAAAAAAAAAAACAACCAAGATTAAAATGATCAAGTCTAGAAGTTGCTGTGAAGTGTTATGAACTGGTGAAGACCTTCTGACTGAATACAAAGAAAATAGATACTCTTCATTAGTATGCTACAACTTTTCAACACTTGGAAATGTTAATCACGTATATGTATTTGTGACATGTTAGTCACGCGGACCACTTTTAGACATGTTAATGTGTAGAAATGAGCACAACAACGTTACAGTCTACGCGTCCAACGAAGGAACAACAATATAGTTCTGTGCTATAAATGATGCAACGATTCAAACAGTTCACAAACTTATATTCCATTTTTTTCACTTAGTAAAATGTAAAGACATATTTCGGATCTTACCCCTAAGATCCGAAATATGTCTTTACACAAAGAATTTTTTCTTTATACATCACTGTTCTTTTCACGATTTCGGCCATTCATGATCTTCATCATTAGTTTTACCTTTGTCGATTTAGATAGCAATCAAATAAAAATCATATATTATTTCCTCAGAGTTTTGGAGAGAAGGAAAAAAATCGCAACTTCCTAATTTTTTTTTGCCTCCATGAGCTTTTTTACATACATCAACAACTTATTTCACCACTTAATCATTTATTTCGTCATGCTAGCTAAACAATGTCAAGCATGAAGAATAAGGGCGGGTCCAAGCCAGCTATTGAATCGATATTGCAAGCAATATCGATACGGATTTTTATTAATCGATGTTACAAGAATAAGAATGATATTTTAACGTTTATTACATAAATTATAAACGTTGTTTGTTAGAGTTCTTTTGGATTGCAAAATTAAACACACAACCATTACCACTTCACAATTTATTTGACACTACACACTTGGAAAATTATTCTTAGCTATTAACCACAGCATGTACTGATAACGCACAGTACAATAACTCACAATCACTGAAGTTCACAAAAACACGGCACTGCACTGATCTTCACAAAGAACACGGCACTGCACTGATCTTCACAAAGAACACGGCACTGCACTGATCTTCACAAAGAACACGGCACTGCACTGATCTTCACAAAGAACATGGCACTGCACTGATCTTCACAAAGAACACGGCACTGCACTGATCTTCACAAAGAACACGGCACTGCACTGTTCTTTACATAAAACACTGTACCGAAATTAATAGCACTAAAGCTACATTGAACGCACTGTAATTCACTTGAAGAAAACTGAGAACAAACTAACTCTCGAGCGAGCTGGACCACGGAGACATCAAAGAAAACTGTCTAGACAAGTCTAGATCCCAGATGGGTATCCCCGAAAACATTCTTTGGCGCCAAAGGTCCTAACCTTCTGGCGGTTCCTTTAATCTAAGTCGTACTTCTTAAAATATGTGATTAACTCTTTTTAATTTTTCATGTACGTCGTTTTCGCAACAATATGATAGTGACCCAAGAATAAGTCAATGCCTATCACTAGGAGGAAAAAGGTCAAATTATTAAAAACACTTTCACTTCAATTTATTAAGAATTCTTTTTACATGATTCCCGTTTTCAGGAATTCTAAGACTAAAACAACAAGTTCAGCCTACAGACAATGGAGACATCCTTCGTCTAGGACTGTTCTAAGAAGCTGAGGCTGGCATCTCATGGTACACAGTTCTTGTTTTTTAGTTTATATGTTACTGAAGAAGCATTAGAGACAGCACGAAACACATAGAATGACGTCTTAATAAAGTGAAGCGAAATAATAAAATTCTTTTTAGTAATTTAAAAGTGTTTTTAGTTTAACTATTTCCCTCTTAGTAATAAAGAATAAGAATGCTTTGGATTGGGGGGGGGGGTGGTACTAAACGCCTTGGGAGTTACTCTTAAGAGATAAAAATAAGCCATATCGCTCATATGATTGAAAATTAACGCAATCGAGAAATAATTTAAGGAAAGTTTTAAAAAACATGGAGTTGGTTGTCTCCAGTAGACTGAAAGGTCCCATTGCACCCTGAGGATCTGTGATGAATATACTGCGTTTAGAATCGCGTATCAATTATTCGAGCAAGATAGCAGATATATAATAAATTTGCTTTATGTAAAAAGTAGAAATTATTGGGTATAGAGAAATAATTAAAACAAAATTGTTTTTCCATGCATAACTTTCATCTGTCATTTCTGGAATCATGACACTAAATATTGACCAGACATTTGATGTTGGTTATAAAAAGTTAGTTGCCTCCTGTGAGGATTGAACTCACGACCCCTGGTTTACAAGACCAGTGCTCTGCCGCTGAGCTAAAGAGGCGATGCTTTCAGGAGATCTATGAATTCATTGAAACAGTATTATGAGTGTGTGTGTGTGTGTGTTTGTAACATATAGGACATTTCTCCAGAGATACTGGAGAGTTGAGGAACCAATTAATCAGGTCCAATAACAAGGCATTGTCCTCTACATACTACACTGCTTTCCTAATACGACTCTAATGATCTACGTCTCCTCTCTATAACTTTGTTCCTTATTAGCAGATTTTTATAAAGGGAAATCAGCTATTCAGGTCATACTCATGGCGCGATTTTGGAATAATTTCCACAAATGTCCATCTATCCTACCGAGGAGATGACAATATAATTTGCTTGTTAAACGCACTAGACTCGATATTTAAACGTTTTATGTAAAGGGGGGAGGGGTTATCACCCCGACTTTGTCGGTCTACAGTTATGCCATTTTGTGATATAGTTTAACTATTTTTTTATACTGGGGAATTAGTTTGTTGTTTTTAATTTAGATATTTTAATGTTCTGGTGGTTTTAAACACTTCGCCCTTGCGCACGCTTATACTTTTTTCTTTAGGAAGACTACTACTATTAATTAATTTTTGGTATACTTTTTACATGTGTATTTTTAGTTTTATTGTTCAATGACTGTTTTTCTACACTTTGTAGACTATTCCATAAATGTCATTCCTAGTGTTTTTTACTTTTTCCACAGGCACTGGTTATAGAGCTTACTCTCTGAAAGTGAACTTTGCATGGCATATACTTTTACAGAAGAAGGCCTTTTAATTGATGCTGATTTTAGTTCATAGACAAGGTAAACAAGATAACAAAAATTTTCATTTAGCAAATTAATATTTCAAATGGCTTTTACTTCAAATTTCTAAATCTAGGAGTAGGTATTGGCTGGGTGTTGGATGCCCAATGGAATCCATGGAAATCAATGGTTGGGTTTCAAATAAGATTGGTCGAGTTTAATTCCACATTTATTCATATGTGATATGTAACTCCTATATTACAGGGGTAATACTTTCCAAGGCTATTGTCCCCTCCTTCCATGCTGGGTAAATAAACCATACAAAAATAACGATTGTACAGAATTCTGACACATTTCAATCAGTGGTACTTAAGTAATAGTTGGTGTAAATAATACAGGATAAATAAATTTAAAATTGTATAATCTAAGATACGTAACATGAATTCACGTACAAACTTTTAATTGTATTAGTGATATTTTAGTGAGTACTTTTAGCATTAACTAATCACTAAAAGTTTAGTGCCTCTCCTGTGAGGATTGAACTCACGACCCCTGGTTTACAAGACCAGTGCTCTGCCGCTGAGCTAAAGAGGCGATGCTCTGCATTGCTTTTTTGTCCAAAACTTATAGGTTATCGTTTTAAAACACAATAGTCATCAAGAGCCAAAAGGAAATTTTAATATTTTACATTAATAATCGTGAATATCATGAATTTGGATTTATTTAGAAAGGCCAAAAAAGAAATAAATTTAAACAACGAGCACATCAAAAACCTGGGTTTTTAGTCTTTCAAGAACCGAACCGGTGACCTTTTATATTTTATGGCATCCAATTTTTGCTACTAGGGCTAATAGGGACGGTTTATTTACAGGTTACCAACCTGTTCTAGGGTGGGACAAAGGATTTTATTTAATGAGTTCATCACTAAATAAATTTCATTTCCTCCAGGCGGGTATCGAACACTCAACTCTAGGTTTACCATGTGACACTAACTCATATGGCTGACCTGAACTAAATATTGAAGCATATACTATGTGTCAGTAGTATCTAATTTTGTTTTTAAAGAATTAATAAATAGAGAAACCTTGAGTACAGAATAGATATAGTCCATTAAATGCCTCAAAGTTATTAACATGTATTATCGCTGGGTGTTTATGATGACTTATTGCAAATTTTGTCCGATTTTAGCCGTTAACGAACTGGATCTTCAGTTTTGCATAATATGTTTAAATATCGAGTTTAGTATCAATCAGGCTAAACTTGCGACCGCTAGAGCGTTAATAAACAAATATATGTATATATATATATATATATATATATATATATATATATATATATATATATATATATATATATATATATATATATATATTTGTGCGCGTGTGTGTGTGTGTGTGTGTGTGTGTGTGTGTGTGTATAAACGACCGGAACCCATTTTCGTCATTTCCTAGGTAGGATCGTTGGACATTTGAAGAACCTTTTTAAAACTTTCATCATGAATAAATGATAAATAAACAAATGACCTGCTAAAAATGCTAGTAGAATAAAGATTTGACTTTTTTTTTTCTTTTTCCATTTAGTGAATTAACGAAATGTGATTAGGACGAAATGAATTTACAATCAAATTTAAGATAGGCTTATCACTCCCTTTAAATTGACTGATAGCCTACAGCGATTTGAATCTAATCACAGCTGTCTTCAATGTTATTGATGCAAATGTTCTCATTAACATCACAATCGTTAGTATTGTAGTTAGGTATTTAGCCTTGATATTGCCTGCAAATGGAATAACATTTATTCATTAAGTTTCTGATCTGCCATTGAAATCACAGAAAGAGAACATAGAATAAAATGTATAGACAATTCGAATACAGTAGACTTAAGGAATATGGTGGAAAGAGTTTATATTAGAATCAAATTTTTCTGCTTTCTGAGTAGTTCTTTAGAAATCAGGAAATAGCATTGTCTCATTCGTTTAAAGAGAAAAAAATGACTTGAATGAATTTCATATTAAAATATTGATTTATAGATATTGGTAGTATGGGTTCGACACCCTGGTAGGGAATAGAATTTTATTTGGGTAAGAGTGTACTAAATAATGAAATCCAGGATCTCGTCCAGTCTTCGAAATCGTGATGATCTGCTGATAACCCTAGATACTTTTATATAATTTATTAACGCCTTATAGGCGTTAATAAAATACACAAAGGTATCCCTAGCAAATGTACAAGCATACAAAAAGAAATTGGAAGGCGCTTCTGGTCTGGAAAAGAAAAGGTCTGCGAAAAATATTTGGTGTTGTTAAAAAATAGGTCAAATGGTACATTTGAATTAATGAAAATCTTTTTTATGACATTATCTGGGATATCCAAATTGAGGTGGTTTCGACACCATGAAAGAATAAAACCCTCTCAGACTGATGAAGTCTATGTGTTATAAAATGAGGGAGTATGGTGGTTAAATTAATATTAAAATAATTTAAACTCAATAACTAAATAAGTTAAACATGCAAACACTTAATTATATTTTCAATGCCTTCTTAGATTCCCAGAGAGCATCGCCTCTTTAGCTCAGCGGTAGAGCACTGGTCTTGTAAACCAGGGGTCGTGAGTTCAATCCTCACAGGAGGCAACTAACTTTTTATAACCAACATCAAATGTCTGGTCAATATTTACTGAGCGTCAATATGACATAGATCCACCAAACCAAAGAGTATCATTAATAAGAAAAATAACAAATCCTCAAAATAAGTATTGAGTGATGAACAATTTTAAGCAGTCAGCCATAGTACATTTTATTAACTTTGACCAGTGCTGGACTGGCCAGGCCGGCAGGTCGCCAAATGCCACGGGCCTCAAATGAAAAAAGGAATAACCTATATTTAAAAAGAAACCATTTTATTATTAATTAATACCTCAAATAATACTGTAAATACATCGCTGGCACATATTTCTATGAGCAAATGTTATGATTGTCTTTTGCACTTTTTGCTACTGTTACAGATTTTGTTTTAAAAATTTGTAATGTTTTTTAAGGAACTAATGTCCTGTTTATTATTACAGTTAAATAAATATTTGTATGAATTATATATTTTATAATTATAATATTTTTATCTATATATATATATATATATATATATATATATATATATATATATATATATATATATAAAAAATTGTAACCTCTGTCTGTACATTGTTTTTATTTAGCGAAATTTCACGATAACTTTTCGTTCCACATGTCATAGACAACATAACTGCATTTTGTTTCTTTCGTGTGCATTTTTGTTTGTTACTTTTTCACGCATAAACGGCTGCACCGAATTTTATGAAACTTGGTATGTATATTACTACTAGCCCAACTAAGACTTTTGTGTGTATTCACTTTTGACGTAAAATGAGGTAAACACGGGATATACGCTAAACGGGAGTCAATAATTATATTACTACTTATTTAAGGGGTTTTAATAAATGAAAATTATGACAAATGATGTTATGTTTTCGTCTTATATGATAGTTCAAAGTATGATTCGGATTAGTGAGGTTATAAATCTTCATCACCTCCTCATTTATTTATTTTTCCTAGAAAATAACTTTGTTATTTATTTCCAATAGAAATATTAACTATAAAGAGCATTTCCATTATTTAGTTTGTATAATGTACCTTGTTGATGCTGATGTTGATGCTGAAACGGGGGCAGAAGTTGTCGGGAGGCTAATACAGTTAATTGTGTTAACTTATTTCCTGTGAAATGATAGAATTGCATTCTACTCAAAGTTAACTACTACGTGTACAACTAAGCTCACATTCTTGGATTGGTTTCTGGCAGAAAATATGTACAGTATAGGTAATATTTAATTCTAATAAACGCTAACCATGATTATGATTTGAATTATTCACAGTGTGTCAAACAATGGATAGGGGATTGCCCCTAACTTATTTTCATTTATTCTTCAAAACTAAAAATTATACTTACTTTTATATAAGTCCCCCTGCCTAACCCTCACGGGAAAACTATAAGCCCAGACGGAAAGTGTAGTTGTACACATTGAAGCACTGCCAAAAATAAAAACCAACATTCCCTCTTATGATTTCCCGAGTGAAGCCGGGTACCTTAGCTAGTATTATATATAGTTTTTAACCTCACAGTCATCAGCTACTAATTTTATTAATTTCAATTAAAAATTTTCTTATTAAGAACATGCGAGTGGGAGTATTATATATATATATATATATATATATATATATATATATATATATATATATTCGTTACTAAATTAAAAATTGTTTGTATTATATTTGGTTTCGAAAATTCGGCTGGGGGGGGGGGGTGGTGTACGACTACTTTTGCCGAGGGCCCACAGAGCTGCCAGGCCAGTGCTAACTTTGAGTAATTTAATGGACTATACTTTATTTTGTACAAAAGTATTCTCTAATTATTTTTTCATTAAAAACAAAATTATATACAACAAATTCAACATTTTCCCTACCTATAGGTAGTATTAATACATTCTTGGGGCTCGGGTTAGCCCCAAAGTTAGCGGGTTACAAGGTAAACCCGCCTGGGCAATAGGAATTTATTTAGTGATGAAATCCTTATTCTCGCCATGGCTTGAAAAGGATGGTAGCCCGTAGATGACCCGTCCTAATTAGCTGTATTTCTAAAAAGTATACATAAATGAATAAATTGTAATACTTCCTTATTGTAATAAGAAAAATAACCTGTCGTGGAAATGTGACCTCAGTTCTCAGTCTTCGTTATTTTATATTCCTTAATAGAAGGAAAAATGGTGGAAGGACAATAGATGAAAAATACGTGAAATATCGTCCACTGATTTATTTCTCCTTTAAATGTAAGGCACACTCTTTGATGCCTCTTCAGGGGTAGAACACTTATAAAAAAAAATCGAGTTTATCATGGAGGCGGTAACATCAAGGCTAATAAAAATAGAGATGCACCACACCAATCAGCTGATAACATCAATACATTAAAAAGATGAAAAGTTTAAAAATCGATTACATGAAATGGTCACCGGTTCGGTATGTGTGAGACGAAGAAACCCAGGTTTCTGATGTGACCAACAGCTTAACTTTATTCTTTTTAGGCCAGTCTAAATACATCCAAATTCATGATATTCACGATTAATAATATTTTCAAATGTGAGAAATTACTTTGCCCAAATGGCACAGATCTTGATGACTATTGTACTTTAAAACGACTTTTATCATTTGGACCATTGAGCATTCCAAAGCATCGCCTCTTTAGCTCAGCGGCAGAGCACTGGTCTTGTAAACCAGGGGTCGTGAGTTCAATCCTCTCAGGAGGCAACTAACTTTTAGTGGGTAGTAAACTAATGTTAAATGTACTTTCAAAAATATCACTAGTACAATTAAAAGCCGTACGTGAATCATGCATGTATTTTAGATTTTTAAAATTTAACTATATTCATTCTGTATTATTTATGTTTTTAAAACTGCAAGTAGAATATAAAGAAAGACCATTAATGAATATTGGATTGAATTATGTACAGTCGTTATTGTTGCATGATTTTGTAACCCACTATGGAAGAGGAGGTATAATAGCCTGGAAAGTATTCTCCATGTAATATAGGATTTATTGCAAATATGGATAAATGTTAAATTAAGTTTAACCAACCTTACTTAAAACCCGCCCAGTGATGATGGGCATCCAACACCCAGCCAATTACTTCTCCTTGATTTAAAATTATGAATTATAAATTATTTGAAATGTTAATTTGCTAAATGAAAATTTTTGATTTCTGTTAAGCTTACCTGTCAACTAAAATCATGATCAATATAAAGGCCTTGTTCTGAAGTATATACCACGCAAAGTGACCTTTCAGAGAGCAAGCTTCATAATCAGTGCCTTTTGGCAAAACAAGCACAAAGAACAACATTAATTGTATAGCCATTTAACAATAATAACACTAAAAACCTCCAAACAAAGGTATAAGCGTACGTCAGGGCGAAGTGTTTAAAACCACTTTAACATTAAAATGACTAAATTAAAAACAACAAAGTTATTCCACAGATAAAAAAACAAATTAAAGTATATCACAGAATGGCTATATTGTAGATCGAAAAAGTCGTGTTTATAACCCCGCTGAATTCTTACGCTGGAGGAACAGGCGTGAAATTGCACAGATGAGAAAAAAGTCCGTCACGCAGGGGCTGCGTAAACTAAGCAGATTTCCCACGTGTAGTTTTACAATAGAGAAATTTCACGAGAGCCGAAGAGTTAAGAAAACGGCCGACCTAGCTTTTGGCGGGAAACACTCTCATCCGTTAGCCGCCCCGATTTCATAAAATTGCAAATATCTCGGTTAATATGCAAGATAGAGAATAAATGTATATAACACTATTTATAGTAAATTCAATTTGCAATAAGATTGATCCTATACAATCCTATAAAATTTCGATCCGACGTATAGTAACGGAAATATTTCAAATTTTAGAAAATCCTCCCCTCTAAACCCCCCCTCCCACTGGTCCGATTTCAGCCATTAACGAACTTGATCTTTCTTTTTACATAAAACGACTAACTATCGAGTTTGGTAACGATCAAACAAAAATTGCGACCGCTAGAGCGGTAACAGACAAATATATATATATATATATATATATATATATATATATATATATATATATATATATACAGATTTGAACGGACCTCATTTTCGCCATCTACTAGGTAGGGTCGATGGACATTTGAAGAAAAATGCTGAAAATTCCGTCATGAGTACAACCTCAATAGCTGATTTCCCTAATCTGCTAAAACCTAAATTTAAAAAGGCATTAATTTTATTATTAATGAACACCCCATATAAAACTAATTTGCACTTGTAAATACATTGCTGGCACAAAAATATATTAGAAAATGATTGTCTTTTGCAATTTATGCTATTCTTACAGATTTTTAAAAAAAACATTGTAATGTTTCGTAAGGAACTATGGTCCTGATATTAAAGATAAATAAATATTTGTATGAATTATAAAGGTGCATTTTATAACCTCACAGTCATCATCTACTTATTTTATTAATTTCAATTAAAAATATTCTTATTAAGAACATGCGAGTAGGGGTAGGGGTATATATAATATATATATATATATATATATATATATATATATATATATATATATATATATATATGTGTGTGTGTGTGTGTGTGTGTGTGTGTGTGTGTGTTACTAAATAAAAATTAGTTTGTATTCTATGTGGTACCAAAAATTCCCCTAGGGGGGGGGGATGGCTACTTTTACCGAGGGCCCACTGAGCTGGCAGTCCAGAACTTACTGAGTAATTCAATGGACTATACTTTATTTTGCACGCAAGTATTCTCTATTTAATATTTCGTTAAAAACAAAATTATATACAACTATTTCAATATCTTCCCTACCTATCCGTAGTATTAATACTTTCTTGGGGCTCGGGTTAGCGATGTGAGTTAAAGCGTTGGCTTTAATCTCACATGGTAAACCTAGAGTGGCGAGTTCTCGCCTGGGCAATAGGAATTTATTTAGCGCTGAACTCATTAAATAAAATCCTTACTCTCGCCATGGCTTGAAAAGGATGGTAGCCCGTAGATGACCCGTCCTAATTAGCTGTATTTCCAAAAAGTATACATAAATGAATAAATTTGGGGGTAAATAAATAAAGTGGGGGTTTACTGAAAGCGGAACTCATTACAAAAAATACAAGTATCTCGGTTAATACTCATTATACGGAAAATATGTTGAGAGCAATATTTATAGTAAATGTAATTTGCAATAAAATTGAATCTCTACAATTTTTTCATCCGACGTATAGTAACGGAGATATTTCGAATTTTCGAAAATCCTCCCCTTTAAAGGCCCCCCCCCCCCTCCCACTGGTCCGATTTCAGCCGTTAACAAACCTGATCTTTCTTTTTACATAAAACGACTAAATTTCGAGTTTCGTAACGATCAAACAAAAATTGCGACCGCTAGAGCGGTAACAGACAAATATATATATATATATATATAGAATATATATATATATATATATATATATATATATATATATACAATTTTAAATGGACCGCATTTTCGTCATCTACTAAGTAGGATCGATGGAATTTGAAGAAAAATGTCGAATATTCCGTCATGAGTACAACCTCAATAGCTGATTTCCCTTAAGGGAAATCTGGTAAAAGAAACAAGGTTACCGATAGAGAGATGCAAATCATTAGAGAGATATTAGGAAAGCAGTGTAGTATTTAGAGGACAATGCCTTGTTATTGGACCTGATTAATTGGTTCCTCTACTCTCGAGCATCCCAGGAGAAATGTGTTAATTGCACACACTCACGCACACACATCCACATACACGCCCGCGCGCGCGCACACACACACACACACACACACACACACACACACACACACATACTTACATGAATGTCTTCATAGATGCCCGGAGAGCATCGCCTCTTTAGCTCAGCGGCAGAGCACTGGTCTTGTAAACCAGGGGTCGTGAGTTCAATCCTCACAGGAGGCAACTAACTTTTTATAACCAACATCAAATGACTTGTCCCTAATATTTGGTGTCTTGGTGTCGGAAATTCTCAAATCAAACTTAAGTACTCTTTGATGTCTAAGAAAAACAATTTAATTTTCTAAATTATTTCTCTATACCTTCATAAAATAAATTTATTGCATATCTGCAACCAAACTTGAATAATTGATATAGTTGTCTAAACGCAGTATACTTTAGTTGGCACATACGTTTACGAGGCCATCTCGTCAGCTCATAGTTTTGAAAACTAATGGAATATAACAATTTGACATGGAATATTAAATGCATTAATAAATAATAAATCGTTGACATCAGAAATGGTGAGCTATTTGATTGTTTACTTCTTGCGTAATATTTCATCAGAAGTATTAAACTTTGTAATTTAATTACATATATTTTTTTCTAATGGTTTCTTAGAAGATAAATAAAAATAATATCTTATATTTTTTAAAATGATATAATTTTGTTTTCTATATTTGAGGGGTTCTGGGTAAGAAAATAAGTTAATCCACAAAGTTAGGAGCCGGTCACCCCTTATGAGAAATAGTACCATTTAATGAAATACCTTTAGTTATATGACTGGTGCACACACGAGTAATATAATGCAATTAGGAATGCATCTTCATAAGATAGATAAACTTTGGTAAGGTACACTATGCATTTATGTAAATTGGGGGCGAAATTTTTGAAGGTTCTTCTGAAGTAAGCACCATAACCCCCCTCTCAAAAAAAATAAACAAAACAAATATAAATACAATTATTGAAATAACTATAACAAGTTATAACCCTCAACAAATATCTAGGAATATTTAGCGTCACGTTCGCAGAAATTCACAAATGAAAGTTACCTACTGAAAAACCATTTAGTTATTTAACTAATATCAATTTTTGTTATATTAGTTATTTCTGTATAACCAATAATCTTTATTTTTTGTATAAAATAAATTTATTATATATCTACATTACAGATTGAATACATGATACTCGTTTCTAAACGCAGTGTACTTTTATAGAGATCCCATCAGGCACTAACTAATCGAATGTAACAATCCATTCTGTTCATAATAAAACTGCTATTAACTGATCTTTAAACGTGTACTTTAGGTAGTAAAGGCCGAGAATTAATTTGCCTTAATCTGCTAGATATTGGGTCCTGAGATACATTCTCTGATGTATATCTTAATCATCTCGACTAGATCCAACCTTTGACGAAAGGATGGTCATGTAAAAACGTTTAGTTATTACATTTATTGTATTTATTTTAGTTTTTGGGAGGGAGGGAGGGTGTTATGGTGCGTACTTCAGAAGAATCTTCAAAACTTTGGCCACCCATTACATAAATGCATAGTGTTCCTTTCAAAAGATTATCTATCTTGTGAAGATGCATTCCTAATTGCATTATATTAGTCGTGTTATACAACGTGTGTGTCATATAACTAATAGTATTTCATTAAATAGTGCTGTTTCTTATATAGGGTGATCGATCGGCTGCTAAATTTGTGGATTAACTTATTTTTTTACCCTAAACCCTTCAAATAAACAAAATTATAATATTTTAAAAAAATAAGATTATTTTTTAGTTATCTTCAAACAAACCTTTAGAAAAAAAATATACATAAATGAATTTTGTGAAACAAAAAAGAATAGAATAGATCACCATTTCTGACGTCAACGATTCATTATTTATTAATGTATTCCAGATTCCATCGTCAAGTACTTGGTTCATTCCATTAGTTTTCAAAGCTATGAGCTGACGAGATGGCCTCGTAAACGTATGTGCCAACTAAAGTATACTGCGTTTAGACAACTATATAAATTATTCAAGTTTGGTTACAGATATGCAATAAATTTATTTTATGAAGGTATAGAGAAATAATTTAGAAAATTAAATTGTTTTTCTTAGACTTGAAAGAAGACTTAAGTTTGATTTGAGAATGTACGATATCAAGCACTAAATATTGACTAGGCATTTGATGTTGGTTATAAAAAAGTAAGTTGCCTCCTGTGAGGATTGAACTCACGACCCCTGGTTTACAAGACCAGTGCTCTGCCGCTGAGCTAAAGAGGCGATGCTTTCAGACGATTTATGAAGTCCTTGAAAGAATTTATTTTATGAAAAACATGAAGATCATTGGGCGAAGAAAAATAATTAAGAAAATTAAATTGTTTGTCTTAGACATAAAAAAGTACTTAAGTTTGATTTGAGAATGTACGACATCAAGCACTAAGTATTGATTAGGCATTTGATGTTGCTTATAAAAAGTAAGTTGCCTCCTGTGAGGATTGAACTCACGACCCCTGGTTTACAAGACCAGTGCTCTGCCGCTGAGCTAAAGAGGCGATGCTTTCAGGGGATTTATGAAGTCCTTGAAAAGAATTTATTTTATGAAAAAAGTCCGTCACGCAGGGGCTGCGTAAACTAAGCAGATTTCCCACGTGAAGTTTTACAATAGAAAATTTCAGAATAGAGAGTCAAACAGTTACGGGAACGGCCCAACTAGCTCTTGACGGAAACTCACGACTAGACCCGAAGTTGGCCGATCTCATCTCAGAAGTTGAAAACAGAAAAATGCAAATATCTCGGTTAATATTGAAGATACAGAATACATGTATATAACATTATTTATAGTAAATTTAATTTGCAATAAGATTGATTCTATACAATTTTTCGATCCGACGTATAGTAACGGAAATATTTCAAATTTTAGAAAATCCTCCCCTCTAAACCCCCCCTCTCACTAGTCCGATTTCAACCATTAACAAACTTGATCTTTATTTTTGCATAAAACGCTTAAATATCGAGTTTGGTAACGATCAAACGAAAATTGCGACCGCTAGAGCGTTAACAGACAAATATATATATATATATATATATATATATATATATATATATATATATATATATATATATATATAATTTTGAACGGACCTCATTTTCGTCATCTCCTGGGTAGGATCGATGGACATTTGAAGAAATTTTTCGAAACTCGCGTCATGAGTACGACCTCAATAGCTGATTTCCCTTAAGGGAAATCTGCTAAAACATGAAGATTATTTGGTCTAGAGAAATAATTAAGAAAATTAAATTGTTTGTCTTAGACTTGAAAGAGTACTTAAGTTTGATTTGAGAATGTACGACATCAAGCACTAAGTATTGATTAGGCATTTGATGTTGCTTATAAAAAGTAACGTGCCTCCTGTGAGGATTGAACTCACGACCCCTGGTTTACAAGACCAGTGCTCTGCCGCTGAGCTAAAGAGGCGATGCTTTCAGGGGATTTATGAAGTCCTTGAAAGAATTTATTTTATGAAAAACATGAAGATTATTTGGTTTGTGTGTGTGTGTGTGTGTGTGTGTGTGTGTGCGTCCTTGGGTATTGTTTACATAATCCCCACCTCTTATCACTTGTTTACTTGACACATAAGAATAATAATCCCAATCAGATAGTATTTTTCTTTCACTCGGTTAACATGGAGTGGGGTGATAAAGAAAGCCGGATCGCTGTGCTCGCCTTACACAAAGTTGGAAAATGCAGATCAGAGATTTTCAACACCCTGAAACCACTTGGTATCGGCCTCATGTTCTTGCACCGAACTATAAACAGGTACAACTAGACCTCATCTGTAAGTGACAGACCTCGACCATGTCGTCCCCGCACTGTGAGAACAGTTAATGCAGTGAGAGCAGTGGCTGCTCGAATCAGAAGAAATCCCATCCGAAGACAAAAGATTTTGGCCCGGGAAATGGGAATCTCTGGCAGATCAATGTCTCGCATTATAAAATGTGACCTTAGGAAGGGTGCATTCCGAAGAATGGCCGGACAAAGGCTTACCATTTCTCTGAAACAAATTAGGGGAGATAGATCAAAAGTGTTTCTTTGCCGTTACGCCGATCGACTTCATTGAAAAATTTTGTTGTTGATGAGAAAATATTCACGATAGATGAAAAATTTAGTCGCCAAAATGATCCAGTGTACGCGCACAGCTCTAAAGAGGCGCAGGAAGTCATTGGAAGAGTAAAAAGAGGTCACCACTCTTCTTCAGTGATGGTGTGGTGGGGAGTTTGTTATGATGGCACCACAATGCTTCACTTTTGTGAAAATGGTGTTAAAACATCGGCTAAAAACTATCAGGATGATATTTTGGAGCCAGTTGTCTAGCCTCTGAATGAAACTCTGTATGCTAGAAGCCACTGGGTTTTCCAGCAGGATTCTGCTCCAGCTCATAAGGCCAGGTCAACTCAGCAATGGCTGCAGAGGAACGTTCCTGAGTTCATCTCGGCCTCGGATTGGCCCTCAGGAAGCCCCGATCTAATCCAGCTAGACTACCGCTTGTGGTCAGAACTGGAGAGGATAGCATGCCACAGAGCACACCCTAATTTGGAAAGCCTCAAACAATCACTGGTCCGAGCTGTTCAGCGTTTTCCTCAAGAAGTGGTGCGTGCTGCAATTGATGACTGGCCAAGAAGATTAAAAGCTTGTGTGAAGGCAAAAGGGGAACATTTTGAGTAATTGTATTTTTATGTTACTCTCTGTATATACAAAATTTATTTTACAAAGGCCTTACGTCTTAGCCCTCACGGCCGCCAGCACTCTTCAAGTACCTATCTACAGGTTACCACCCAAATCCCACCCTGGCTAGAAAGGGGTGTTAACCTGTAGATAACCCGTCCCGATTAGCCTAAGTTGTAAAAAGTGGACGTTAATAAATAAATAATATTTTACAACAAAGGTTTTTGAAGAATTGATTGTTCCTTTGATTTCTGTGTATATTTCCTTGTAATAATATTTATGGCAGGACTAGGTACTTGAGGAGTGCCGGCGGCCGTGAGGGCCAAGACGTGTGTACATCTACCTCTTCCGTCATTAAGCTGCATAAGTGCACACATTCGCTGCCAAAGTGCTCTAGTGTCGCAGTGCTTATGGATCACCGGGCATCTAATGAGTATATAAGTCTGGCAGCCAACAGGGAACGATTATGACCCCCTTGTATCCCGTCCACAGGCAAGGTCCGGTCACAAAGGCCCACCAGTCTACTGGAGACCAGTCATTCCAGGTACTCCATGGTTAACGGGGGTTGTACGACGAGTTGATCACCACAATGTAAAAACTCTGCTCAGTAATCTCTTGAGTCTCGCTCGGGGGAGGTTAAAGATACCAAAGGTTTATAATGCCGACCGAAAAAAGGTATATATATATATTGTAACGGTTGAGCCTGAGGTTCTCCGCTGTCTCTCTATATCTATGAGATCAGAGTGATTAGTACTGGGCTTTAAAAGAGGTAGCAGCACCTGTCAAGGGACGGACAGCGGACCCCTGTGAATCCAAAGGTCAATCTCGCAGGACAGGAACAGGCAGTCGACTCCCAAGATGCAAAGAGAGTAAGTGTTTCTTTAATTATCTAGCCTAATTGTGCTATATCTCTGATTAAATTGATAAATTAGCTCTTATAGCAGAGATGGTGGAAACGATAATGCTTGCCGTGCAATATAAGACCCTGAGAAGTAGCCGGTACATAGATTAAATTTAAATAATAATAATTATAATTAACCTTTCATTATAATATATATATATATATATATATATATATATATATATATATATATATATATATATATATATATATATATATATATATATATAAGTATCAAGAATATTAATAGTGTTATTAATTTTTTCAGTATTATCACTTAATGCAATCGTATCACTAATAATTTAATATCCATCATGAATTTCGTAAAACTGTGTTTATATTTGATTCCCATCTTCGTGTCATTCCAGCACTGGACATGAGATTAACCTCACGTATAACCCCCCTTAAACCAAGGAGGCTACAGAATGACTGGTCTGGCGGACCTCATTCTGGATCTTCAGGGGCTATGGCTTTTCAATATCCGAGGCCTAGAACCCAGGGCAAAAGCGATCAGCTCCTCTGTTTTGGATAATGATAGCACTAAGTCAGAGAAATCGAGCTAGAGGTAGACAATTTGCTATCAGAGCGTGTCAGTTCCAGCGATAAGAGTTTACTGGGGTACATCGATCAGAGAAAAATCTTAGGGTTCAAGTTTTGTTTGCGTAGGGTTCCTTGGAAGAGAAAAAGAACTATCTTACATGCGTAATGTGCAGTTGACGCCATCTATGCTCGTATGATTTGTTTATCTTTGCAGCGATTAAGAAATATGCTTAGATACAGGATGAAAACAATTAATTTACACTTTTCTTTGTATGCCCTATAATCGCGTTATAAAGCAGCTCAGGTTAGGCAAACGAGTTAACCTAGACATAATCTTACATGGTAAACCCAGAGAAGAGAGTTAAATTCCCGCCTGGCAGGAATTTACTTAGCTACGCACTCATTAAATAGAATCTTTGTCCCACCCTGGCTAGAAAGCGATGGTAACCTGTAGAAATCCCGTCCCAATTAGTCATAGTAGCAAAACGTGGACGTAAATAATAATAAGAATTAATTAAAATAAGACAAAATTGAATCCAAGGCAGGACGATAGTAAATATACCTAGAGATTTGGTCAGATTTAATTCCTTTCAAGACCTTAGGAATTACACGGCAACGACCTTTAAAAAAATATTTCTTCATAACATATAACTTATTAAATTTGTTAGAGTACTACAATTCTCCTTTCTGTCTTATTAATGTTCAAGATCCTTCTCAATATTTAATATTTCCATTTATTATTTATTAAACCTTCTTCCCTTATTTTATTAATAACCTCCGTTCTTTCTTCATTATCATTATTGAAAACGTTTCTTTACTATTTATTGACTTCTATGTTGTTTCTTTAGTATTATTATATATTCACTCACTCGTTACTTAATACTTCATATTTTTTATAAATGAATTTCTATTAACCTAAAAGCGAAAGTATAACTAATCTAAACCTCATTATAATTTACTAAGGGTACAATAGGATCATAGTACTTCAGGTTTGTAGATATCAGGCTTAATGACATCATTTATCAAGGTGTTTCATTCATAAATGATCTCATTAATTATATTTGTTATTTGTATGATGCCCAGACTCATCTGCGTCTATGAATTTAGTTCTTATAGCATATTAATCCTCCAAAAGACGCGCGGACTACAAGAGCAGTCCAGGAAAAGTTAGACATCTATTTCTCCGTTCTCGACTGGTCAGTGTCTGTCTATCTTTAGTAGCTGACGGTAGGGGCTGTCTTTTAAGTCACCATGAATCTGATCGCATGGTAGCTAGCTCGTGCAGTAGAAATCCAAAACCACTACACCATTAGTCTACGCGCCTAATGATACCACAATTTTTGATTAGGGGTGGTTATGGGATCACCATCTTTCTATTAATAACTATTATATATATATATCGATCAAAAATTTATAAGCACCTATGACCTATGACTATTAGAATGACTTGAATGAGCAATTGGAGGGAGTTTACGATGATATACAATGGCATGACGTAAAGATAGTACTAGGGGATTTCAATGCTAAGATTGGGAGAGAACCACAGATCCGACCAAAAATAGGAGTACATGGCCTTCATGATACAATCAGCAACAATGTAATTTCATTCATAAGTTTCCTTGTTCCTACATAAGGTCATCCATAAATATTCTTGGACTACCCTGGTGGCAGGTGAAAGAACCACAATGATCATGTGTTAGTAGGTAAAAGACAGAAGATGTTAGGAAATGTAGAAAATGTTAGGACGTCCAGGAGGCTGACATTGAGTCCGATCAGTCCTTGGTTAGAATTAAATTCAACCAATGATTAAAGAAGATTTACAGGACTGGAGCTAATGAGGATACAGTACGAAGTCCAAAAGCTAAAAAAGCCAGACACTCAAATAAAACAAAAACGGTCAACAGGTTTGAAGTACTTGACTTAGATAGTTCGGCAATTGATAGAGTAAGCCTTTCCGGAAGGCGTTTGAAAAAAGAAGAAACTTAAAGATCCTAAGGAGAGGGGAAAAAGACAAAGAATCAAGAGATAAGTACGAGACTGCTAAAAAAGCAGCTAATGAAACTCTCCCAAACTTCAAGAGACTAGTCCTGTCTCAGTAACTCCCAGACATGGAGTACAATTGGCAGTGTGGTATGGTTTGTGAATTCTGTGCTGATATATGAAAACATAGAACTGGCTATAAAGGGAGAAACACTCAAATGAAAATAACTGACGAAAAACTGACACTGGTAAAGGAGGAAGTGCTAGAGATTTGGAAGGAGTACTTCCAGTAGCTACTAAATTGGGAAAGCGTTACAGTGAATGAGAACATGGTCCATTCTGAGGAGCTGGGAGGAAATGCAATTGAGCAGTCAGATCTCATGAATGTGCAGATGGCATAGGACAAAATTAAAAGACATAAAGCCTCTGCGATTAACTGTTTTCCTGACGAACTGGTCAAAGATGGACGTGGACAATTGGTGAGCTGGAAACATCAGTAATCCTAAAGATATGGAGGAAGGAACGCATCTCGGACTGGTATGGAACACATTCCTCATATTCCAATACTCAAGAAAAGCTCTACTAATAAGTGTGTTAACTACAGAGGAATCGCTCTACTTCATATAGAGTGTGCAATCCAACCAAACATTATACTTAATAGAATCGGTTCAAAAGGGATACTTGAGAAGCGGTGGGAGGTAGAGCAAGATGTGAATGTCCTATTCATCGACTTCAAAGCCCCTTAGGATTCTGTTGATATAATCTGTCTTTGGATAATATTGACGTAACTGGGGTTTCCAGGAAAATGTGCCAAATTGACGAGGGCGCGCATCAATGGCTCACGCTGTAGGTTATTGGTTCAAGAGGAGATTACTGAAGTATTCAACGTTAAGTCAGGGCAGACAACGTAACTGCTTATCACCCATGTTGTTCTAGCTTCCCTTGGAGAAGATAATACGTAAAGCTTACAAGGCGAATGGGGTAGTACATATAGGCAAGATGCACAAACTCCTAGCAAATGCAGATGATGTAGCAGTCCTTGGGAGAAAGAAAGAGGATATGCTGTCTCTTGCCGGTTCGTTGCTATGAGCGGCAAAAGGATAGGTTTGCAAGTCAACCAAGAGCAGGCAAAGTACCTGGTAGTGAGCTGTAACCTACCCTTCACAAAATTCAAGTTTCAAATACCTCGCAGCTACTGTAACCTCTATGAACGACCAGTTCACTGAAATCGATCAAAGAATAACTAATGCCAACCACTCTTTCTTCTCTGTTTGTCGAGTTTTAAGACCAATGAAAATCCCAGATGCCTTGAAACTGAGAATCCACAACTCCATTATCTAACATGTACTCATGTATGGGTGTGAGACATGGGCGTTGACGGATTCCCTGGAAACTATAATTGAAAGGTATCAGCGTAACATGTTGAAAGGTTTGGAACGAGACGGTCGATTTCAAATGAGATGAAAGCTAAGAGGTTACAATGAGTGGGACACGTGACAAGAGGTAACCCAACCGGCTCCCTATGCAAGGCTATGAACGCGGCAGCAGTAGGTACCCGGCACTAGGGTTGCTGAAGATGATATAAGTTGACCAAGTGAACAAGGATGCTACGGAGCTCTATGTAGTTCAGAAAGCTTCTGTAGTGAAAAACCATCGCCCATGATAGAAAGAGGTGGGGGAAGCTTGCAATCTAAAGATCTACATGGTCAGGAAAGCACCAAAAAAATATTAATTTTTAAAAATCTTTAGTTATTAATTTATTTTTAGTTATTAATTTATTTGTAGTAATCAACTGTAAAAATTACAGGCTTTTTTGACCTGTATTCTTCGCCTCAGTCCCTCCAACGTTATGGTTTCCGTGAAGAGGTCCAGATGTCCACGAAAACGAACAAGTAAAGGATATTCAAGGATATTGGTTGAGGAAGTCTGAAGGATATTCAGTGGTTTCCCATTGCCTTCTGTATCAGGCTATCCGACAAGACCTCATGTGGAAATTTCCATTCATACCAATAAAAGCATGGGTAAGCCTGAATAAGTTAAGACTAATAATAAGCGTTAGACGAAATGAGTATGCAGACTACAACTTTAATGCTGTAAGTTAGAAACATGTTGCTGTCATATGGCAACAATAGTTGATAGGTGTTTCGAATTTCTTACGAAAACATTCATAGAATTCCGAATACCAATAATCAATCAGTGGTTGATTATGGATTAAATGACAGCTCATTCCTCGGGGGAGCAGACTGATGTAGGTGCGTGAGCACAAAAGCCGCCATAGAGGACAGCCATGGCTAATCTGAGATTAGGGTAGTTTATCGACCAGAGACCACCCCCAGATAGCCAATGGGATGCAGCGGTCACTCTCCACCCCTGTCGTACCATCTGCACTGGGGGTGGATCACTCAGACACTTCCAGATTTTTCTTTTCAGACAGAAAGCAAGTTTCTTTTTAAGTAATTGTACACAATATTCCAACTGGTAGTATTCTTTCTATGAGATCACATTCTCAAGCATCGTCTTTGGAAAGTTCCGCATTAAAATATTTAAACCCAAGAGGTTTCCCTTCCATTCTTATAACCAATTTTTTCCAAGGTAAACGTTCGTTGTTCTTTCGACCATTTTCTTCAAGCTTCTCTTTTACTCTTTCGAGCAAGTTTGTCAGGATTGTAACGTACAACTAAAAGGTGAACTATTATTATTGTGGAGGATTATTGTGGAAGTGTGGTAGTTTTACTAAACCTGCAATATTAAAATTTAATAAGATAGACTTGAAGAAGATTTAGAAAAGACCTTTTGTAGACGATAGATCTACAAATTGTGTTCCATTAAAGTTCCCGACCCATTCAAAGGAAGGAGATGTTGTTTTTTGATCCCATGTGGGTCTTTACATAAGTTCACAATTAGTAAAGCAATTACAAGGTGTCATTAGCAATTTTCCATTAAAATTTTAAATTTAATATTTGAAGTGGACCAGACTATAGAAAATTCCTGAGAGCTCATGTCCCATGTATCTGGGGTAATTCATCATAACACCTAGGTTTATGAGGACAAATCTCAAAAGTCCGTCACGCAGGTGCTGCGTAAACCTAGCAGATTTCCCTCGTGAAGTTTAGTAATAGATAAATTTACATACTGGTAACACGACACCACCATGAATAGTAAGTAAATAAATACAAACAGTAATAAAAAATCTTTCAGTAAATTTTAATAATTTCCCGACGGGAAGCTGGGAAAATGTAAACAAACATGTCTACCAACCTCTCACCGGAAACAAAAGCATTTACTTAAACATATCAGAACATTACATATTAATTTTATTGAAAACGGTTTACTATATCTAGTTCTGTACTTTATAATGAATCAGAATAATTTTTATCTCAATGAATCAAATTTTAGTAGTCCAAGAACTCAAGTCGAGGGAGGGGGGTATCTAGTATGATAAAGGTCTCTTGAAAACAATATTTGGTATTAAAGCTTCGAATAATGTGATTTATTATATAACAGAGTGATTTATTATGTAACATGAGAAGACGTGAGGGTTTACTGAACTCTGAAAACTGAAAAATGCATATATCTCAGTTAATATTCAAGATAGACATAAATTTTATAACAATATTTATAGTACATTTAATTTACAATAAGACTGGGTTCATACACTATTTCCATCCGCTGTATAGTAACGGAGATATATCGAATTTTCAAAATTCCCCCTCCTTAACCACCCCTCCTCCCTTTTATATATATATAATCTGCTAATAGAATATATTAGTAATTAGCATGTTACTGCCAAAGATTTCATTTAATACGGTGACTGTAATCCGTTATGTTAAGTCAGGGTGGAATTCGTATGTTAAGTCAGTTAATTAGTTTATAAATTTTATTAAAGCATTGATTTAAATATGTCTATTTAATCTTTTTTAATATTCAATTAGTAATTGACTTAGCTATAATTGGACTGAGTGTTTTACAGTTTAAGGAAGAATTTTCAGAATCTGCATTTTTGACGCCATTAATAAATTGGTGATGATAATTCCATTGTGGAGTAATCCATAAGATTTAAACATTAAATTGGAAAATATTGAATAAATATTTTTGTAGAGTACTAACCCATTATAGCCGCCCCAAACTCCCGTGAGTTCCTGGACTGTATTCGGCATATAAAAATGACGACGGTGTCCTTTTCCTTGGGGAATGTGCGCTAACAAGCCTTCATTAAGGCGAAACGGTACAACATGGCGTACATTTACCAACCTCTTGTTAGCAAAACATGCATCGTTACTTTCTTTGTAAGAAAATATTTTCTCTCTTCATATTTTCAGCTATTCTCCATTTTCTCATAATGTATTTTTTTCCCTCCGGGTAATGTATCAAATTTGCGTCATTTGACGACTATAAAATAATGGCGGGGCGCTATTTGTTTATGCTGTATTTTCTTGTAAAATGGAAATACGATAGCTAATTACTAGAGAAAATGGTTGACATTTTCCTATTATTGTTGGGACTCTTCCTTCCTTTATCCTGACTCTACACTTACCAAAACTTATTTATTTTTTACAGAAGGCTTCATGCTCATTCGATAAAGAAAATAATGGAATATTTAACTGTACAATAATCGTATGAATTTAAAAACAAAAATTGCAATAAAAGAAATTGTAATTCCTATTAAAAATAATTATTTATTTACATTCTTATGCGTAAGGAATAGGTATGTAGAACCACCACATATAAAAGACATATCTAGTTGAGCTCATATTCCTATAAGTTTATTTAGAAATTATCTCCGGTAATTTAACGAAGAACTACTTATCCATAACAGTATTGTTGGAAGTGAAGAATATTTTTACTCGGGGAGAGAAAAAGACGTTCTTCACAAATTTAAAAATTAAAATAAAAATGTGTGAAGAATTGGGCGTCTTTTTCTCTCTCCAAGTAAGAACTACTTAATTTATGACCGAACATTCGTTGACATATATGCTCCTCATTAATAATCTCCATTCTTCATTATGAAAACTAAATTTCTACCTCTCCTAATAGTATCTTCAGAATCATTATGTCTTTTTATTTGATTATGATTTAATTAGAAAACGATTAACTCTTTTAGATATAAATATTTATTACATCTCTTATATATTTCAAAAATTAAAATATTTTTTCAACTCTAATAATGCAGTGAAGACAGAAAAGAAATAGTTTTTGCCCTCAAAACGCGAAATTAAAAAACAAAAAAAATCATTTGGAATTTTATGGTAAGCACGAATGAAATTAATGGCTGAAAATTGATTCAATCAGTCACCCTATGGCTTTCAAATACTAGCCTTTAACCTAAATTAAACTCATTCCCATAATTTTACTAAAATTTAATCTTTTAATCTAAATTTCTATCCTACTATAATATTTTTTAATATATTTTACTTGTATGTCATCTACATCTAATAAAAATTCATTTTTTTATAGTCTAATATACCCCGTTAAAGTTCATTTACTTGAACTTATTTTATAATGAATGAATTTCAATTATACTTAAACGGTTAAATTTTTAGTTTTAACCCAACTGTGAAGAAAGCTGGAAGCTCAAAGTATAGCGGTATTCGCATGGTATAACAAAGAAAACAGCTCAATGAATTAAATAGTAAATTTTGTCTATATAAATTATAGCCAACCAACGGCTATAATTAATAATAATCATACGTTATTTTATTGTGGTTGTACACTAGAGGTTATTTTACGTTTAAAAAATGTCGTGTTATAAATAATAAATTGTGTTCTCCCGATTAAAAGAAGAAGAATTCTCTTCCAATTTGCTGGAAGCTGCATAACTGACCTTTTGTGTCAAACCATAATAAAATAACATAGGGTTATTTTTTGAAATATAGGCGTTAGTCGGGTACAATAAAAAAAAAAATATATTTATTAACGTCCACTTTTTGCAACTAAGGCTAATTGGCACGGGTTATCTACAGGTTACCGCCCTTTTCTAGATAGGCTGGGACTAAGGATTTTATTTAATGAATTCCGACACTAAACAAATTCCATTGCCCAGGTGGGAATTGAACTCGCCACTCTAGGTTTACCACGTGAGATTAAGTCCAACGCTTTAACTCACATGGCTAACCTCAGCCCCTAAAAATTATTTATTAACGTCCACTTTTTGAAACTAAGGCTAATTGGGACGGGTTATCTACAGGTTACCGCTCTTTTCTAGCCAGGGTGGCGCTCAGGATTTTATTTAATGAATTCCGTCACTAAATAAATTCCTGTTTGCCCAGGCGGGAATTGAACTCGCCACTCTAGGTTTACCATGTTTATAATGTTAAATAGACATAATATGAAGGTGAGAGGTGAAGACCCCGCTGTGACCCCGGGTTGTGAGAGTGGTCCATCAGGTAGGGAGGCTGTGGGGTCAGAGGACGTGGTCAAAGGGCAGAAACTATTGTTACCCTTCACAGTCGTTGATTCACCCCACACACAATGGGTAAATAACTCTAACGACTGAATCACTACTTGGTTCTTTATAGTATGATATAAAAAGCCCAACCTTTCATTGGTATAAAAATGGATTCATCACACTAATATTCTTCAGTAATTTACTTTGACTGGTTACTAGAAATGAAATAGTCATTCTCATGTCAAATAAGTAAATCCATACCACTCGCAGATGTGTAATTTATAATAACGACAATTGCCTTCATTATCATAACTACATTAACAAACGAATAACAACATTATTCAGATAAAATCAACAAAAATAATATGCGCTCATAAACTTGTGCAAAATATTAAACTTCATTAAACGGCACGGTGAATCCCCTGGCTTGCAGATTTCAACATTTATAGCGGACCAATTACATCTAACCTGTGTATTTATTAAATCAGGTACAAAGTCCACCTATGTCTAATTATGTTTTATATAAAATAAAATTCAACCATCAACAAAATTAGAATATCTTTTACAAATGAGGCACCTCTAATCGTGAACTCAAAAATTTGTTATGACACATTATAAATTTGATGAATTTATTATTTTGTTTGTTATTATTATTTACGCCCACTTTATACTACTAGGGCTAATCGGGACGGGTTATCTACAGGTTACCACTCATTTCTAGCCAGGGTGGGTCTAAGGAGTTTATTTAATATGTTCGTCACTAGATAAATTTCTATTGTCTAGTGTGGGAATCGAACCCGCTACTCTAGGTCTACCACGCGAGATTAAGACCAACGGCCTAGATCGCACGGCAACCTGAGCCTCTTTTATGAAGTTAAGAAGGAATAAATCATATATAAAACTATTTGAACATGAAACTACTGTAATTCAGGTAGGCTCTAGACCATATCTACCAATATGACGAGCTGTTACTTGAAATCTGTACCTCTAAGTTAATGCCAGTTGGTTAGCAAGTGCATCTCTGATCCTCTCTTAATGCATTTTTTAAATTTCTATTTTCGCTTTGAGTATATTTTTCACTATTATGGCCAAGACATTCTCATTTTGTTCTTGTAGTAACAGGTTTTTATATGATATAATATAATTTAAACATGGAGCTTAAGGAGTTGGTCTTAATAAACTTGGTAAACCCTGAGTCGTTGGTTCGATTCCTATATGGGCAATAGGAATGCATTGACGAATTTAACAAATATATCATTAGTCCAACCTTGCAAGAAAAGGGTGGTAACCTGAAAATAAGCCGCCCCATGAGCCACAAGTTAAAGCATATTGATAACTGTGGAGTACGGGAAAAAATTTGATGAATTAAATAGCTTATTTGGATATTATGAAAACAGTTGTCAACTCAACTGGAATGGATTGCCCATTCAAGCAATGTTGTGATTCATTACTCATTCACAAATTCGCTGCAAATCATTAAAAAGAAATGCACAATGTTTCCTCTCAGTTTGAGCTGGGAATTAATTCTATTCATAGAAATCAAGAAAAATTCATTTAAAGGTGAAAGAGAACAGCCAATAGGCCGCTGCTGAAGCTCTTCTGGAGGTTGGGGTAAACGAGAACAAGAATTTGGATTTCTGGAAATTGACGAAATTAATAGTAACAGGTGAAACCACGTATCTGTGATGTTATGGTAGTTCTTATGATTTGAGAAACGATTGTGTTTTATAATCATGGAGGGGTGGTTAGGGGTGGAGAGGAGGGTATTTTGGGGTAATGTTATCACCTGCTGATATCATTAGAGATTAGATAAAGAAAGAAGCTGATGAAGAGAGGTTCTGAGGGATATGGCCGACAGCTGACTGGCTTAACTGGTTCCACAGAGGAGAGGATTTATCGGATAAAGAGGCGGTGAAAATCTCGTTATCCATGCAGAGCAAATAGAACGGACCAGGAGTTTGGGGTAAAGTTAGACCGTCCGGAGCGCCACCTGGCGGTATTAAAGGAGGATTAGGGGCTGGAGGTCCGAACTAATCTGTCTTGGATAGTTCTTGCCAGGGCCTCCATAATTAGCAGGAGTCATCAACCCTGATTACCCGCTCCCCTCCCCCCTAGTCCCGCCAAATCTCCCCCTCCTACCGCCAAAAACATCCCTAATGGTGATTTCATTACCGACTCCCTTATCTCTCCTCCCGGGCAAAACATTACCTTTTTCTTTTTTAATAAAATACAGCCGTCGCCTCCCCCAGCCCCTTCTAACCACCCCTTCCTTTCATGAAGCCCACTGACGTGTCTAGATTTATTGGCTTATTAAAAAATTAAGGGCGGCGTTATAATTAGCGACGAAGCCCCAAGGAAAGGGCTGACTTTTTTGTCTTATATTTTTTAAACAAATTGCCAGTGAAGTGTCCAACTCACCACCTCAACAATCTCACTCACTTTCACCCTATTTACTTCAAATATTTTATTTTCAAGCATACGTAAAATAAAACAAACTGAAAAATAGCTCAATTAATTAGGAATGCAATAATAAATTTAATAAAACTAATGAACAATGAACCTTTTATAACACTTTGGCTCAATCTTTCCTTATACAGGGTCTCGTAATTTACAAAATATTTGACTTTGATTTATTCTTAGTAAGTTTACGGATTGAGTAAGACATATACTCAGTAGTTAAATCATGAATTTTCCTGGACCGGAACAATTAACATTCAACACAGTACAAAACCCTTTCCGAATCATCTCTTTTCCTGGATTAGTTAATTATATATACTACACTACAAATCTCGTGCAAAAAAAAATACTATAGTATTACATTTTCTAGGTTTAACACAAAATCCATAGTATTTATAATTAATATTATTTATAAACGTCCACTTTTTGCTACTATGGTTCATTGGGACAGGTTATCTACAAGTTACCACCCTTTTGTTGCGAGGGAGGGACTTCGGGTTTTATTTAATGGGGTCATCTCTATATTTAGAGATGAACTCATTAAATAAAATATATTTCTGTTGCCCAGGGGGGATTCGAATACTTATAAGAAAGAGAATAAATTAAGTAAAAAAAGTTAAATAAATCTTTAAATGTCAACAAACGAGCAGACGACCTGGCTTTCCTTATAATATTTACTAAACAAGCCTTTTTGCACTTTCATCATATACCCGCCTCAATGTGCGTCTGGCGCATGTGACAGTTATGCCAACTAAACCCACAAAACCTAAAACCTCCCATTATTTTCATAGTAACCTTTATTGTTTTCACTAAATATTCACCAGCTGTCTGATATCTAGCAGCAATGTGGCAACCTAATTGCCTGCTACTGAAGGAAGTGACGCTCGTCAAAATCATGTGCGTGTATATATATATATATATATATATATATATATATATATATATATATATTCTAGAGGTCTATTTCGATTGGCGATCGATAGAAATGCAGACGTCGGAGGGACCCATTCGGCCTCGGAAGAAGAGGGGGTCGTAATTAACGTTAAGGTTTTGTACGGTCTCAAAAAAGGAAGAAGAAGAATGCAGGAGCGAACATATCTTCAAGACAGAAGCAATCCAAGACTTTGTAACTAAGCGGGGGACTCAAGAATTGAGGTGGATGTGCTCAAAAATGATAAATATTTATTCATTCATAAATACTGGTTCTAGGGAGAACCAGAAGGACACTGAAGTGATAATATAAGAAAATGTTTTTGCATGTGATGTTAGCGATGTATTGACGACAGAATCTGCACAATCTGAGTGAAGATAAAAGTCTGAAATGTGTCTTTAATCGGCGAGCTTCCCCTATTTGAGATTGCAGAGGAAGACTAGAGTGAAGTCTTCATTCCCTTTTATGGCCATGGCATATGAAGAAATTTGGAAGAGTCTTAGAATACAATAAAAATTTCTCCGAGTAAAAGATTGGAAATTCAGAAGGAAGACCCAAAGGTCTGGAGGAAGAATACTTCCTAAGAAACTTGAGGGAATCCAGGATCATTTCCAGAATGATGAGACTAGTAACTTCTTTAAAGAATTAAATGTCTTATGATTGGGATTCAATCTTCTGAAAAAAATCTGTTGTGAACAGCAAAGGATCCTTCTCACTGAGCGTCGAAAAATAGGGTAGGTGGACCCAATATTTCAAACTAATATTAAATATGGTGACGACATTTGCACTGATTATCCAATCAAATGTCGATGACATTAAGCCAGCTGTTTCGAGAGGAGATACCCGAAACGTTCCAGTTTCTTAAATATAATACGTCTCTGGGGTCTGATAGTATTTTTTCGGAAGTGTAGGGGATATATGGCGGTTGTTTGGAATAAAGAAAAAAATCTTACGGAATGGGAGAAAGCGAATGATTGTTCCTAATCACGGAAAACACACAAACTAAAACCAGAAAATGTTAGGAGCAAAGTGCTACACAACTACGGTACAAATAATGACCATCTTTTGAGAGGTGACGCAGATGAGAGGTATAGGTCTTTGATTCACAGCAGCGCAGGATAATTACAAAAATGAAATGAAACAAAAACAATATATCAGCAAATATAAAATAAAAACCAGCAACTTACAAACAGAGCCAAAAGTTAGAAAATCCTCTGATCAATAAAGGAAGAAAAATGAAAAAAAATCAGTGGTACAAGGGCTTCAGATTAGAGACTGAAGACTTCTAAGACCTCAGCCGATAAGAGCTAACTAATCCCCTAGATGTTTGCAATAATTAACAGATTAGCAAGACATATCAATCTTAATTGATTATTTTGGCAATTACTGATAGCCACTTAACACAAAAAAAAATATTACTCAGAAATGAGAATAATTCTCAATAGACATAAGTGGAAAACAATTAACCATAAATAATTATTTTTAACTATTACAAAATTAGGTAAATAGCGTTATTTCCACGAATGCAAAAATATCTTCATCTTTTCTGTCGGTTGGCACTTCGTTTCTGGCTGATTTTCAAGTAAATCCGGCAGCCACTTTCGAAATTAGTGCTCTATCTTCAAGAATGTTTGAATTGCTCTTAATAATAAATCTTGTTTAAACACATATAATCTATGTTCAATTTGCACATCAAGCTCAACTATTTTCTTCATTTAGCAGATTTACGTTAAGGGGAATCAGCTATTGAGGTTGTACTCATGGCGTGATTTTCAAAAAATGTCTTCAAGTATCCATCGATCCTACCTAGTAATTGACGAAAATGACGCCCGTTGAAAATTATATATATCTATATATATATAAAATTGTAACCTCTGTCTGTACATTGATTTTTTTCGCGAAATTTCACGAGCCCCATAAACGGCTGAACCGAATTTTATGAAACTTGGTATGTATATTACTACTAGCCCAACTTAGACTTTAGGCTATATTAATATTCTCTCAGACGAACAGGAGTGGGGGTTATAAGAGAGGCCTGAAATAAAAATAGCTATATTTCGTTTCCTATTGCTTTTTCAGCAAATATGCACATAACAAAAGTTGTTTATTTTGTTATTTAGAGTAACCTTTGTTATATGCACTTTTGCCGTATACGGAAGCATAAATGAGTTATACGCTATCAACTAAAGCGGGAGTACACAATTTTATTTGTCACTAAAGACTCAACCGAATTAAACCAAACTCGGTATGTGAATTAGTACTAACGCCTTCATTATAATATGCCATACTAACATTTCTAGGGACGGGCAGGAGTGGGGGTTATAAGGGAGGCCTGAAATTAAAAATAGTGATATTTCGTTTCCTATTGGGGTTTCGGCAAAAGTGCACATAACAAAAGTTGTTTATTTTGTTATTTAGAGAAACTTTGGTTATATACACTATCGTCGTATACCGAAGTATAAAGACATTATACGCTAAAAATTATAGTGGGAGTCAACAATTTTATTTGGCACAAAAGACTCAACCGAACTAAATAAAACACTCGGTATTTGTATTAGCACTAACGCCTTCCTTATAATAAGCCATACTAACATTTCTTGGGACGGGCAGGAGTGGGGGTTATAAGGGAGGCCTGAAATTCAAAATAGTGAAATTCGTTTCCTATTGAGGTTTCGGCAATTATGCACATAACAAAAATTGTTTATTTTGTTATCTGGAGTAACTTTTGTTATATACACTTTCGTCGTATACCTAAGTATAAATGAGTTATACGTTAAAAACTACTAATTCAAATCTATGCAGAATGCACAGGAAATGGGAAATATGACAATATGAAGGACAGTGAAGTCTTTCATAAAAAAATAATTGTATTATAAACAAATCCACAGAAACGGCGGGAATTTACTCTAAACACTGGGACGGGTAAATGTCAAAACATTGTGCAAAGTAAAGCCTTGCCAAAAAAATACTATCACCATTCGGCCTCAAATGAATTCCCGAGCGAAGCCGGGTATCTGAGCTAGTGTATATATATATATATATGTTTGTTACCGTTCTAGCGGTCGCAATTTTTATCTTATCGTTACCAAACTTCATATATAATCGTTGAGTGTAAAAAGAAAGATCCAGTTCGTTAATGGCTAAAATCAGACCAGGAGGAGGGGGCGAGAGAATGCTTTGAAAATTCGAAATATTTCCGTTATAATGAGACGGATCGAAAAATTGTATATAACCAAATTGTAAGTGCAATGTTCTATAAATTTTGTTGCATACAATTATTCTCTAACTTCAATATAAACTCAGATATTAGCATTTTTTGTTTCCTGCCTTCAGTAAACCCCCACTCCTACTCAAGTCACATAAACAATACTCTGTTTTATTAAGAAACACTTTATTTGAAACTTAAATACCAAATATTATTCACATTGGACTTTTACTTTTTAAGATGAATCCAAATACGTGGCGTTCGTGGGAAATTTTAGTTAACGCAGCACCTGCGTGATTTTTTTTTTCTGTAAATGTTTTGTAATTATTCATCGTTACAAAATTTTGTAATTTTTTTTTTCTAGAGTGCTTTATCATCTTTCAGTCCTGGGGCTTTGATAGCCTGTAGTTCGACTATTTCCAAGTGTAGTAGTTTCCCACGATCGACCCAGTAAACTGTTACTGAGTTAACTCACAAGTGAATGCGAAAAGCTAAAACTCCCAAACACAGCGACCCCCATGTTCCGTGTTGTAAAGTAATGTACTTTATTTAACATTTAATTAGTTATGAACTGAGTAGGTATTATTCTAATGCTTCCTTACTTGTTTTGGTATTTAACATGCTTTTTCCATTTTCCATCATGCTTTCAGGAAGATGGGCTTACTTCTTCTAGGTATTTCTGTGAAAACAGAGATACAATCGTCTTTGAAACACCTTAAAGATTAATAAGATTATGAAGGGCTTAAAAAAGGCGTAAATTTAGAAACTGCACATTGGTAAGGTCAGTGGATTCAAATGCTTGAATGGTAGAACGAAAAGCAACCAACTTATATTTTTAAACAGTTTAATTTAATTTTCTTTATATCACCTCAGTCATGGGATCATCAATCCGCTTGATATCCCAAACAAAAACAATGTTGGCCACCAAGCAGCGGAACGTTTTGACAGGAATGAAGTAAAGTAATTTAAATACTTGGAGTACTTGGACATTGAATAATGAAATTCCGGAGAAGGGTGTTAGGGGAGACTGTACTGCAAGTGAAGGGAGTGTAATTTGTACTTGGGCCTGAAGAGGGCATCAGGTCCGCAGTGTCTTACGCACTTCTCTCGTAGCATTCTCCTGTTTTACATTAACTAATTTGTTATGTTGTTATTGAATTTTAAGGAGAGTTTAGAGGAAAATATTCAATACACACATGTATGCAAGTGACGCTGAGCCCGTGGTATACTCAACTTGAGAGTATGCAATCATATATTAATAGTGCGTACCAGAGTTGGGACAAATTGTAATTACAATTACAAGTTACAAGTGATAACTACGTTAGTTGAAATATAGTTTCAATCACAACTACTAATGTAATTAGTTATTGGTAATGGGCAACTACATTTTTCAACTAAAGTAATTGTAATTGGAATTTCACAACTACAGTTAGTAGTTGAGAAAATCAGTAGTTCCAAAAACTAAAGCTAGTAATTCTAACTGTAGTTATAGTTGCAACTGCAGTTACTTGGGTAGTTACTTTTTAATTTTTGAACTGTTAATACCTAGTTTTTTAAACTGAGTGAAACAAATTCTGAAGCAGTTGAGGCTGATAAGAAATAACTACATCCAATGTCTTTATATTCAAATATTTATTATATTACATATACTACATTAATATAATAACTGAAAATAATTTTAACGCAAAAAATGAAAAATAACGAAAATAATATGTAAATTCCTTTTTATATTTTCCCGTACTGATAGGAACATCTACCTTCAGTTCTTCTGACATACTCTGTTTGACATATTCTGTGCACCAAATGAACATGGTTGGTCTCAGATGATCCATCCATCCACCAGCCCCACGAATGTGAATATTTAAATAGAGGCGATCAAAATATATTCGCTCTTTGGAACGTAAAAAAAAAGGTGATCTATATGTAGTTGTAGTTATTACTCAATAACTACAGTTACAATTACAACTACTAACTGTAATTATTTTTATAACTACATTTTATTTCAATTAGTAGTTGGATTTATGAATACCAACTACAATTACTGTAATTGCGAAACTAAGAAAATGCAACTACAGTTACCAACTACATTTTTGTAACTGTAGTTGCAGTTACATAACTAGTATTTATTAGTTAAAAAAGTAGTTAATTACAAAAGTATTTAATTACTGCCCAACTCTAGTGCAACAATTGATGAAAACCAAGAACGAAAAAGAAGATAAGTTTACTACTAAACAACGAAAAAAAGGAATTGTCGGCGCTAGAAGAAGGCTTTTCGTAGATAATTAGATGCGAAATAGTAAGTAGTTGTTTGAGCCCGAAAAAGAAATAGAATGACGACATCCAATACCAATCTCAAAAAAACGATTACAGCGGTGAAATAAATTTGACAAAATAGAAAGTTCGGACAGGTCTTCTGATTTTGGTTAGTGTCTACCGTATATTTTTGGTTTGATGGATTTGATTCATACCTAGGTTTCTGAGATGTTCTAATTTCAGAGAGAAAAAATGCGGTTTGCTTTAATGTCCCCCCACCCAAAAAGAACCTCGTCGGCCACTTTTCCCACAACTTGTCCCTTCAAAAAATGCCAGAGTTTAACTTTCTCACATAAGTATCTATATTATAAACCAGGGAAAGTAATAATTAAAGCTTTTATTACAACACTATCTAAACTCGCTCTACCGTTTTACATCTGATACGGACTAATTTCCAATGGTTTGCATCAGTTATGGATTTTATGCAAACTCCGACGATTTTCCTTGTCTAATGCAAATGCAAATTAGATCATATGTGAGCAACCACCGGCCCGCGGTAAGGTTTGATCCGGCCCGCAAGCCATTTTGAAAAACCCAATTAAACAAAAATATTACACTACTAACTCCAAAGGAGGAAGATGAGGACAGATTTGTGCGTTTGGCAGTACTTCATTTTGTTATTTAAATAAATTGTATTATAATTACATTGTCTTATAATTTCATTTTGATATCTATCGTTAATAATTATTAACACTACATTAAAATGCACTACTTTTAAAAGCGGCCCGCGAACGTATTTGCACACTGAAGTTTGGCCCGTTACATGTCAAAGGTTGCCCATACCTGCTTTGGATTAACAGCTACACAGCAGTACGAGGCAGATGAACTTTTCTACCTTATTCACTAGAAACTTTATGACTGAAAGTAGTACAATCACGTCGAAATCACTTGCCAGGATTATCCGACTATCAGCTGTCTCCCCTTACAGATTTGTGAAAAGTTTACAGTAGACTACTGCTTAACCGACTCCGTGAACTGCTGATCTGAGACACAACAATGATCATCCCCCGAAGGGGAAATGTGAAGAAAAGAGCGATAAATAAGCTTATAACCCTGAAACAGGAGGGAATAATGAAAGACTTGCCAAAAGTAGAGCCAGTCAAATGAAGTCTCTCAAGCATCTAAGCAGATTCAGAAAAACAATCAATCACCGTCACCTTAAGTAACTCAAAAAAGGAGGTGAAGTGCGGATCAACAATTGAATTATTTAGAAGTTCGACACGCAGGGGCTACGTAATCTAAGCAGATTTCCTTGTGCTGCTCTAAATATTAAAACTGTTGAATTTTGTCTTTTATTGTGAGGGTACTTGCATTGCATATGATTAGTGTTTGTTTTGTGACGTTCGGGACTTTCTCAGGGGCAATAAGATTCCTTGGACTTCAGATTATATTGTGCAGCAATAAGGGGGCAGTTTCTTTCTGGTATTATGGTGTTATTTCGTTACTCATTATTACCTCTTTGGGGATAATAGTGACGTTATAACGGGGAAGGTTTCAAAACCATGTGCTCACTTGCAACAACACTGCATGACAATAAAATAACAGCAACTATATGCTCAAATTGAAATAACTTACCACCTACTAAATATGGAATAAATAGGTAGCTTAAGGTAGGGGTACGTGAATACATATATCACGATCAAACAGTTTATAAACACTACAAGGGTATATGCAGTGCTATGCATCGAGGAATTAGTCGTTCCCAGACTAACTAAATCACTTCCGTGACATAAAAAAGTCATAAAGAAGTCTTGTGCTTATGGTCATCAATATTTACAAAGCAGCTTTACAAAGTAAACTGTCTATAACTATCTTATCTGAATCGGATGTAGAACCTGCTCTGCTGTCGCCAGAGAGGTAGAACTTATTAGAGCCGGTGTTATTATTACAAAAAACAACCACACTTGTACAAGAATTCATTTAAGTTTGATATGCACTGCAAAATGTATCAAATCCTCTGATTGTGAGGTAACATTCGTATAGTACGCGTAGCATAGTGCATACTATATACAACAGGGAAGACTATAGCCTTTAACTGCATAATAAGAGGATAGCATGCTGCTAGAAGCAGCTAGCTGCAAAAGCCAACAGAGTGAAGGAACAGCTCGTTATTGAAGGACCGCTAATAAGGTTATTATCGAGAGCTAAGCCAAAGAGGTATAGGAAGGCTCGTTAATTACTCCTCCAAGGAGGTACAAGCTTATAATTGGTTACACGATACCTCTACCACCTTTCTCTTTGTCTCTTTCCTCTATTACGGGGCCTCTTTTTTTTCTTTATGTTTTAATTTTATTCATTTTAATATCTGTTTTTGTCCCTTTCCTCTAATATTGTGCAAGTTTTCCTTTTGAAATTTAATATGTGGTACAAAACACCCCTTACAAAGAGATAATTAATACCTCCTTGATTTTATATCATTATGTAATATTCTCTTTGTGATCTAGGTCATAAAATTTAATATTCTCTTGGAAGCTTTATATATTAATATTATAAAATTGTTGAATAATGAGATATAAAATATTAAAATTTATGAAACTTTTTATTTTAAAGTGTGAGGTTAAATTATTACCTTGGACACCAAAATGACGACAGGTGTATTTCAAGAGCTACTAATAAAGGCGTAGTGCAAATTTAGTTTCTGTTTCCTACTCACATTATTGAAAATAACAATTCCCAAACCCTACAAGAAGAAATTAGTAGTAATTATAAGAAATGTTTACGCAAAAAGGGGTATGCACATGTTCCATCATATGTGTGAACTTCGCAAGAAAGAAATATCTAATAAAGATTTCTGCCATTAGTTCTATAACACCGAGGTATCATAGTTATACTTGTTTGGATTACTCTTGCAAATTCAAAAAATCTACTAAATTGTACTAAAAATCAGAGAATCAACTTGCTGGTATCTCTTAGAAGAAAAAATTCAGAAGATTTATTATTTTATATATTATTCCTAAACATATTATTAGGGAAAGATTGAGCATTATTGATTGGAGCATATGCCATATGGTTGCTAGTTGATGCAGCATATGCTATATGGTTGCTAGGTGATGAAATATACTGTTACTGTTATCTTGTTAATAAATTAGTTTGAGTTTGGCTATACTCAGTGAATTTTTAGCTATTAATACTATATTGGCGACGAGGATGGGATGCCAAAGAAGAAGTAGAATAGGTATTAGTCGACTTGTCTACTCAGAAGAAAGAAGAAGCCACGAGTCTAGATCTCATAACGGATAAAGTATAAAAGTTTGTATTTAAGGAGTATACAAAGGACATGTTATGTTAGGATTAACTAAACATGGACATCCGGCACTTCGAATTGACAGCCCGGGTGAAAGGGCTTGGTGGGAATAGCGATGTGGAGGACGCGGCACGCAAGGACCTCCTCCTGGCCATTTGAATGGAAAAAAATATCATTTATTTCTTCAGCTGGGGACATTAAGAAATCATATTGGAAAGATCCAGCTTGTAAGCTTCTCTTAACTTTATCTGGAGCATGGTCGGCCTAAAAATTCGGAAACTATGAAACCTGGTGTGAAGATACAGGGTTGTGCAGAGGAAACGCATGTTTTTCAATATTGAATTACTGGGATACAATGGGTTGAAAATAATAAAAACAAGTATTAAATGATAGGTTTTTTAATGCAGTTTTTGAAATTACATACCATATTTAGGTTCGGAAAATAATGTCTTTGAGATGATCCCTCATGGTCCTTGGAAGGCGACTCCCTTCTGCTCTCGATCGCCTTAGGCCAGAACCAGGGAGGAAATGGAGGTGAAGATAGGGAAGCAGAAAAACTACCACGACCAGAGATCCAAGGGGAGAGAGTTTGCCAAGGGGCATGAAGCCTGGGTGAAGAATGAGCCGAGCAAGGGCTGGGTGCCAGGCGTGGTGGAAAATCGAACGGGACATCATTCGTACAAAGTTCTAACAGTTTTACGTACCAAGCGAAAGCACGCAGCCCAGCTCAGGGGCAGTGAAAATGCGGTGGACGAGCACCCACACAAACGAGGAAGAGTGTCAACCGAAGGCGGAAGAAGATCCGAAAGTGTGGTGGGGTGAAATGTAGCATATGCCATATGGTTGCTAGGTGATGTAGCATATGCTATATGGTTGCTAAGTGATGAAACCTACTCTTTAGCCTGACAAACTTCTCATTCCTCGGTGAGCTGTTCTGTGGGAAGTATGATCAGGCTTATCCCGTTGTTTCAGAATTCATTTACCCCGATTTTTTGTGTTCTGCTTTATCGCAGGCACCTTTTCTCCTTCTCTGTGGAAATCCGCTTCCCCTACATTACAAGTTGATTTTGTCCAGTACTAACCTGAACTGCATTTCATCGGAGATTGGTGAGATCCCAAATGTTTCTTTAAATATTTTTACCTTATTCTATTCTTTCACTCTTCAACGCCATTTTCCCTGGAGTAAGTTGTGCAGATCCCCTCCCTGTCTAAATTCTCACTTACAGTATGCCAGTAACACTGGGATAGATAATATGAAGTTGTATTCTGCATACTCATATTGGCCAATGCCTAACATTAGTCAGCCTATGCGGGCTACAGAGGGATGGCTGACTAACAACTCTGGCCTTGAATAGAATTTTCTCCACTCATGTCTTTGCTGGTGTGAATTTAATTTTCCTCATGATGCATTATTGCTGGACGGTCTGATGCAATGATGGGAAACCACAGCAAGTATTTGTAACCCTCTTATTTCCTTGTTCGATCCCATGAAAATCAGGTTTACCTGTTCACGATATCAATTACGAGGTGTAGCCTGTAAATACTACAAATGGTACAGAGGTAAAACAAATTTATTACATTTTTTTTAAGTATAAATGCGTAGTCTTTGCCCATCTTGCCCATCAGAACCTATTTTTTTTTTAAGTGAAAACTTCTTTAGGCACGTTGTGCACCCCGTAAGGAAGCATTTGCGGGAGAGGAAAAAAGTATGAAATCGCGACACCGCCACCGCCATCGCTCCTACTAAGGTTTAGAAATAAAATCATATGGTATTTTATAACCTAATCATTTGATAGTTTATTCACAATTGAAGTGAAAACTTCTTTAGGCACGTTGTGCACCCCGTAAGGAAGCATTTGCGGGAGAGGAAAAAAGTATGAAATCGCGACACCGCCACCGCCACTACTAGTACTCAACTCAAAGCTAAAGGAGATTCTTTTCTTCATAACTCCTGAACCAAATTAGCTAGAGTTTTCGTTCGCATACCATTTTAAAGAGGACAAAACCAGCATCATTTCGTTCACAGATACTATATATCTACCATTTTTACTTTCATAAATATTTTAATCCAAAGTTTAAATAAATTCGAATATTTAAATAAATAAATTCGAATATTTAAATAAATTCCGATATTTAAATAAATTCGAATCAAAACTGTTTGTATCCTACTTTAGCTACCATATACCGATTGTATCAGTTTTAGAAATTGGTGATGATGCTGGCAGTGATGATGGTGCAAGAGTTGTTGAAATTATGGGTAGAAATTGATTTTTCTGAGTGTACTTAACTTATTTTTGTAAAGCAATTGTAATAATTCTGAAATGTAATTTTTTTCTTTTATGTAAAATAACTGAAATAATTATGTATAGTATTTTATATTGATAAATAAAACAATTCGTGGTACATTATTTTTTTGTATCACTATTATTTTTGTCATTTCATTTTTTCATGTAAAATAGAACATAACTGTTACTTATTGATAAATAACTAAAAATATTTTTAAAATAAGACTTCGTAAAAAAAATTTCTCAGCAATGCCAAAATTGAGCGATCAAAGCTAAAGGAGTTTTCACTTCTACCGGCAGTCCCCTGACTGCTTTTTTTATTTTTTAGTTACACGACGTTTATTTACCAGAAGAATTTGTTTGTTCTCTGGCTTTACGTATTTTTTTATCATTTATTATTTCATTTCATCCCCCAAGGTGGGCAGGTTTTAATGACTATAGCTCACAGACGTCAACCAAAACGAACGCCTTAGGAATATTAACCCTGAGCAGACACGATTGAAAGGGATGAAAATAAAATCAAAGGATTTAATTTTACGGCTGAATATTCCTGATATTGAGTCAACCAATGTGAGAATAAATGTCAGCTTGTGGAATGTAACCAATGGATAAAAATGGTTCAAAGGAGATTAACCACTCTTCGGGGAAGTTAATGGCCAGAATAAAAGACAAAACTGCCGTAAAGAGAAAATAAACTTCTTCTCATACTCATATGGAACATATTAGAGCAAGAACTAGGTTATTTCGTATTTCTGACAACTTCCGGTGTGTTATTCGTACAAAAAAGCTTCGAATTGTAACAAATCACATTCGAACCATATTTATCCTCTCAGAGATTAGCCTCTCTATAACAATGCGTGACAAAGGACCATTTAGAATAAAATTGTTTTACAAGGAATTGTAGAATTAGGGGAAGCTTGGAATAATAGTCAGCAAATGAATGAATTGGATTTCTAATTTGCTTTGGTATATCAATCTTCTTTCTATTTTATTGTTATCCGGAAAGGAAAAGAACCTGATGGGTGGTAGAAGAAGAAAATGTTGGTCTAAATCAGATAAACACATGAAATAAAATGCTCGGCCCCACTCTTGTTAGAATAGGTGTGAAAATTTGCTTGCTGTCCTACTAAGTGCAATTGAGGAGGCCTATGTAAAAAGGGCTGATAACTGAAAACCTAGTATTGAGATATTGTTATGTTCATTTTTTGGTGATCTAATTAATGCGAATTCTAAAAACAAAATTTGTTAAAAATATTGAATATACTTCTTTTAAATATAACCTTACATACGCCCTTTTTCGGGAAATGGCTGGCACCCATGTTTTTCATAAGCCGGATTTACAAATATCATGTTTTCATACGCCCTTCTTGCATAGACATTGCCAAGTAAGATCTGATAATATTGAATAAGAACTAAAATAAAAACACATTTACAGCTATATGTAGAAAGTCAGTTTTTAATAAAATAGTACTGTATAAGAAACTGTACTGTATGGGGTCCTCTTTTCTCAGTGAAATTACTACTCGAAAGTACTTTTCCCTGAATGACACAAAGGCCTATCTCAGAAATTTGGTAAAGGCTGAGTAAAAATTTGAGACAAACATTAATAGGAGTTCCGCAACATTTTACTGAATTGTTGCACAGTATGTCTCTGTGTTTTTGTGCTGGTGCACATTGAGGGGAAGCACTATAAGGTATCCCGCAAGAAGTGTGTCTTGTACTTTATAAGAGCTATAAAAATGATCAAACAAATTCCCTTGCTCATGTGCAGTAACTTTAATTCCACAGGTTTTTTGCTCATTTTTAAAAAGCACAGCAACAAACAAAACTAGCAGAATACAACCTCACAATTTGCACTGCACTGAATATAGAATATTTACGAATCACAATAGCAGAAAGCAGGCTAAACGGAAGCTGATTCAAACAGGCGGTAAAAGGTGAATCACAGAGATATAAACACACAATTTCGTACAGATATAAAAGAGACCACAAGGAATCCAAACATGCCATCTCCGCAAAAAGGGTCTATACCGCCATACGCCCTTTTTACATAGACCTCCTCAATTGTAATATGAGAAAATATTATTTCTTCAATGATAAATATTTGATTAGCTTACGCCACACGTGATCTACATCCTTCGATCTTGAACTCTTAGTTAATTCAATTATCAATAGGTACGATCCAAAATGAGTTTTACAGGAAGAAGAGAATGCATAATTATCTTAACTTAAAGGGGATTAGTGCTGTAAATCTTGAATGATTTCCATTCCCAACAGTTTTCGTGACAATAAATGTCTTGGAGAAGGAGGCGTGAAGTAGCGCACGATAAATAGTAAATGACGAAGGGGTTGAGAGAAACCCCCGGTTGAATTATTGAATGCCGGCTAGGATGCAGCCCTTCCTCCCCTGGCCCAAGGGAGGCTAGGCTCAAGTTTAACTTTAATGTTAATCCGGAGAGTTGACCCGGGGCTGCGGTGGTGGTGGGGGCAGCTCTCGTGGGACCAGCGCACTCTACACGGCTCCTGGAGACAACCACTCAGACGCCACGCCCACTACCCACAACAGCTGTTAAATACCTTCCTGATAACAATAATAATAAATTAGGGGAAGTTGTAAATGGAGTTTCGGGTTAAAGTGGCGGGTCCAGCCGGAGGGGGCTGGGGATATTATACTCCCTGCGGTTGCCTCCTGAAGAGCAACTATAGTCGAGGGGTTGTAGCGGATTGCTTTATCACTTCCCAAGCTGCAGTATTGTAAACCAGCTACTTCCCTTTTAGCTCAGCTACTATAGACTTACGGGTAACAGCCAATGAGGAAATGAGCCCAACTCCTACCACAAATTTTAAACATTGATGGAGTTCTTGTTGTGATGAACTTAACACTGAGATATTATACATAATAGCTCCGTAAATATCGAAATAATTCACATAAAATGTACTCAACTCCAGGTTCATATTTTATTACATGTGCAACAAATGTCTGTTTGTGGTTTCAAATAACCTTGCTAGCTCTGTATATATATATATATATATATATATATATATATATATATATATATATAGTTACGTTTTTATTACCAAACCAGTAATAAACGTTAATAAGAGTTCTTTTGGATTGCAAAATTAAACACACACACAAATTTCACAGTTTATCACTGCACAATTTATTTCACAATGCACAATACTCTTGATTATTACTACTCACAGTATTTCACTGATAGTGTCACTGTTCCTCAGATTTGACAGTCCAATAATTCACTCACGGTCACCGAAATTCACAAAAGACGGCACTGCACTGTCCTTTACCTCACGGCACAACACTGTTCTTCACGGCACCATACTTTACTGCGCTGCACTAAGTCGCACTGTAGCGCTGAACATCCCTCGGAAACCGTCGAGCGTCAACTGAACTCTCGGGGTACTGTGAGAGTCCCTTATATATACCTGTAGAAGGGCCTAGCCAAGGAAAGGTCCAGAACTTCCTGGAAGGCCTTAATTAGATTCTGCCGGGGGCCCTACTTAGAATGGCCCTAATTAGCTTCGCCCGTTCAACTAGTCTTTGTTCCTCCTTTCACGCGGCTCACTCGTTATGTATTCGCCCACTCATCCGATTCTCGCAACACTGCCGCCCACTTAAGTCTGTTCGTCCCGAATAGGCTCAATATTGCCGTTACCATACTGGGCCAGTCGCTCTAGTTGTACCTCTTTCATTTTAGACCTCGGATTGTGGTATCTCTGAATCCTGTAAGGTCCCTCCCAGTGCGTCTGCAATTTAGGCGATAGTCCTTTCTTGCGTTGGGGGTTAAATAGTAGAATCATTTGTTCTTCAGTGAATCCCTTCGCATTTGCTGCTCAATCATACACGGCATTCATCCGGTTACTGGTCATTTCAATGCGGTCCAATATTTCATGACGGGTCGACCTTCCATTGATTGTCCTTCTTAGCCAGAATAATGTCGCCCTTCTGCGCCGTCGACCTGGTTCCTCCTGAGCTAACACGGCTAAGTCGTACATCCATGACGCACTCCTCTTCCTCGGCTTTTGTACAATCTTTGTGCCCCACGTTGCATGGAGGGCTAGAGCGTCATCGTGTTTTCACCTTTTCCTATGGACAATAGAACAGGCTTCTGCTCGAGGTGACAATTTCTGGCGTCCGTTGGTACGTAGCTCCCTGGTGGTCTTGCTGTCATGTCCGACATCCAAAGGTATTTCTGTGTCTCGCCAGATCATAATTTGCTTACCCATTTGCAGGTCAATACCGTGGGCTATCATGAAGTCTACACCGATGATCACTTCATCCATTATGTCAGCAACAACAAGGACATGTTCAGTGCTGATGTTGGCGATAGTCACTCTCATCTTGACTCTTCCGTAGACTGTGGCTGAATCCCCTGTAGCAGTTCGCAGTCGTACGTTCTCCAACGGTTCCACTGCCCCTTTTACCAAATCGGGCCGAATGATGGAGTGTGTCGCTCCCGTGTCCATGGTGAGGACCTGCTTCCTCCTGTTGATGAGCCCACGAGCAGTATGGTTGCTGTTCTTCTGCCGTATAATTGAAATGGAAATGGTGGAGCCATCGGTTTTAGGAGCTAGTTCTTGCCTCTCAGTGCGAGCTCGTTCTAGTTTTACATTGGCTCTTGAGATTTCGATGTCAGTCGCCCGTTTGTTGTCCCTCCATGGCGAAATAGACCTCGACCTTTTCCTTGGCGCTTTACAATTACGCTGAAATTTCAATTAAAAAAAATCAATTTAATTTAAATTGTCTTGTAGATTTATTAGTGGGACTTACGTATTATGGTAAACATTAATAAACGTTCTCATTCTACTTTGGCTTTTTTTTTTTATCCCATTACCCATTCATTTGTAACTGTTTTGAAGGCAATTATTAATCTTAGTTCTATTACCTTTTAAGATACAATTTAAGTAATTGCAATTAAACTCTCAAGAATTCATCTTGAGAATATATCATGATATTATTAAAGTATGATCTTTTAAGCCACAAATAATTTTGACATGTTTAAAAAAAAATAAGCTTTATTTTTTCGGATAATGGTTTAGTAAATGTAAGATGTCCACCAATAAGGCTACGAAAAGATCACACTTCAGTAGAACGTCAATGATAACAACTGATAATAATTGCACTTTTAAGGACTAAAGTCTCTAAACAAAAATACTGTAGTCTCCTGTTTACTTATATCTTATCGTTACTCATTCTACATGTGTTACGCCCCGTAGAGGCACATTTTAATATGAAAACCTTGACATTCATAAAACTGAAAAATGTTTACAAAAAGTACTATCCATACCGATGTTGTGACTACCCTAGACTGCACAATGAAGACCATTTAAATAATAGTATTGTCTAAAAAGTCCTCGAAACAACTTTTAGTTTAAATCTTAAACGTTAGATTTCTGAAATGAACTTTTACAGTAAAACATTTCAGTGTCATAAATGTTCTTGAAAGAATTTTCTAATAAAAATCTAAAGCATTCTTACATAATCTCTTACTCTTTCAAAAGAGTTTCTATCAAAGGACGAATTTGAACAACACCTGAATACTGTTACGTTTATTACAAAAATAATAAACGTTATTTCTTAGAGTTCTTTTGGATTGCAAAATTAAACCCACAAGCTTTAGAGTTTTTATCACTGCAAAAGTTATTTTGCAATGCACTGCACACTTGGTAAATTATTCTTAACTATTACTCACAGTATGCACTGATAACTTCACTTCTTATTTGCACTGTGCAATAAATTCACGAACGCGATTCACTGAAGACCACGAAACACAGCATTGCACTGATCTTCACAAAGAACACGGCCTTGCGCTGTTCTTCACATAAATACGGCACTTTTCACTAAAGCTGCACTACACAGTACTGTAAACAGACCAACTGTCTGGCGAGCTGGGCCGCTTTTATAGAAGGGCGACAGGGTAAGGGCGCAGACTAGCCAAGATCCAGGTGGGTGTCTTTGGGGACTTTTATCTTACTGAACTGTTCTGAAATGATTCTCACCGGACCCTCTCGAACTTGTAGATTGTCCATTTGAAATTGTAGTTCACGAATTTCTTCGTCCAACTTCCTTCCTAGTTTGGACATTTTTTCTGTTAGTCAGTTCTTCAGTAAACACGCGCTTCGACTCGTTAGCCCTCGGAGTCTGATATTCCGTGGAGCTTTTGGTTTTTTGAAGCATCTTGAAATTTTTCCTCTAGTCTCTCAAAATTAGTTCTAGAAGCTCCTCCTAGTCTCTCGTAATTACCTCTAGAAGCTTCTTGAAATTCTTGATTCACTTCAGCTACGATTTTATCGCTGTTGCATCTGGAAGATTCCTTGAATTCTTGTCTGACTTTAGTTAAGATTTTCTAGCTGTTGCTTCCAGAAGCTTCTCTAGTCTCTCGTAATTACCTCTAGAAGCTTCTTGAAATTCTGGATTCACTTCAGCTACGATTTTATCGCTGTTGCATCTGGAAGATTCCTTGAATTCTTGTCTGACATTAGTTAAGATTTTCTAGCTGTTGCTTCCAGAAGCTTCTTCTAGTCTCTCGTAATTAGCTCTAGTAGCTTCCAATGGTTTTTGCTATTTTTTCCATGGTAGTGGCCAAACATTCTTTAGGGCTTACGCTCCTGCTCCTTCCATTGGTTGGTTACTTTCATCTACATCATGCTTCTTAAATATGTGATTGACTCTGAGTACTTTTTCATGCACGTAGTTTTCGCAACAATAATAATGAAACTGGACAGATATTTTAGAGTTCAATTGGACGGGGCGCTAAATCTTTATATCAATACTTCGTTTTTGTAAGATTTTGGGGCTAATCTTCTGTAAAATAATTCTAGTTATGAGTCTTAGGATTTACTGTGCAATTATTTTGTAGAAAGTGCAGGAATTCAGTTTTGCATAATGAGTGTAATCTCAATGTTTGCATCCTTCCTCTGAGTTAATTCCAGCCCAGTATTAATTTATCCAGAAAAGGTTAATGTTTGCTGTCCTGCCAGGGGGAACTGCCTGTATAATTATAATCAGCGAACTGGGAGGAGCGGAAACAATGGCGGGACAGGAAGTCGGAAGTGTCATAGATACAATGGACTGAGGAATGACTCGGGATTCTACTTGGACCCTTCCCTTGTCCCGTCTCTCGCTCTATCCTTTTCTCATTCCGTCTAAACTTCTCTTCGTGTCTCTCCTATGCTTCTCTCACTTTCCTTCTATCCTTCCAATTCGTGGCTGTATGTCTGTCTCTGCTTCTTTCGCTCTCAAGATAATAAACTACGAATATTCTTACATCCTCTAATAAAGCATATAAACATTTTCCCCTTTGAAGTTAATCTAAAACTTGTCTCCAACCTAAATAGCAGATGTCCCTTCAGGCGAATCAGCTATTGAGGTCGTACTCATGACGCGATTTTTGAAAAATGTTATCGATCCACATATATAAATATGTGTGTGTGTGTGTGTGTGTGTGTGTGTGTGTGTTAACGTTCTATTGGTAGCAATTTTGTTTGATTGTTACCAAACTCGATATTTTATCCGTAGAAAGGAAGTTAGGATTCCTAAGTGGCTGAAGTCGGACCAGCAGGAGAAAGGTTTAGAGTGGGGATTTTCGAAAATTAGAAATATCTCCATTACTATAAATCGGAACGAAAAATTGAATAGGGCTGAATAATGCAGTCTCTGATTTATTTTAAAGTGCAGTACTAGATATAGTAAATAGTTCTCATTAAAATTGATATTTTATATTCAGATATATACATATATATATATATATATATATATATATATATATATATATATATATATATATATATATTATAGATATATTTCAGTAATTGTTCTATTTTCCATAGGAAGAATATGTCTATTTATCTGTTTGGGTCTGAGAGCTTGGCAGACCTGTTTGTTTAAAATTCAGGCGCTTTCCGTTGAGAAGTTATTAAAATTGACAGAATATTTCTCATGACCGTTTGTAGATGTATCCATTGTATTAATTCACGAGGGAAATCTGCTTAGTTTACGCAGCCGTGGCGAACTTTAATATTTTGCTACTAATATGGTACTGTAATTCGGTGTATATAGACATCCCATCTACAGACGACTTTAAAATACAGAGAGCATATAATTTAGCTGTCAGGTTCATATTTAATGTTAAGAGAGGTGAGCACAATACTTCGTACATAAAAGCTATTGGATGACTCACTTCTAAGGCCTTGATATGTTGTGCTTTGCAAAGAAAAGTTTGGATCTTGGAGTACATGTTTGGCAAGCCTATTGACCATATCGTTTGTACGTCCAATGTGTTTCATGTCTTGGAACCCACATCATTGTCACTTTTGTCTTTAATTTTTAGTTTTTTTTCTGTCATTTAACACCTTTGATATGTAATTTAGATTTTAAAGGAATAATTTACATCATTTACTTATTTCTCAATGGTAATACTCGTGGATATCACGACGGCCAGTGGGCCACACGGTGAATATCATTAGAAATAAAAGTGTCATGTGAATACTGAACAGAGCGGTAAACGCCAATGAAATTGGACGGTCAAGAGGAGTGCTGTTATCACCAGTTTGAATGAAACTATTGTAACATTTACTGGAAGGGGCCTTACTGGGTGGTTGGTGCGTAAACATGGAGACCACCATCCAGTACACTTCATAAAACAGGTTTGAGGTCGTACTCATCACGGAATTTCCGAAATCTTTCTTCAAATGTCCAGCGATCCTACCTAGTAGATGACGAAAATGAGGTCCGTTCAAAACTGTATATATATATATATATATATATATATATATATATATATATTTGTCTGTTACCGCTCTAGCGGTCGCAGTTTTTGTTTGATCGTTACCAAACTCGATATTTAGTCGTTTTATGTAAAAAGAAAGATCAAGTTCGTTAACGGCTGAAATCGGACCAGTGGGAGGGGGGTTTAGAGTGGAGGAATTTCGAAATATCTCCGTTACTATACGTCGGATCGAAAAATTGTATAAAATCAATCTTATTGCAAATCAAATTTACTATAAATATTGTTCTATACATTTATTCTGTATCTTGAATATTAAGCGAGATATTTGCATTTGTAGTGTGTGTGTGGTCGGCAAGAGTCGGCTATGTTCGGGACATTCCGCCTAGAGCTAGGGCGACCGTTTTCGTCACTAATCGTCCCTCGTGAATAGGTTTAGATATTCATTACTACTGCTGTGGTTATTAGGCAGATTTCTCTATTGTAAAACGTGGGAAATCTGCTTAGTTTACGCAGCCCCTGCGTGACGGACTTTTTTTTTCTACAGCTACACCTCATCATAATTGCCCACATTAATTACAGCGTCCCGTCAACTCTGATCTCTACTGAATTTTAAATGATAGTATTTTGAAGATATATTTGTAAACCTCAATTAATTCGTAAAACATACAAGCGAGTAACCTAATTCAAGCGATAAATACTGCTGAAGTTACCCCGGCTTCGAATAACTTAAATAATTTAGAAATCATTGGTACATTTTAACATAGTTAAATAATACGTGAGTACAATCTTGCCAAAAGCCAATGTTTTTCAAACCAATGTACGTAAGGAAATATGTAGCTGATTCATATGACTAAGTACAGTATAATGAATGTCTTATAAAAACTGGGTCTTATAGTATGGGATTGTCTACCAAAATTTTGTTAGTCGTTCAACTAGCTATCTCAGCTAACATTTAAAAATTTGATTCTAACTTTCATTAAGGGAAGGCTAGAGGTGAAGTTTCTCCATGCTAATAAACGCAAAAAGCTCATTGATTATCTTGATATTTCTCCCTCTAACCTCCCTGGTGAAAAAGTCTGAGAAATTGATACTTTGTAATTAACTGTCACTCAGGAAGGAGATTATAAGAAGTTCTATGAACCTTAAATAGAGTTATGAATCCTTAATATAATGTTGAAAAAATAACGGAGTGCTTTTTCAGGATATAAATCTGGAGGCCACCTCCTTCAATAATTCATGGACTGTCCATCAGTTTATATATAATATTTACACTCTGCAGAAAGTCTTCCTGGGAATATAACTGGGGGTCCGCATAAAATAGTTTTCTATCAATAAATGGACAGAGAAGTGCAAATCTTTGAATAAGAGCAAATTAAGACAATTTTATATTTGGAAACTCTGATAGTCAAACATTTCGTTTTCTAGGCACAAGATTTGATTTCATTCCACATGAATTGGGTACTGGGAATGTACTAAAAGGAATAATTGGGTGACTGACCTTGTAAACCGAAAAATATTTTTGATACAGTTGTTGTCAACAACAAAATTATTTCAAATTCAGTGGCAGCTGTTACAAAATGGACCATGGTTTAATTATGGGATCGGGGATCAGCCCACTAGCTGCAGATATGTTTATGAACTACATGGAAGAAAAGTATATATTGTCCCCACGCAACCCCTACTTCAAGTTCATTGAGTTCTGGGGACGCTATGTTAATGATCTTATCGTTTTTAAAGGTACCATTCTAGAACTTAATGGGTTGCATTCGTATCTGAATTTTTGCCATTAGACAATAAAGTACACCCTGGAAGTAGAGCAGCATAATAAGCTGTGCTACCTAGATTTGGAGATAGAGAAGCGGCGTAGTTGCCATTCTTTTAGTATTTTTAGGAAGAAGTCATCGACAGACCTGATAATACCGGCGGATTCTTTCCACCACTCCCAATAAAAGATGTCAGGCCTGATTTTCCTTGTAAACAGGCTGTTGAATGTGCCGTTGGATGAAAATAACTATGAAGCTGAGCTGCGCCACATCAAGTGCGTAGCATCCAACAACGGCTACAAGGATGGGGTGGTGGACAGACTAGTCAAGAAGAGACTCCGTCGGAAGTTGACCAAGGATATGGGGGTCGGCGACGGTCAGGTGAGCCGAAATAAGGACGTAAATTTCCCTCTTTCTATTCCTTATCTGGGCTCTGTGTCTCATAAGATTGGAAATAAACTCAAGACACTCGGGATGACAACCGCTTTCAAAAGTCGACACTCTTTGAAAGCAATGCTCCCGAGGGTCAAGGATCCTGTTGACTCACTCAACAAGTCGGGAGTTTACAGGGTAACATGCTCTAGCTGTGAGGTATCGTACATCGGTCAAAGTGGAAGAAAGATTAGAACCCGGCTGAAAGAGCATGTTACCAGAGACACAGAGTTCCATGCCCACATCAAGAAGGAGGGTCATGAGAAATCTGCTATAAAGTATGAGCTGCTTTATAAAGCAAAAAAGGCAAGACCCTGAGCATAGCCGAAAACCTATTCATAAAACTAGATACGATGGAAAAAGGAGGCCTCAATATTAATAAGACAAGAGAAGGGAACCAGGTTGAGGCATGTCTCGGAAGCTTCTCTCATTGCTCTCCAGTCCCGAGGCCTCAGTCACAGGGAATCCTTGGTTCCTGTCACAACATTGTGAAGAGGTTAGTCATTATCTCGTTTCTCTATTTTTCTTCTTTTACGTTTTTTGTATGTATTGCTTTCTGTAGCTCCTCCGGTGGTTGTTCCTTCAATTTTTTCCTGTAAAAGTAGTTTTTCTTATTTCTGTAAATATTCACTGGGACACTAATTTAAATTTTTTTAAAAGTTGTATGTTTTAACTCTTGACCACTGACATGGACATATATTTTCTAATTTTTTTAATTAAATGATATATTGTACAACGTTTTTATGGTATTTGTTTGCCAGCAGGGCACTGATGATGGAGCGTATGCTCTGAAAGCGCTCTCCCGCAGCGAATAAAAAACAGTGAAGGAAAGAGGCGTTTTTTCTTACCTGAGATAATAATTCCTTCACCATCCAGCACCTCAAAAAATGGCAATAAAATGTCTCAAACATGAAATTAATGAACCATCGCGTTGTAAATAAACCTGTTGAAAAATCATACTTCAAATAGCCAACCGCATTCTTTAAGTTTGTTTAGTAGTTGTTAACGATCATTGTTGCTCAATGGTTTGTTTAATATTTATCTATTTTTAAGGCTTCTGTCACGCTAACGATTCTTACACGAGATTGCCCAGTAATCTTCTTACTATTGCAACCCTCCAGAGAAGATGTTGTAATTCTAAGCGCTAATGATTTTAAAGGAACATAATCATCGTTAAATCTTCGTGGTTTGATTTAAGCAACTCCTATTAAGAGTTACGCCTCTTCTTTTAAGATTCTAGTTCTAAAACATAAACTTAAGCGTAATTATTGCTAGGTGTCTATTAATGTATGGGTTCCTCACACGACGAAATTTCAGTAATGCCTTAAAATCTCCAGGAAACAAAATTTTCCTCAAAATAGTAAATGAACAAAAAAAAAAAAAAAAAAGAAAAAAAAAAAAGAAAAAAAAAAGACAAACATCCGCCCAGCTCGGCGAAATGTGAATTAAAGGTAAATATTAAGGTCGAAAGATGTCCAAACTCTTTGAATTTAGGTTAATATTGTTACATGGAATACTTTCTTTGCGTATATTTGTTTAATATTTTGGTAGTATTCTTTTGTTACAAATTTCTATAATATTTAATTTTCTTTTCTTCGTTTTACTATAACGTATTATTATTCAGTTTTAAGCAATTAATTGTGTAATAACCCTTACATAAATGAATACGTCAAACAATTCTACGTTATGCTTCTTTCAATTAATTATGAATGAAATATAGATTGGTTTTTTAAATTTCTGATACAAGTACGAGTCATTTTTATTTATTTATTTTCTACTATATTGGAACATACACTCCATCCAAGGCCGTTTTCTAAAAGTTAAAATTAAAGACCCCTAATTACTTGGTGCATACTTGCTACAAATGGAGAAAGTATAGTAACAGCCAAAAATTTGGGTATTCAAGGAAATTATCATTTTTGGCCCAACCTGAACACATTTTGACCCTCCCTGAATAAATGTTGACTAGTTTCATCATGGCGACTACGTAACTCAAAACAATCTAGTTTTGGAATGTTGAAATATTATATTTTATGTTTTTATAACATCTAGTTATTTTTCTGAGCTTATTCATTTGAGATGCAACTACAATGACGATTCATCTTTTAACAAGGATGAATATAAATGTACAAAATTAACGAATATTACAAATCTACATAGCTAAATATTACAAATGTACGCAATAAATATTATTGTTAATTAAATTTAAAATATTAGTTTATTTACAACAAAAGGTAAACGCTATAATTAGGTAAACTGGAAGAAGGTAGAATATGAAGGAAAGCAAATTTATTGTCTTAAGTTTACTATGTATAATTTTACAAATGTCTCATAAATAGATGCAGCCATATCATATTAATAAACTATGCAGTCGCACAGACTTGCCCAAAGAACTGTGTTTTTACCCACTTACACACGTACAGAAATATGTATGCACACAAAAACACTCCTCTTTACGTATACCAATTTAATAGCTTTTGTAATTCATCGCATCTAGTTATGTACTTTCACTTTTGATCAAAATCGACCAAGTGGGACAGGAGGTATAGAGGATAGTGTAAATAAAAAATTGCAAATTATCCCGGACCTATTGCAGATACAAAATATATGAATAGAACCTTTATAAACCCTTAATAAATAATAATAATAAAAATAATGTTTTATATGATTTTTGCATCCGATTGCCACTTATAAACGAAATTATGTTGTACGGGATATTCATGGAATTGTGAACCTTCACTGGGTTCCTTAAGGTTAAACGATTAATCAACATTACTACCTTCACGTTCTTGCTGAACTCCGCGAAAGAATAAGGAAAAAACGACCTGAATTGTGGAAGGACAAGTCATGGGTTCTCCACCAAGACAATGCGCCGGCTCATTCTGCATTGTCTGTTAAGAGGTTTCTAGCCAAATTCAGCATCCCAGTGTTAGACCATCCGCCTTATTCGTGCGACTTCTATCTATTTCCTAAGGTGAAATCTGCATTAAAAGGAACAAGATTTGAGTCTGTTGAAGCTGTGAAAGAGAAAGCGGCACGCGTCCTGAAGGAGCTGACAGAAAAAGACTTCCAGCACTGTTTCGAACAATGGAAGGTTCGCATGGAGCGTTGTTGTAGGGATAAAGGAGGGGTGTATATTGAAGGTGATAAGTATAAATGTACGAAATAAAAATAAAATATTTTACAGCGTCAGTCTCGTTATTTAATAGTTTAATAGCCACACCCCGTATGTAGTAAGCAACAAGGTTTGTTCGTTTAATCTAATAATAGTGCTAGGAAGTTACTAGCTTAAATCAGTTTTTTAAATTAAATGTTTCTTTATCTCTGTGTTTTCATGCTTTTATTAAATCATGAAATATTTCCATTCTCTTTGTGTGTGTGTGTGTGTGCGCGCGTGTGTGTGTGTGTGTGTGTGTGTGTGTGTGTGTGTGTGTGTGTGTGTGTGTGTGTGTGTGTGTGTGTGTGTGTGTGCGCACACAAGCCTACATTAACATCTCCATATCTTTGGTATGGGACTATGTCAGTACCTTGATTTCACATTGTTTTTTTTTTTTTGTTTTTTTAGAATAATTCTTGGGATTTTAACAGATTTCCCTTCAGGTTCAGCAAACCCCACTTCTGCTCATGTCACTTAAGCATTACTCCGTTATAAAATAAACCAATTTATTTGAAGCCTTAATACGAAATATTGTTTTCAAGAGACCTTTATTATATGAGATATATGCAAATATGTTCTGTTTATCCTCCCCCCCCCCCCCGACCCTTCTTGGACTACTAAAATTTGAGCAATTAAGATAAAAATCGTTCTGATTCATTATAAATTACAGTACTAGATATAGTAAGTAGTTTTTCAATAAAATTAATATGTTATATTCAGATATATTTCAGCAATTGTTTTTCTTTCCGGTGAGAGTCGGGTTGGCAGACCTGTTTGTTTACAGTTCAGACGCTTCCCGCCTAGAAGGGGAAAGATTTCTTACTACGGTTAGTAATTATTCACTTAATATTCAACGTGGAGTGTTACCATTATGTAGATTTATCTATTATTAAACTTCACGAGGGAAATCTGCTTAGTTTAGGCAGTCACTGAGTGGCGGACTTTTTTTCTTATTGAATGTTCCCATCTTGATGGAAAATGATTCTTTTGCCAAAAACACTAATTTGTCATATATATATATATATAGATATATATATATATATGATGAAGTGGTTAATCATATAACAGCATATAATTAATATGACATCAATAAGTGTGGGAGTTTACAAAGAACCAAATACTATAAAATCCAAATATCTTGTTTAATATTCATGATACATAAAATATATATAGAACAGCATTTATAGATCTATAGGTGTTGGTAGGTGCTAGCGGTGTGTAGATTTATCTATTGGATAACTTCACGAGGGAAATCTGCTTAGTTTACGCAGCCCCTGCGTGACGGACTTTTCGTATATGAAATATCCCAAGCCTGACATTAAATTTGAACTGCATTGGAAAATTTGGGGAAGTAACGGACACCCATCGGAGTATGAGGCCGTTGGGCAGTTGGCCTCACAACAAACAAAGGGGAAAAAAGTCCCCTAAAAACAAAGGCGTTTAATCCCCTTTTAAAGGCTGTCCTTTTGTGCGGAATTAAGTTTTTTTTTTTTTCTTTCCTTTTCCATTGGCGTCTATCGTAGACAATCCTCCTCCCACACAGTCCGCCATCAGCCCTTTCATTAGAGTACAAACCCAGGCCCATTGTAAGCCGGGAGCTGATTGGCGGGGGACAAAGGGGATCAGGTGCTTGGCAGAGCACAAAGGGCCCCGTGTTCGTGTGTGGCTTGGCGAGTCTTAACGCGCCCACGCACACACACAAGCCAAGACCAGTGCAAGACTGTGCCGAGATATTCTCCAAAAGGGAGACTCCATCGGCTCTCCAGGGCCACTACAATGGAGGTCAGCAGTCCTGAGCCGGGATCTGCTCGAGTGCCATTGTCTCAGCACAGCGGTAGCCTCGCTACTTCAATTAAAGCCCTCCCCGATCCGGATTATGTCGCAGACCGGCCCCAACGACTCTAACCGGAAAATTACGAGTGTTCCCACCCACAGCTTTCCAACCATTATTATTACGACCTCCGCCGTCGTTTAGGGCTTTGTTTTATAGGATCAGATGTTTTGTCATGCTGTTATTAATTCTTAAAGCCTTTCATACTGCGATAGAAATACAATGAAAATACCATACATAGAGAAGATAATATTCACAATCCAAAGAAAAAAATATATTACGAATATTGTAAATTATAAAATTATTTTATTACATCAAAACTCATTTATTAAAATACATATATATATATACATATATATATATATATATATATATATATATATATATTTATATATTAATCACTAAAGTGACTCGTTTCTAAAGCTGTAGGCATATATATAAATCATATATTAAAGAATATGAAGTTTTAAGACATTAAAAAAAGTTCGTCACGCAGGAGTTGCGTAAACCAATATGATTTCTCACGTGCTTATACTTGCTCTATTGATCTTGTCTACCATAATTTAGGTTTGCTGAAGGCTGATTTCCCACGTGAACCACATATTTACATTTATCTCAAAAATTAAAAGTTCAATGAGAAGAATATTTGGTAATTATACTTCAAATAATTTGAATATTTTATTATAAATTATATAATAGCTTACTATTAATATGACATGAGTGGGGGGGGGGAGATTTACTGAAAGCCGAAAACAATAAAATACAAATATTACACAGTTAATAATCAAGATTTTGAATAAAACGCTCATTACATTTTTCAATAAGATTGGTCATATACGATTCTTTCATCCATGTAAATAGAATTATCATAGGGTTTTATTAAGTTAATGTTATATTTTTTTTTTAAATTGAAATTATATTTTGAAAATGGATAGGCCACGAAGAGGTACATAAGTCACGAAACATGTTGGGCAGTATGAATAAAGTTTGCGCGGAAAAAAAGTTATTTATTGGTGAGCCTGGCCATGAAACTATGAATAACATATAATATTTGGTTCCGAAAAAGAATTGATAATTTATGTACATATGTATTATTACCAATACGTAGATGCTTTGGCGGTACCGGAATTTTAGAAAATAAATTGGCTATGATTTTTAAATTATTCTGTAATTATTATGTGTTTTATTATTTTCAGAAGCAATCAGATGATTTACTAAGGTCTGCGTCTAAGACGAATTTATAAAGCTGATTCAGGCATTGCAGTTGATTCTTGTCCGGTGACTTATTTGCCATTTATTAGACCAGAAGTAACGGTAAATTCATTTTCCCTTAAGGGAAATCAGCTATTGAGGTCGTACTCATGACGCGATTTTCGAAAACTTTCTTCAAATGTCCATCGATCCTACCCGGGAGATGACGAAAATGAGGTCCGTCCAAAATTATATATATATATATATATATATATATATATATATATATATATATATATATATATATTCGAAAATTCAAAATAACTCCGTTATTATGCATCGGATCGAAAAATTGTATACAACCAATCTAATTTCAAATTAAATTTACTATAAATATTGATATATACATGTGTTCTCTATCTTGAATATTAACCGAGATATTTGCATTTTTATGAAGTCTGTGGTCGGGTATAGTTCGTATTAAGTCAGCCATTTCCGTCATTTCTCGGCTCAGGTGGGAGGCTTCTTCTAACCTTACCTGTCGTTTCTAACCTTACCTTACCTTCGTTACTTTGTGATATTTATGCAAATACGTTCTGTTCTTTCACCCCCCCCCTTCTTTAGTTTCACTACTAAAATTTGAGTTATTAAAATATAAATTATTCTTACAATTCAGAAGCCGATTCAGTTGGGAATTTATTTTAATTAACTGAAAGATTTCTCATTACCGTTTGTATTTAATCACGGTGGTATTGTGTTACCAGTATGCAGATTTCTCTATTGTAAAACTTCACATGGGAAATCTGCTTAGTTTACGCAGCCCCTGCCTGAAGGACTTTTTTGGTTGGTGATCTCCAGTTGGAAAGCATTAAGTCGGAGATCTAGAGTGACGTAGGAAGTATGACCCGGAAGCTAGACAGCTAACAATACAAGAGATAAGCCGTTCATATAGTAAGCTGGCTGGGCGGAGAAGTGGCTCCTTTAGTCAAGGGAAGCCATTGTCTGCTAATTAGCGGTTGAGTGGAGAAGACTCCTGCCAGCGACATCTAGAGACAAATCACACAACTACCAGTCCGAGAGAGAGAGAGAGAGAGAGAGAGGGAGAGAGAGAGAGTGAGAGAGACACTCCTCATGACTAAGTTGAGCCGTCAGAGGACAATGCTCTCCGGACCAACTCTCCTGAGGCGAGATCTCCGGCAAGTCGAGGACAGTTCTATAGAGCCCCCTACAACTAGCTCCTGGTCTACCATTCATATCCCAACTTCCCATTATCATGTTCGCCGCGGTGGACTTGCAAGCCTCATCTTCAGGCTCTCGACAACTATCCCGAGTTTCAACGTGAAATGCCGACGGGGTTGTCGTACACAGTGCCAATGCGCTGCTATCAGCCGAAATGTTCCCTGAAGAATGCTTTAAACGTTGCCCAGGGTGCTTAAAAATCTTTTTTCCAATTACCAACCTGCAAGGAGTTTTCCTTAAAGACAAGGCAAGAGGTTGCCCACTTGAAATTGCTGATATCATAAAGTTCTACATGGACATGATCCCATGTAGAACTTTATGGTCAAACAAGACATGCGTATTTCTTATTAACACGCTAAAGATGTATTTAGATGTAATTTACTCTTGTGTGTTAGATGCAAAAATAGACTGTCGGGGTTCCACGGCCTAAAATACGAAATCCCAATTTACCCGGGCGAAATTGTGCTATCTCTAGGAGAGCATTTAAACTCAATTACCCAAAACCCCGTGTAGATATAGTTATTGCAGACAAAATGTCCGTGTGTACATAGGGCTGGAGGCAGTAACCCCACCACGAACAACCCAGGACGGACTTACGATCTGCTGGGAGGGTCCCCAGGAATCCCAGACATCCGACACCCTGGGCGCAATTACAGTTTGCTGTTTTAATAAAACTAAGATGGCTTAATTACAAAGGGAGGGAATGGTCGCATACCGACCAACACCCCTTCCTTATAATAACCTCCCCACTGGTTCTCCTCTCATCCTCCCCCCCCATTCTCTCTCTCTTTCTCTCTCTCTCTCTCTCTCTCTCTCTCTCTCTCTCTCTCTCTCTCTCTCTCTCTCTCCCTCTCTCTCTTTCTCTTTCTTTCTTTCATTTTGATACTCTCTCTCTCACACACACACACACACACACTCTTTGTCCCCTTATAACTTGTCCTGTCCATCTTTCACTATCGCATCAACTTTTTTCTACATTAAACCAACTTTTTTTTTTATTGAAACATATTAATTTTATTGAAAACTATTTACTACAGCTAGCGCAGTCATTTTTAATGAATCAAAATAATTTTTATCTCAATCACTCAGATTTTAGTAATCCAAGAATAACAGAAGGGACAGGGGTCAACAGAACGTATTTGCATGTATCTCGTATAATAAAGGTTTGATGAAAACAATATTTCGTATTAAACCTTGTAATGGATAACAGCTTATTATTAATATGGCATGAGTAGGATTGGGGGTTTATAGAAAGCCGAAAACTATAAAATCCAAATATCTCATTATACTCATTATAAACCAAAAAATGTATATAACAACATTTATAGATTATTCAATTTTCAATAAGATTGGTTCTATACAATTTTTTCCAATTGTTACAATCATTCTTGTTGGTAAAGCAGCTATCCAGAATTTGTTCAATGGGTTTCTTCTTTATGCGCATGAACTAAGTATAGGAAGTATACTAATTTCAAAAAATGTCGGTTTCCAGATTTCAAGGGAAATAGATCAATTCGGTGCGACTTCTTTCTAAGAATGTACACTACTGGCATAAATTGAATTAAGTCCGTCAAGCAAGGACTGCGTAAACTAAGCAGATTTCCCTCGTGCGTCAGGTATTTACATTTATCTGAAAACGTAAAAGTTCAATGAGAACAATATTTGGTATATAGGCTTAAAATAAAGCGCTCCATAACATTGTTAACATGTTAATATGACTGAGGTAGGATTGATGGTTTACTGATGGCAGAAAGCTAAAATGTGCAAATGCAATATGCAATTTAGAGAAAAAAATTATATTAAAACATTTATGGAACATAACATTAGCAATACGATTGGTTCTATAGAATCTTTCGATACGACGCATAACAGCGGAGATATTTCAAATTTTCCAAATTCTCCTCCTCTAAACCACTCCTCCCACTTGTCCGATTTCAGCCGTTAACGAACTTGATCTTCATCTCTACATAAAACGTATAAATAAACAGTTTGGTAACGAGAACACGCTTGTGATCTCGTCTCAAGAAACATTCTCCATTTTAATATGACATGAGTAGGAATGCAGGTTTAGGTAAAATGTTCAATAATCATATTTATGACATTCTTTGTTCATAAATTGTATCTTGTATCCTTTTGAACTAATGAATTAATTTTAAACGAAGTACAATGAAACATTTTGTGTATTTAATTTTATAGGATTACAAGAATGTTATATGGAGTCGGCATCCGGAGGAGGTTGAAATAGAGAATTATCCACGTCGTTTCATCATTCCTGTTTTTTTCGTGGCCCCTCCATGATGGGACTATGAAAACTTTCCCCAAAACTAACCTTGCTCAAGCCAGATTTATGCCCCTCAAATATATTTGTAGGAAGGCATTCCTCCTTTGGATAAATGGGCCTGATAACAGAGATAAGAGGGGGGAGGGTGGGGAAATGCCCCTTTATTGACTCTTTATCTCCCTCCACCTCATCTTCAGGGTTTCGATCAGATTGTATCTGGCCCACTCATATCATGCACTGCTGCCTTTCTAACTAGATACACATCCCACTCCCCTTGCATCTCTATATACTGTGCAAGGGGCACATAATCTAACTCGAATTTGCATAATTAAGGGCAATATCCTTCATTTCTTCCTATGAGCCTGTCGTAAATTAAACAACCATTAAAACACAAACATATTTTTACGTTTATTACACAATTAATAAAAGTTGATTATTATGGTTCTTTTGGATTGAAAAATTAAAAACAAATATTTTACCACTGCACAATTTACTTGACGATGCACTACACACTTTTTCACACTTGGTAAATTATTCTTCAATACTAATCACAATATGCACTAATAACTTCACTTCTTATTGCACAGTAAAATAACTCACGATAACACTAATCAATGAAAATCACAGAACACGGCACTTCACTGATCTTCACAAAAATACGGCATTGCGCTGATCTTCACAAAAAAAGCAATGTACTGGACTGAAACTAAGAAGCTGCACTGAACGCACTGTTATTCACTAGTAAAAAAAATTCGAATTAATTAATCCTAGGGGGACCTGAGTTGTCTCTAGTAAACTTTCGGTTCCCTTTGTAACCAGAGGGCCAGTTCACTATTTCAGCCTGCCTCTGGGCGGGATCTAAGAGAGTCATAATGGTTAGTCATACTGAGGGGCAATCGGGCGTATATACTCATTAGACTACCGCTGAACCCTAATATTTTCCCTCGGTGGGGTCGAACCTGCACCTATTTTTACCTTCAGCTTGATGATAGTAGTGGAAGATGTAACCCTCAGGCGCTCCCACATATCTCGGATAATATTAATCATATTAAGAAATAACAACATATATAACAGTATTACAAACAACCAAAACAACAAAATTTATAGGAAATAGACACTTTTGTTTTTATGAAACGGTATGGTATAGAGTTATGTAGTAAAGAACAAAGAAAGAAAAAGAAAAACGTGAACAATATTTATTGAAATTAAATTTACAACAATATTGCTTTGATTTCATTCATAATAACGAAAATGTTTTTAATTTTCGATTTACTCTTCTCGTTCGTGGCTGAAATCGGCGTAGTTGAAGGGTGGTCACTGATTGTGTCTGATTTCAGAAATTAGTAAACTAGATCTGTAGTTTTACATAAAACTTTTAAATATCTAGTTTGGTAAAAAACTAAGAAAATTTGCTGTCAATTGACTTTGCAAGTGTGTGTGTGTGTGTGTATATATATACACACACACACTTTTGAACGGACTTCTTTTCTGGCATTTCCAAAGTAGGATTCATGGTTGTTTCCGAAATTGCGTCACTGGTACAACTTGAATAGTCGATTTCTTTAAGGGAATAAATTGTTGAAATAAATAATCCTTTATTTTATAAAGACACTTCTCGCCTGTAGTCTAAAACAAAGGTACTATAATGTAGTGTTTGGCTCATCAAAGTTACAATATATACAATGAAATTGCCTTCAATTACACAATAACACCATATGCGATGAATATAAAAATCAAAATCACAAAATATATTACATAATAACCCTTATTTAGAAGGCCAATTTATTCAAGTCCATAACATAACCCATTCATCCTGACCTCCAAAAGGGCTTCATCAGAATACAAAAGGAAGTAAAGTGAAGCATAAACACAATATAATTACACACAATTGAAATGAGTACAGCACAAAGGCCTTAGTTTCAATGATACTTATAATGCCTCAGAAAAAGTTATTCTTTTCTCTAATAAGCCTCTTTTCGCACAATAATAATAAGTCTCATTTCGGCTGAAAATATTCAGCACCTGTAGAGATTTTATTTTTTCTGTAGTATTATCAAGAATGATATTTTAATTTGTTCGGACTATTACAGATTTTTTAAAGAAATTATTTTATGTGTTCCAATTAAATTAATATATATGGGTGGGTATTCAATAATATCACTTATTGAGTAATACGTAAGTGATCTCTAATACATAAAAATTGACAAAAAAAAAATCACCAGAAGCAGTGTATTACCTACAAATTTAGACTTATATACAAGCGTATTGATTATGTGGCATGTCAGTAAACGCATACGTTTGAATTACGGATCAAAAAAGGTATAAGGCTTTTGCGATAAACCGAAAATTCCTAATTGAAACGCGGAAATTCAAAATTCCCTGTATTTTGTTCGTCATCGAATTATATCTATATATTTTGAGTTTCAAGAATAAATGGCACTCAATCAAATGTAATCGTGCTAACGAAGAAGATGATATGTTATCTTTTGCCCTTGGCCTAGTTCCTGGCATGCGACATGCGTAAAGAGAGTATTTGATTTAGGGAAAAAATGGTAATTGAGATTCCTAAATCCATTAACAATTCTCTATTTAGATATATTTTAGCAGATTCCCCTCAAAGGAAATTGGCTATTGAAGTTGCACTCATGAGGCGGCTTTCGAAATCGCCCTTCAAAAGTTCTTCAATCCTACCCATGAGATCCGTCAAAAAAATCTATAAATATATAATAATATTGAATAATACAGGAATTAATGAATAATCCTGAATTATTCAGGATTGATTTATATACCTACACATAGGTTTATTGTATCTTAATAATTTCTTCAGCTCACCGCCTCTTTAGCTCAGCGGCAGAGCACTGGTCTTGTAATCCAGGGGTCGTGAGTTCAATCCTCACAGGAGGCACTTAACTTTTAGTGTTAGTAACTAATGTTAAATGTGCTTTCAAAAACATCACAAGAGAATTATAAGTTTGTACTTTAACTAGCTAGCAAAGTTACCCGGCTTCGCACGGGAATTCATTTGAGGCTGAATGATGATGGTATTTTTTTGCCAAGCCTTTACTTAGCACAATATTTTGACATTTATCCGTCCCAGTGTGTAGGCCGGTCGTTGATGTGGATTTGTTAATAGTAAATTATTTGTTATGTAAGGCTTCAGTGTCCTCAATATTTTTATATTTCCCTTCTTCTGTTTATATAGTTTTCTTTTTATAAAGTAATGGAACATATAATGCATAATCATAGAAAGTATTCTGTTTTTCAAACCGAATGTTTGTACAAAAGTTCCTTTCCCTTCATGTGGTACAAAGCCCAATGGTTTTGGTACGCCATAACCGCTATTAAAAATGCTCATTTGTATGTTTCGATTGTAAACCGTATATTCCTATAGGTACATAGTGTGTTCAGTAAAGTACATCATATATTAACGGAGCAGAGCTAATTATTATTATTATTTATTAACGTCCACTTTTTGCAACTAAGGCTAATTGGGACGGGTTATCTACAGGTTACCACCCTTTTCTAGCAAGGGTAGGACTTAGGATGTTATTTAATGAATTCTGTCACTAAATAATTTCCATTGCATCAATCTAAGCGCTCTAGGTTTGCCATGTGAGATTACGGTCAACGCTTTAACTCGCATGGCTAACCTGAGCCCCGCAGAGCTAATAAACACTAGAAATAACTGGGTGCACATCCTTTTAAATTATTTATTTATATAATTAATCAAAGTCACATTCCTGAGAATAACACTACAATTCTAAAAGTATTAGCATCAATTAACATGTAAACATAGACCAAAATGAGGTCGCCAGGGAAGCGTCAGAACTGATAGAACAAAGGAAGTATCCCCACACCTTCCTAGGCGCTCAGTGCTGCCAAACTACCACTCACTTAGGATCTCAATCCCGTAATGCATCAAATTATATTAACAAATCTGATTACATTATCTTCAAAATACTAAAAAGGTTTATACAAATAATTTTCACGTTTTAATTAAATAAAGTATTAAATACACTTAAGGGCAAACTGGCGTTTCTCATGAATTAATGTTTGTGGGCAGTAAACTTAACTTGGTGCAATTTGTTACTTGCGTTAAAAAAATAACATTTATTTGAATTATTAATGATAAAAAATTAACATGGATTTGAATTAATTTATCCAGGTGAGGTACCTGGTAGTTCATATTGAAATGAATTGTTGAGGATATTAATATTTCTACGCAAATCACTTGCTTCATACATTGTTATAAGAAAAAATGTATAAAACAAAAGTTACTTTAAATAACAAAGTAAACAACTTTTGTTGTGTGCACGTTTGCCGGAAAAAAAGAAATAGAAAATGAAATATCGGGAATTTTTATTTCAGTCCTCACTTGTAACCAATACTCCTGTCCAAACCTAAAAATTTTAATATAGCTTAAAATGATGGAATAATTAATGCTAATTTACATATAGAGTTTTGTTAAGTTCGGTTCAATCAATAGTGCCAAATAAAATTGTCGGCTCCCGCTTTAGTTTTTAGTGTATATCTCGTTTATACTTTGTTATACGACATCAGTGAATATAACAAACTTTACTCTAAATAAAATACTTTTGTCATGTGCATAATTGCAAAAAAACCAATAGGAAACTAAATATCGCTATTTTTAATTATAAACCCCCCAGATTATTGTATTGCGACGGTCGTAATTTTGGTTTAATCATTACCAAACTCGATATATTGTAAGATACAAAATGATAATATGTACAGGACAACATTCTTAGATAGTTAAATTTTCAACAAGTTTGATTTTTACAATTCTTCCACCCTTCTCAAACAAACGAAAATGTTATGAATTTTTGATCGCCCCCTCCCCCTACCGATCTGATTTCAGCCATTAACGAACTAGATCTTTAGTTCCACATAAAACGTTAGAACATCAAATTTTGTAACAACCACACTAAAATAGTGACAGACAACAGACTATATCTGCTGTATCTGTCTGTTATAATTATAAAATAGAAAATTCTTACCTAATTCAAGCAAAGCTTTAAATTCTTTTATTATATTTTTGAAAGTGCATTTAACATTAGTTTACTACCCACTAAAAGTTAGTTGCCTCCTGTGAGGATTGAACTCACGACCCCTGGTTTACAAGACCAGTGCTCTGCCGCTGAGCTAAAGAGGCGATGCTTTGGAGTGCTCAATGCTCTCAAACTAAATGTGTGAATGCAGCACATGTGCGTGCATAGGATATCTTTGTGTATAGGAAGACAGATAAATATATATTATTTAAGAATTAATTTTCTTCATCACCTGGGTAGAATCAATGAACATTTTAAGAATGTTTTCGAAAGCCGCCTCGTGAGTTCAACCTCAATAGCTCCTTTCCTTTGATTAATGTATTTTGTGATTTTCGTTTTTCAATTCATCGCATATTTGAAGATAATTTTTTGTTGTGTATATTGTAAGTTTAGCAGATTTCCCTTAGGGGAAATCAGCTATTGACAAAGTACTCATGACGTAATTTTCGAAATTTGTCTTCAAATGTCCATCGATCCTACCTAGAAGATGAAGAAAATGAGGTCCGTCCAAAACTGTATATATATATATATATATATATATATATATATATATATATATATATATATATATATATATACTAGCTAAGGTACCCGGCTTCGCTCGGGAAATCATTTAAGGCTGAATGATGATAGTATTTTTTTGGGCAAGGCTTCAATGTTTACAACTACACTTCCCGTCGGCGCGCATTGTTTTGCTGTGAGGGTCAGGCAGGCGACTTATAAATGAGAAATGTTATATTTGAAGAATAAATAAAAGTGTGTTCCTAATCTATCCCTTGCCACTTTTTAACTCACCTTTTTGAATACTTCAAACCATAATCATGGATAGTATTTAATACAATTAAATATCCTCTATTATGGAACTTATTTCCTGTCAAAAACCAATCCGAGCACATATAGTTTAAGCATAGTTTAGCACGTAAGGTTATATTCATAATAGTAGATCTCAGTGGTAATCACTTCCCGTAAGCCCAGCATTCCACAGGAAATTAGTAAACTCAATTAACTCTATTAGCCTCCGTCTATTTCCACTCTCACATTAGAGCTATCAACACTCTTCTCTTTAAATTATTAATTCAAAATATTATTGTAATAATTTATCTACCTGATGGACTTAAATAATTAATGGGGTAACCTTAAAAATAATTTCAATTATATTCAAAAAGCTAGTCAAGGGGAAGAGATCGTAGCCGTCCCTGCAACCTAAGTAATACTTTAAACAATCATATCGAGTTTAAGAGCATTTTGTCTTTTGTCATAATGACATTAACGTTTAATTGTTATGATAGTACATATTTGTTTCTATAACATGAAGATATCGGAAATAAGATAGTATATAACCAAAATCAAAGAGTGATTCCCTACTACTTCCCCTATCACTCCTTGAGGAAATTCAGCACGATTTTTTTTTAAAATAATAAATTATGCAAATTAAATAATGGAAATGCCCTTATAGTTTAAATTTCTATTGGAAATAAATAACAAAGTTATTTTCTAGGGGAAATAAATAAATGAGGCGAAGGGGAGGGGGATTTATAATCTCACTAATCCAAATCATACTTAGTACTAAATAATCGAAATAGATAAGGCTAAAACATAACATCATTTGTCATAATTTGCCTATATTAAAAACACTTAAATAAGTACTAATAAAATCGTCGATTCCCGTTATAGATTTAGCTTATATCCCGTATTTACTTCATTTTACGACATAAGTGAATGAAACAAAAGTTGCTCTAAATAACAAAGTAAACAACTTTTGTTATGTGCACCTTTGCCGAAAAACAAATAGAAAATGAAATATCGTGAATTTTTACTTCAGGTCTCCCTTATAACTCCCACTCCTGTTCGAACCTAAAAAATGTAATATAGCTTATAATCATGGGAGAATTAATGCTAATTGACATACCGAGTGTTGTTAAGTTCGGTTCTAGCGCCCAATAAAATAGTTGATCCCGATTTAGTTTTTAGCGTATATCTCGTTTATACTTTGTTATAAAACAACAAAGTATATAACAAAAGTTACTCTAAATAACAAAATAAACAACTTTTGTTAGGTTCATATTTGCCGAAAAACGAATAGAAAACGAAATACCGCTATTTTAAATTCAGGCCTCCCTTACAACCCCCACTCCTGCCCGTCCCTAGAAATGTTAGTATGGCTTATTATAATGAAAGCGTTAGTGCTAATACACATACCGAGCTTTATTCATTTCGGTTGGGCCTTTCGTCTCAAATAAAATTGTTCACATGGTTTTTGCGTATATCTCGTTTATAATTCGGTATACGAAAAAAGTGTATATAACAAAAGTTACTCTAAATAACAAAATAAACAACTTTTGTTATGTTCATATTTGCCGAAAAACTAATAGGAAACGAAATATCGCTATTTTTAATTTCTGGCTTCCCTTATAACCCCCACTCCTGTTCGTCTCAGAGAATTTTAATATAGCCTAAAGTCTAAGTTGGGTTAGTAGTAATATACATACCAAGTTTCATAAAATTCGGTTCAGCCGTTTATGCGTGAAAAGGTAACAAACAAACAAACAAATAAACAAACAAACAAACAAACAAACAAACAAACAAACAGACACCAAAGAAACAAAATGCAGTTATGGTGTCTATGGCATGAGAAACGAAAAGTTATCGTGAAATTTCGCGAAAAAAATCAATGTACAGACAGAGGTTACAATTTTATATATATATAGATATGTCTGTTACCGCTTTAGCGGTTGCAATTATTGTTTAATCGTTACCAAACTCGATATTTAGACGTTTTATGAAAAAAGAAAGATCAAGTTCGTTAACGACTGAAATCGGATCAGGGTGAGGGGGGGGGGGTTGGAGGGGAAGTTTTTTGAAAATTCGAAATATCTCCGTTACTATACGTCGGATCGAAAATGTGTATAAAAACAATGTTATTGGAAATTACATTTACTATAAATATTGATATGTAAATTTATTCTGTATCTAGAATATTAACTGAGATATTTTCATTTTTATTAAGTGTGTGCGGATAACAGACGAGATGAGATCGGCTGTTGTAGGTTCTGTAAACTTCTAAGATTAGGTGGAATTCGAAATATCTCCGTTATTATGCATCAGATCAAAAAATTGTATGAACCAATCTTAATTGCGAATTAAATTTACTATAAACATTGTTATATACATTTATTCTCCATCTTGAACATTAATGAGATATTTGCATTGGTATTAAGTGTGTGTGGATAACAGAGATGAGATCGGCTGAAGTCGGTTCTACTCGGGACTTTCCGCCGAAAGCTAGTTCGGGCGTTTCCGTAACTGTTCGGCTCTCGTGGAACTGGTTAAGAGACTCGTTACTACTACTGTTATTTGTATGTAGATTTCTCTATTGTAGAACTTCACGTGCGGAATCTGCTTAGTTTACGCAGCTCCTGCGTGACGGACTTTTTCGGATTTGGCTAAACACTCGCCCTGTGGTAGGTAGAACCATGAGCGCCTTATTCCAGTAGGCCAGCCGGCTGCGGGTATTATATGCGTGTTGCGGTAGCTACCAGGTGTCGACACCCCATCACTCACCCCCTCTGACCCACTGTATGACCTCGGATAGGTTTAATATTGTTGACCATCAACTACTGTATTATGCTCTCTCCCCCAGCACAACACGCGACTGCAAATTCCTAACTATTCCAGTCTGGGAGATACGAGTACATGAAACTAAAGCCTCCTTCATAGCCAATAGTGGAAAAGGGCGCGCAAACGAAGCAGGTTTCCCTCGTGAAGTTTTACAATTGAGAAATCTGCCTACTAATAACAGTAGTAGTAACAAGTCTCTGAACCAATTTCACGAGGGCCGAACAGTTACGGAAACGGGTGAACTAGCTTTCGGTGGAATGTCCCGAATAGAACCGACTTCGGCCGATCTCATCACGGTTTTCCGCACACACTTAATAAAAATGCAAATATCTCAGTTAATATTCAAGACGAAGAATAAATGTATATAACAATATTCATAGTATATTTAATTTGCATTAAGATTGGTTTCGAATTTTTCGAGCGACGCATAATAACGGAGATATTTTTATCCCCTAATCTGATTTCAGCCATTAAGGAACTTGATCTTTCTTTTTACATTAAACGATTAAATATCGAGTTTGGTAACGAACATACAAACATTGCGACCGCTAGAGCGTTAACAGACGAAAATATATATAATTTTGACGGACCTCATTTTCGTCATTTCCTGGGTGGGATCGATGGACATTTGAAGAAATGTTTCGAAAATCGCCTCACGACCTCAATAGCTGATTTTCCTTAAAGGAAATCTGCTAAAATTCTGTGAATACAAGTGCGGTTTATATAAGGCTAAAACACGAATAACGAACGCTCTTAATACATTTAGAGCAACAATTGTAGTGTAGCAATATTTTAAAAGATTGGTTCTATACAATATTTCCATCCGACTAATGATAAAAGAAATATCGCAATATTTTGACCTCCCCCCCCCTACTCCTAGTCCTATATGAACATTAAAGATGAATTAAACTGTTAAAAATACAGCGCACTATATATATATATATATATATATATATATATATATATATATATATATAATAAAAAAAAACATTTTCGAGTCAAGATAGGCAATTATTAATTGAATACGTCATTCATCACTACGTATCTGCATGTAGTTCATGCAGAAAATCCATTGAAGACAATAATAAGTATTTAAGCTTAGAATAATGTGATTCGTGATATAATGCATTATTTTTAATATGACATGAAGGGTTAAAACTATCTCGGTTAGTAATAGAGACATTGGAAAAATATATACAACAATGTTTATAGAATATTAAATTGTTAATAAGATTGGTACTATACAATTTTTCGATCCGTCGTAATATAGGGGAGATATTTCGTATTTTAGAAAATTCCCCTTCTAAACCCCCCACTTCCCTCCCACTTTTCATATTCCACCCATTAATGAACTTGATCATTTATTTCACATAGAACGTTTGATCATCAAGTTTTGTAACGACCATAATAAAATTGAGACAGCTGGCAAATATAGATATATCTACCTGTATACGTAGCTTAGAGCGGACCTCATTTTCCTCATCTCCTGGTTATGAAAATCGCATAAATCAATATCCTCGAAAATCGCGCCATGAGTAGGTACAACCTCAATAGCAGCTTTCGTTCAAGGAAAATATTCTAAAAATGTATTTAGTCAATTTAGTTAATCGTACTAAGTATTTTTGTATATCGGACGAAGACACATTTGAAGCGAATGCTTTGAAGCGCAAGTCACGCTTGCGTCCTGGACCAAAGTTTGGCATGTGGACGGTAAACCAATGCACTCTCCATCAAAGCTTCCTTTATGTAATTTTCATAAATAATTATACAAAAATATGCAAAAAAAAAGTAACGCCTGCAATATAGTCTGAAATATGTGACAAAATTCTTAGTGAATTGATGAATCGGTGGGGTTTTGATCCTGAAGTCCTTTCGTCCTTGAAAAGTATATTTCGAAATAAAATCACTTTTATCTTCTGCACGAAGACAGTATGTATCAATAAATCGTTTTATGTTACCACAAGTGATTATCCTCTTTCTTCTATAGATACATTTTCATTATATTATTTTCATCACCCTCATGTTTCCATATCGTACAATATCGTTTGCTTCATATATGACCCTGGCATGCTAATAAACCGTTTCAAAAATCACCGTTTGCCATAGTTCACTCTTTTTCCGTTTTTTTTTTTTTTTTTGCATTTCGCTTTTTTAAATGACACTTGAATAATGAGTAAATTGCCGGCGTTGCGGAACTCATTTAAATAAATAAATAAATAAAAATAGCCTAATATTTATTATATTTTTATAAACTCAATACAAACATTTCTAGAAATTGCTCTTACTCCATTATTATTTTAATGATATAATTCTTGTCATTGCTAGTATTCTTTACCCCTTCTCTTGTACATCCAAATAAGGGTCCACAAGAGGATAAAAAAAATCTATGTCGAAGTTTAGAGATTCTTTTTTAAAAGTTTTGTTCAGTTGACAATATTGACCTTTTTGTTTTTATGTTTTTACTGGATTATTTTCTGATGTATTGTTGACGCGTGAACTGTATATTAAGTGATATCAGGAATAATAAATAAATAAAAAACAAAGCAGTTATGAAAAACCATCAACATTTACTTTAAACAATGAACGAACAATAAAAATAACACTATGGATTGTTAAAAATTAATTATCACGACCAGTCTGAGCTTTTCTTCCGGATGAAGCCAATTGACAAATCGGCTGAAAGTCGTGAATTACCATAATAATGTAATCACTGGAGATAAGCCGCATTCAACAAAAATTTCCCAGCGACAGAGCTCAATACAACAAATAATGTAATTGTTCTGAAAGTCCAAATATATTACACTTTATTTGCCCATAATCAGTATTCAGTGTATGTTCTTTACATTTACTGATCGACCTCTGCTGACGTAAGCAGTTAGCAGGTGACGTAGTTCGCAACACAACATCTTCCTTGTCCCTGATGTAATTCAGTTTCCTGGATGCCTTTAAATTCAAGATTTCCTTCTGAAGATGAAGGACAATGATTGTTTGAGAAATCTGACAAGCCGTCTACCGAGCGATGCACCTGGAACTGAACTTAATTCCAATTGTCCGATAAGAGAAGATGTTGTAAACTAATCCTTTCTCGTCAGCCTGCATCAATGATTTTTTACAGCAGATCATAAACGCATGGGGCTCAGGTTATCCATGGAGTTAAGGCGTTGGTCTTATTCTCACATGTCAAAACTAATGTGGTTGGCTAAACTGTTACCTGAGAATAACGAATTTTTTTAGTAATGAGATCATAACATAAAAAATAGTATTTTAAATAATATTTGTTCTTTACAATTTTTCGATCCGACGTACAAAAACGGAGATATTTCGAATCTTCAAAATCCCCACTCCAACTCCCTCTCCACTGATTGGTTTCAGGAGCTAACAAACCTGATCTTTAGTTGTTGCACGAAACGTCTTACAAGGGAAATCTTTTAAAAGATGGTATGAAAACATGATACTATTACGACAGAAGTTTGAAGTGAGTTACGCCAAAATAAATAATTATATGACGGTGTTGAATAAGATGAAGGGCATAATAACCTCGCAGTTTATTGGCCCAATAAACCCTAATCCTAGAATCCTAAAAGATGGTAACCTGTAGACAACCATCCAATTAGCCAGTGGACATTAGTAAATAATATAAATGACTTCCCAACTTTTCAAATAACTAAATCAAAAGGGTGTAATTAAGACTAGTGATTTTAAATTACTATTGTTATTTATTAACTTCCACTTTGTCCAACTTGGGCCAATTATCTACAGGTTTCAACCCTTTTCTAGTCAGGGTGGGACAAACAATTTTACTAAATTAGTTCGTCACTAAATAAATTGCCCAGGCGGGAATTGAACACTAGGTTTACCATGTGAGATTAATGCCAACTCCGCAACACTAACCTGAACCCACTAACAACATTAAAGAGGCAAAAATATAAGATATGAAAGTGTTAGGTGAATCATAAACCTGGGTGTTTTTTTTTAATTTATTATTCATGCCACTATGAATATACTCTCTGATCATTAATCCTTTAATTACAAATAAATCCATTAAAGCTTTTTTTTTTTTTTTTTTTTTTTGTAAAAAATCCCAGCTTTTGTATAATTCTGAGAATTTCAAGTATTTTATTTTTTGACATTTGCAATGTATAAATTGAAAATTAAGGTAATACATATTTTACGCTACGAGAAAAAGTCTAATAAATATTCAAAACTCCCAATAATAATGAGAAATTTGTCCATTTGGATATTAAAAAATTCCTATCAAAAGAAAAGCCTTTCAAACATATTCTTAAAAAAGATGACATATTCTTATAAAGGGTAAATTAATGAATGCCAATGACATAAAATAAATGTAATAAATGCAGTTATATGTTTTTGGCATGTATGAGTTGTGTATCCAAGAAAACATTGTGTGTGTATGTGTTTTGGGGGGTGGGCTGATATAGTTACTGTGGACAGTTCATTTTGAAAATGTTGGATGTATATAATTAGTATAGTGAATGTTCATGCTCTTACAGTTAAGTTTGTTATCCTCAATACGTCTTTAGATTATCTTCTAACCTCAGTATGTGTTTAGATTAAGTTTTAATCAACTTCACCGAAAATCAACTTTTTTATTTTAAGTTCTGGAGGGAATATACCCCGATATACCACACAAAATCTTTTTGCTGATTTATACACCAGTATATTATTTTCTTTGCCATCCCAGTGACACAAAAGATAGTATATATGAGGAAGGAGACTCTGAAATTGATAATGTACACAGATATGAAATAACATCTACAGAGTGAAAGCGAGAGGGTCGAAGACCAAGAGTCCGAGAATAAAGATGGCCGCCCAACCCACCCCCGTCATATATCAAACCCAGAACACCGGGGGGAGGCAGTTCTCCAGGGCCGCTTTGTTTTTGGGTTGCCTCCGGATTAATATCTACACTAACTCCACCTAGCGGCGGGGTGCGAGACTAATGCTAGCGCGCTGCCACGGCCTCTATAATTGACTGGGGGTAATTGTTCCCTAATCTGGAAGGCAGTAGCTGATCTAAACCCCCCTCCACTCCACGGTCCCATTAGCCAATGGCTAATCAGGACTTAACGCCCTAACTCCTATTGTTAACCAACTGTTAATTAACTTTAGATAAGATCCGAGCATACAGGGATCTCCTACACGCTCCCGTAGGCAGCCTCTAGGCTCTCCTATAACCGAATCATAACCCGCAAAGATAGTTACGTGTAGATATCTTCCCAAGTTTGGTCTAATGGTCAGGGGAAGGGGGACGCCATTAAGATAAATAACTAAACACAAACCCATTTATTCTTCAATAAATACTAGTACAAGATAAATAATTTACTACTAAATATCATCAAGGTAAAGACTTAGAAATAGTCTCTCTGTTGTATAAATTACTAATTAATTACTCTGGCTATCGCTTTCATTAACAATAATTAACACAGAATAAATCAGAGTAAATTTCTAGTGCAATCAAATAATAAGCTATTTTATAGAGTATTTTTACAATAATTTTGGAAGTGTATTTGTGACATTATTTCTTGGGAAGCCCTTAAGTACATACATTTTGGTATCTTCGTGATTTTCATATCAAAAGGACAACCATTATAATCGAGCTCTGGATGTCTTAAAGTAGTAAAGAGTGGATTCAATCAGAAACTGTGATACTCATACTGTTGACTCCAGAGCCTATAACTGGTGCTCGTACACACACAAGTGGAACAGAGAATGGACGACATGTAACAAATCTTACAGTTTACATCAATACATACCAAATATAACTCACAACAACTACAACACAATTAAGAGTCACCAACACAAATGCACACAATTTCTAACGGAACATGGACAGTTAGGACATTATTTAACTAGATTTAAAATTCAAGTCAATGACAACTGTAGTTGCGACTTACAGACAACACAAACGTTTGTACATATACTTTATGACTGTTCAACATTTAATCAAAATAGATCAAATTTAATAATGAACATAATTTTTAAAGTAGGTAATTGGCCAGAACCACCTCATATTATATTTAACAAATATAACAAAGAACTTATAAAGTTTATCAAAATTATAGATATGGATGTAGCAAAAATACATTAGAATGTAAAGTTGATTGTGAGGAGTGGGAATTATAATTCAATATATTTACCTTACATAGACTCGCAAATTGAACATCGGTTGAGTTTAACTTTAATTGATTTTTTTTTGTTCTTATTTTATTTATTTATTTATTTTTCATATCATTTATTGATTTTATTTGTAGTTATCTTACTTATTTTAATATTTTATTATATATTTTTTATATTATATTTGAGTAGATAGTTGATTAACGTGTATGTATTATAAAATAAAAATGTATTTAAACATAATCATACATGTAATATGCCATGTGGCAATGGAACATGTATTCAAATAAATAACTCCTCATAGGGTTACTATGAGAAGAAAAAAAAAAAATGGTTGTCATTTTTCTTTGAAAAGAAAAACCCCCATTTCAACGGAAAGTGAGTGACAAGAGAATGAGCAAGGCCACAAGAACAGGTAATATGTAGTATCATTTCATTCATGCCAATAAATTCATTAGTGAAAACAATTTCACTCGAGGGCTCTGAAAGATGAATAATAATAGTATTTAAAAATTATAGTTATTTGTTTACCTTAATCAATGAATATTATGACTATGATAGTTTTTGTTGTTTCTTTAATTTTTAGCAGATTTCCCTTAAGTGAAATCAGCTATTGAGGTTGTACTCATGACATCATGTATTCTTCAAATGTCCATCGATCCTACCGAGGAGATGACGTAAATGAGGTCCGTTCAAAACTGTATATATATATATATATATATATATATATATATATATATATATATATATATATATGTATATATATGTTTGTCTGTTACCGCTCTAGCGGTCGCAATTATTGTTTAATCGTTACCAATTTAAAAAGACAGATCACGTTAATGGCTGAAATCGGACCAATGGGAGGGAGGGTTTAGAGGGGAGGATTTTCGAAAATTCGAAATATCTCCGTTACTATACGTCGGTTCGAAAAATTGTATAGAATAATTCTTATTGCAAATTAAATTTACTATAAATATTGTTATATACATTTATTCTCTATCTTGAATATTAACCGAGATATTTGCATTTGTATTAAATGTGGGCGGGTAACGGACGAAAGTGTCTTTCCTGCAAAAAGCTAGTTCGGCTGTTTTCGTATCTGTTTGGCTCTCCTAAAATTTCTCTATTGTAATACTTCACGTGGGAAATCTGCTTAGTTTACGCAGCCCCTGCGTGACGGACATTTTAGTCGTTTCCTTGTACAAACTTGTCATGATTTTATACTATTTTTTTTTTTTGGCGTACCCTCTCAGGTAAAGTAAATTTAAAAAATAGTAATTATCCGGGAGTTTTCACATTTTGAAACAATCTTTTATTGCAGTAATTATAAAAAAAATAATCATTTTATCCTATGATATTATTTCAGCTTTAAGCATTTTAAGGATCGGCAAAATTTATTTCTTTTTTCTTTTACAACTCCTGTTGTTTAACGACTTCTAGCAAATAAATACAAATCTCTAACACACAACGTTCTGTGGTTACCCAAAGTATTTTCACATAAAAGTACTTTTGGGCCAAGTACTCATGGCAACATCGTTTCCCAGATCTGTGCCTTATCGTCCACAATACATTTCCACGATGGTAATTTTCTTTCCGACAGAACCCCAGATGCTATACAAATAAAGTTAAAAATTAAAGACAAGGATACTAAATACAATGTATAAAGAATAAATATCACCCGCCCCGTAATAGGATTTATAAAATGTAATCATTTTGAAAAGAGAACCCCTTTGGCATCCCATTCTTAGTTTTTATTTTATTTATAACATTTGTATAAAGTAGGTACCCAAATGGAAAATGTTCACATAAACAAAAACAGACAAAAAAATTGCTTGTCATAGTCTGGCTTAAATATATTAAACTTAGACTCTCAGAATGTATACCATGTTAGGTATTTACTAAGTTTAAGTCACGCTACTCATCCATTTCCAAATATAAAGAATAAAATCGTTTTTCCCTGAGAAGCTTATACATCGAAATACAAAACTCTTGCAAATATATATACTACACAAAGCAATTTACGTATGTGTATTAGTTTAAAGTCATTTATAACTTCATAAACAATATTATGAAAACAGAATCAGCCACAACAAGGCTAAACATTTCCGTTTTCCCAAGTGGCTTAAGCGGTATAAATCTTAATGTAGGATAATATAGCAAGAGTAACAGTGGAAGTTAACTGAAGTCCATAAAGTAGTTGTTAAATGTAACAATTCACTAATAAGTATTGTAATAGTATGAGCTTTTAATTTGTTTGGATGAATTTAAATTTATTAGGATAATTGGGATTTTGAACACTAAATAAAAGAAATACATGAACATTTTGGCTAATGAGTAATTTATTTATATTAATTTTGTTTCAATTTTCAAAACAATCAATACCTGCACATAGAAAGTTTGGGGAGTCCACAACATTTCTAATAAACAATAAAAGTACATCAATCTGTTCTCGCAGGATGTCATATTGTCTTTAGTGTTATTGGTTAACTTCTGTAGTTAAGTTTTTTGGACTCGCTGCCTTCCTACGCATGCAACTACATCACCATAGTTGTTCATTCATTGCCGTCTAAATACCAAGAAATTTGAACTTAAGTTATATTTGTCACTTATCCAGATCTCCCGACAGACGAGAGAAGTTGAAAATAAATAGAGTAGTTACACTTTCACAGTAACAATTTATTGAAGCGACAGAGTGCTTTCGATGCAGAGCATCATAGTCGGTAGACACACCTAAACAACAATAAGTATCCTATCGCTGTTAAAGTATTTTTTTAAACAAAAGTATTACAAAGTAATACTAAAAAAAATCTTTTCTAAAACTAAATAACAGGGCATTAAAACCTTACACACACTCAAGAAGAGTGTTTTTTAATAAATAAAATAAGTCAGAATAATAAAAAGTCCGTCACGCAGTGGCTGCGACTAAGCAGATTTCCCTCGTGAAGTTTTGTAATACATAAATCTACATACTAGTAACACAACACCACCGTGAATAAATACAAACGGAAATAAGAAATGTTTCAACCAATTTCAATAACCTGCCGACAGGAAGCGTTGGGTTAGAAATGAAAACAAACGGGTCTGCCCGCCTCACGCCGGAAAGAAAAACAATTAGTGAAATATATCAGAATATAACATATTAATTTTATTGAGAACTACTTACTATATCCAGTACTGTAATTAATAATGAGTCAGAATAATTGTTATCTCAATCAATAAAATTTTAGTAGTCCAAAACCTTAAGACGGGGGAGGGGGTCACCAAGACATATTAGCATAAAGGTCTCTTGAATACAATTTTTGGTATTTAAACTTCGAATAATGTGATTTATTATGTAGCAGAGTATTGTTTATGTAATATGAGTAGAAGTGGCGGTTTTCTGACGGCTGAAAACTGAAAAAATGCAAATATCTCGGTAAATATTCAAAATAGTGAATAAATGTATATGACAATATTTATAGTACATATAATTTGCAATAAGATTGGTTCTATACAACTATTTGATCAGACCTATGGTAACGGAGATATTTCGAATTTTCGAAAATCCTCCCCCTGGCCCGATTTCAGCCGTTAACGAACTTGATCTTTCTTTTCACATAAAACGACTAAATATGGAGGTTGGTAACGATTAAACAATAATTGCGACCCCTAGAGCGGTAACAAACAAATACATACATACACACACATATATATATATATATATATATATATATATATATATATATATATATTGTTTTTTGTGTGTCAGCAGGGCACTGATGATGATGATGCACTGCATCGAAAGAACTCTGTTGCTATAATAAACTCTTGTCTATGGATGTGTTTAGCATATTTCCCTTAAGGAGGGGAGGTCGTACTCATGACGCTATTTTTGAACACTTTCCTCAAATGTCCATCGATCCTACCCATTTTATCTATCTATATATATATAAAATTGTAACCTCTGTCTGTACATTGATTTTTTTCCCGAAATTTCACGATAACTTTTCGTTTCACATGTCATAGACACCATAACTGCATTTTGTTTCTTTGGTGTCTGTTTGTTTGTTTGTTTGTTTATTTGTTTGTTTGTTTGTTACCTTTTCACGCATAAACGGCTGAACCGAATTTTATGAAACTTGGTATGTATATTACTACTAACCCAACTTAGACATTAGGCTATATTAAAATTCTCTGAGACGAACAGGAGTGGGGTTATAAGGGAAGCCAAAAATTAAAAATAGCGATATTTAGTTTCCTATTAGTTTTTCGGCAAATATCAACATAACAAAAGTCGTTTATTTTGTTATTTAGAGTAACTTTTGTTATATACACTTTTTTCGTATACCGAATTATAAACGAGATATACGCTAAAACCTATAGCGGAAGTGAACAATGTTATTTGGGACAAAAGATCCAACCGAAATAAATAAAACTCGGCATATGTAATAGCACTAACGCTTTCATTATAACAAGCCATACCAACATTTCTAGGGACGGGCAAGAGTGGGGGTTATGAGGGATGCCAGAAATTAAAAATTGCGATATTTCGTTTCGTATTGGTTTCTTGGCAAATATGAACATAACAAAAGTTGTTTATTTTGTTATTTAGAGTAACTTTTGTTATATACAATTTTCTTTTATAACAAAGTATAAACGAGATATACGCTAAAAACTAAAGCGGGGGCAACTATTTTATTGGGCACTAGCGGTAGAACCGAACTTAACAACACTCGGTATGTAAATTAGCATTAATTCTTCCATGATTATAAGCTCTACTAAAAATTTTAGGTTCCAAGGGGAATGGGGGTTATGCGGGAGGCCTGAAATAAAAATTCGCGATATTTCATCGTCTATTTGGTTTTGGGCAATTGTGCACATAACATAAGTTGTTTACTTTTTTAATTAGTGTAAATTTTTTTTTATAATTTTTTTTTTTGTAAAATAAGGTATGAAGCAAGTAATTTGCTTAGAAATATTGATATGCTCAACAAAACATTCCAATATGAACTACCCAGGTATCTCACCTGGATAAGTTAATTCAAATCCATGTTAGAATTTTATCCTTAAATAATTCAAAACTATGTTATTTTTTAATGCCAGTAACAGTTTGCACCAAATAAGGTATACTGCCCCCACCCTTCTCTAAGTGTATTTAATACATTATTTAATTAAAACGTGAAAAATATTTGAAACAGTTTTAGAATTGTGAAGATAATGTAATATGATTTTTTAATATATTTTAATGTATTAGAGGATAGCTATCCAAAATGCATTGCAGGTTGGCAGCACTGAGGCTATGTAAGTGTTGTCCTATCAGTTCTGCCGCTTCCCTTCCGACCTCATATTGGTCTATGTTTACATGTTAATTGATGCTTATAGCAATATATTATTATTCTCAGGAATGTGAATTTCTTTAATTATCATAAATAAATAATTTACTAGAATAAACGCTAGGGAGGTGCACTCAGGTATTTCTGGTATTTATTAACTCTGTTCCGTTAATGTATTATGATATACTTTACTGAAAACCAATATGAATACACAGTTTACAATCAAGACTTATGAAAGAGTGTTTTAATAGAGGCTATGACGTACCTAAAACAGCTGTCACCGTTGGACATTGTACCGCATGAAGGGAAAGAAACTTATTCATACATGGTTTGGAAGATAGAATACATTCTAGGATTATGAATTATATGGTCCATCACTTTATAAAAAAAAACTACATACACAGAGGACGGGAAATATAAAAATATTGAGGACAGTGAAGTCTTAAATAACAAATAATTTTATTATTAACAAATCCACAGTAACGACGGGTATAAATTCTAAACACTGGGACAGGGAAATAAAAAAAATATTGTGGAAAGTAAAGCCTTGCCAAAAATATACCATCTTCATTCAGCCTCAAATGAATTCCCGTGCGAAGCCGGGTACCTTTGCTAGTATATATATAAAATTGTAACCTCTGTCTGTACATTGATTTTTTTCGCAAAATTTCTCGGTAACTTTTCGTTTCACATGTCATAGACACCATAACTGCATTTTGTTTCTTTCGTGTCTGTTTGTTTGTTTGTTTATTTGTTTGTTTGTTTATTACCTTTTCACGCATAAACGGCTGAACCGAATTTTATGAAACTTGGTACGTATATTACTACTAGCCCAACTTAGACTTTAGGCTATATTAATTTTCTCTAAGACGAACAGGAGTGGGGGTTATAAGGGAGGCCTGAAATTAAAAATAGCGATATTTCGTTTCCTATTGCTTTTTCAGAAAATATGCACATAACAAAAGTTGTTTATTTTGTAATTTATAGTAACTTTTGTTATATGCACTTTTGCCGTATACGGAAGTATAAATGAGTTATACGCTAAAAACTATAGCGGGAGTTCACAATTTTATTTGGCACAATAAACTCAACCGAACTAAACCAAACTCGCTATGTGAATTAATACTAACGATTTCCTTATAATAAGCCATACTATCATTTCTAGGGACGGGCAGGAGTAGGGGTTATAAGGGAGGCCTGAAATTAAAAATAGCGATATTTCGTTTCCTATTGCTTTTTAAGCAAATATGCACATGACAAAAGTTGTTTATTTTGTTATTTAGAGAAACTTTTTTTTATATACACTATCATCGTATACCGAAGTATAAAGGCGTTATACGCTAAAAATTATAGCGGGAGAGAACAATTTTATTTGGCACAAAAGACTCAACCGAACTAAATAAAACACTCAGTATGTGTATTAGCACTAACGCCTTCCTTTTAATAAGCCATACTATCATTTCTAGGGACGTGCAGGTGTGGGGGTTATAAGGGAGGCCTGAAATTAATAATAATGATTTCCTATTGGGGTTTCGGCAAATATGCACATAACAAAAGTTGTTTATTTTGTTATTTAGAGAAATTTGCTCAACACTTCTTTTCAATATGAACTACCAGGTACCTCACCTGAAAAAATGAATTCAAATGTATTTCAATATTTTCTTCTTAATAATTCAAATCTATGCATAATGCACAGGAGACGGGAAATATGACAATATGCAGGACAGTGAAGTCTTACATAAAAAAATAATTTTATTATTAACAAATGCCAACAACGGGTATTAACCCTAATCACTGGAACGGGTAAATGTCAAAATATTGTGCAAAGTAAAGCCTTGCCAAAAATATACCATCACCATTCAGCCTCAAATGAATTCCCGAGCGAAGCCGGGTATCTGAGCTAGTATATATATATATATATATATATATATATATATATATATATATTTGTCTGTTAACGCTCTAGCGATTGCGTCAATTTTTGTTTGATCGTTACCAAACCCCAAATTTAATCGTTTTATGCGAAAATAAAGATCTAGTTTGTTAATGGCTGAAATCGGACAAGTAAGAGGGGGGGGATTTCAAGGGGAATTTTGAAAATTCGAAATATCTCCGTTATTATACGTCGAATCGAAAAATAGAATAGAACCAATCTCATTGAAAATTAAATGATCTATATATATTGTTCTATACATATTTTCTGTATCATAAATATTAACGGATATATTTGGATTTCATAGTTTTCGGCTTTCAGTAAATCCTACTCATGTTATATTAATAATAAGCTGTTATATCATGAACCACTTCATTACGAGGTTAAATTAGGAATATTGTTTTCATTGAAGTTTTACTTTGCGAGTACGTTCTGTTGATCTCCCCCTCCCCCTTCTTTTGTTCTTGGATTAATAAAATTTAAGTAATTGAGATTAAAACTATTCTGATTCATTACAAATTTCATCATTAGCTGTAGTAAATAGTTTTCAATGAATGTGTTATATTTCATTAATGATTTTTCTTTCCGGTCTAGAATTCAGGTTGGCTGACCTGTTTGTTTGCAATTCAGACGCTTTCCGTTGTAGAGTTATTAACTTGTGACTGAAAGATTTCTCATTACCGTTTGTATTTATTCACTTAATATTTGCGGTGGCGTTACCAGTATTATACTTATCGTGACGGACTTTTTGTTCTACCTGCAACAGAAATCACCTCCAATTGCCACAATAACAACTTAGATTTAAAATTATTCAATAACCCCAATTGATGGAGTTGGTATCGTGAATAAGTAAAATAATTCAAAAATTATGAATTCGTAGTTCATATTCTATCCGCTTCGATATTCAACAGGTATTGGTTTTTCCTGAAACATAAAAATGCGAAACATTTAAATTAATTGTTATGTATACATTTTCACAAGATTGTTAAAATAAATATTAAAAAAAAAAAGTAATAAGATAATAAAAAATGATTTTACATTTAATTTAATTTTGCGTTCATTAGCGGTTAATACGGACAAAAAGGGAATGTTGGTATAATAAGGAGGAACAAAGGTAGAGTACTTAGGGTGGTAGTAATCCAGCGGAAAGGGGGGGGCGCTTGGGGTGGGGGAAATATGTAAATGCTGGATCCGCCATTAGGGAGGTTTAATTAAAGGAGGACTGTAGTAGCCATGTCCAATTACAGGGGAGGACGGCCTTCTATGCCCCAGTCCTAGTCTTGCTAGCTCTACACCACCTTCTCTCCTTTATTACAATCGCTGAATCTCGTACTCGCTCTGTCTCGGTCCAAGATTTTTCCCTCACTCTCATAATACCCGGGGTAAAAGGAGGAGTATATTTAGCAATGCATCTACATACTGGTAACACTTAACACCACCCCGAATATTAAATGAATAAATACAAACGGTAATGAGAAATCTTTCAGTCAATTTACATGTTCATAACGTCTACAACGGAAAGCTTCTGAATTGTAAACAAACAGGTCAGTCAACCTCTGAGAGCTTATATATATATATATATATATATATATATATATATATATATATATATATATATATATAAAATTCTACTGTACGTGTGTATGTCACTGAACTCCTCCTACACGGCTGGACCGGCAGATGGAGCAGAAGTGGGGGTTGTAAGGGAGGCCTAAAATTAAAAATAACAATATTTCGTTTTCTATTGGTTTTTAGGCAAATATGCACAGGATAAAAGTTGTTTGTCTTGTTTTTTAGAGTAACTTTTGTTATATTCACTTTTGTCGTATAATAAAGTATAAACGAGATATACACTAAAATATTAAAGTGGGAGCCAACAATTTTATTGGGCACTAACAATTGAACGGAACTTAACAAAACTCTATATGTAAATTATCATTAATTCTTCCATTATTATGAGCTATATTAAGTTTTTTAGGTTCGAACGGGAGTGGGGGTTATAAGGGAGGCCTGAATAAAATATTCGCGACATTTCATTTTCTATTTGTTTTTAGGCAAACGGGGACATAACAAATGTTGTTTCTTGTGTTATTAAAATTAGCTTATATTTTAAAGATAATATTATTAATAAATTTAATAATATTATCTTTACAACAAAAGCTAATAATAATCGCTTGAAATATCATGCAGGACAACGTCTAGTGTAAATATATAATTTTTAACATATGATACTGAGCGGGATGGCCTAGTTGCGAAGCTCATCAAATAAATAAATATTATTGAAAGGAGCTCATTTTCGTCATCTCCAGGTAGGGTCGATGGAATTTGAGGAAAGGTTTCGAAAATCACGTCATGAGTACAACATCAATAGCCTTAAGAGATATCTGTTATATCTGTAAGCGATTGTTAACTGCTGCTTTATTTATTAATAGTTCCATAAGGAAAATCAGCTATTGAATCTGGACTCATGACACGACTTTCGAAAACATTCCATCTATTCTATCTAAAGGAGGACGAAAATGTATATATATTTATCTGTTACCGCTCTAGTGGTCGCAATTTTTATTTTATCGTTACCAAGCTCAATATATAAGCGTTTTGTGCAAAACTAAAGATCAAGGTACGACGGTATAACAACTAAAATCGGACGGATGGTGAGCGGCGTGGTTTAATCGGGGAAAATGTCGACAACTCTATATATCTCCGTTATTATACGTCTGTTCGAAAACGTGTGTAAAACTAATCTTGCAGATTTAATTGACTATAAATGTTCCTATATACATATTTTCTTTAATATGAATATTAAGAGAGGTATTTGGAATTTTTAGTTTTCATCCCCCAGAGAACCCCCAATCCTACTCATCTAGATGCAATAAGCCTGTTATGAAACTCTTTATTCTAAGTTTAAATACTAAATATTGTTTTCATGAGATCTTATTTTACGAGATACACATAAATTCGTTGTGCAATGGCGAAGCCAAATACGTTTTTAAGTTCTTGCCTCGAAAATGTTCATTTGGTCTATACTATTCTCGATATTTTCGGTTTCTGTCAACACTGTAGATCATATTTGTTATTGGCAGAAATCCAATCCAGAAGTCCAGGATGGGGGGGGCGGTTTAGAGTAAAGGGGAATTCAAAAATTCCAAATATCACTTTTACTTTGAGTCTGAGAGTAAAATGTTATAGAATCAATTTTGTTAAAATATTGATTGTCTACAATTGTTGGTATATGGATTTTCTCGTAGCTCAAGTAGCGAGTTATGCGTACTTTTTTGTTTTCAGCCTTTTGTAACCCTCTCCCCACCACATCCTTCTCTTTACGTAGAAATAGAGAATATGTGGTGAGTTGAGATCACGTGTGATATACCAGCTCGTGGGAAATGTGATTCGTTTACTCGGCCTCTGCGTTACGGACTTTTCCCATATTAAATGAGGGATGAATATAATGTAAACAATATCTTTGAGCATCTTTGGCTGCTAGAACCTCTGTAAGACATGTGGATTTCCCGATTTTAGCAGATTTCCCTTTAGGGAAATCAGCTATTAAGGTCGTACTCATGACGTGAGTTTCGAAAAATTTCTTCAAATGTCCATCGATCCTACCCAGGAGATGACGAAAATGAGGTCCGTTTAAAATTATATATATATATATATATATATATATATATATATATATATATATATAATTTTAAACGGTTAACGCTCTAGCGGTCGCAATTTTTGTTTGATCGTTAAGAAGCACGATTTAATTTAACCGTTTCATGTAAAAAGACAGATCAAGTTCGTTAATGGCTGAAATCGGACCAGAGGGAGGGGGGGGGGTTTAGAGGGGGGATTTTCGAAAATTCAAAATATCTCCGTTATTATGCATCGGATCGAAAAATTGTATAAAACCAATCTTATTGAAAATTACATTTACTATAAATATTGTTATATACATTTATTCTCTATCTTGAATATTAACCGAGATATTTGCATTTTTATGAAGTCTGTGGTCGGGTATAGTTCGGATTATGTCAGCCATCTTCGTCATTTCTCGACTCAGGTGGAAGCTTCTTCTAACCTGTCGTTTCTAACCTTACCTAACCTTCGTTACTTTGTGAGATTTATGCAAATACGTTCTGTTTATCCGCTCCCCCCCCTTCTTTAGTTCTTGGACTACTAAAATTTGAGTTATTAAAATATAAATTATTCATACAATTCAGAAGCCGTTTCAGTTGGGAATTTATTTTAATTAACTGAAAGATTTCTCATTATCTAATCACGGTGGTATTGTGTTACCAGTATGCAGATTTCTCTATTGTAAAACTTCACAGAGAAAATCTGCTTAGTTTACGCAGCCCCTGCGTGACGGACTTTTTCAATAAATCACAAGGACAAGAAATGAATTCCTCTTCCTTTCTGCATGAAGATAACTAAGTGCTGTCATAGAAGAGAATTGTCTTCGATGAAAGGACTCCACTAAAAGACAAAATGGTTAGAGAGTCCATCCAATATATTGCCTGAATATAATGGCTGATATTAGGCATAAATCATATCTACATTATTTTAAGCAAAATACAAGTTAAAATACATTTCGGAATTTCCTCAATGGTTCATTATATAAAGGTAGGGAAAATGAGTTATTTTTGAGTTATCACAAATATATTTAATACAGACTGTCCCCTCCTTATTCATTTGATTTTCTGATAAAATCGAAAGATATTTCGTTCTATTTAATAAAAGAGATATGGGGAACCATAATAGGGCATTTGTATTTCTATCTAAGCACTAGAAAAATTAAGTGAAATTATCGTTTTCCCTAATTGAATAGCAATATGATTAAGTGAAGAAAATAATGGAGATAAACTCAAAAAATTAATTCCCGTTGACCTTATATTCACATTCCTTGTAACGAACGGGGATTCAGATTGTTGTTGACTTTTTATACTTAGCTATAACAATGCACTCTCCATCTCTGGGCAAAGCGTACGTAATAGAATATTTCAAACAAATTCGGCATAATAACTTGGCTTCCACACAATACAGAGCCAGGTCATCGACAAGGTCTAACTTCACAATTTAAGGTGTAGCTAACATTCTATGACTCTACTTCATGGTCATCACAGATATGTCCGTCTGTTGAATTTTTTTCTTCGGAGTTTTCATCTTAACTGTAACTCTAAAAAGGAGCTTTTTACTTACAGAAATTACCGCCTAAAGACATTCCCTAATATTTTTCTGTTTTTCCTGTCTGTAAGCAAAATATATATACAAAGATACATATAAGAAATAAGAAACAAAGATAAAATATGTAAAAGAACTATTACAATAAAAATTGAATAAATAAACTAGCCATTAACTACAAAAAAAACTTAATTATAAATTGGCTTATAAAATAAACAAGAAACTAAATTTTTAATAAGGGGTCACAATTAAGATAAATAGACGCTGAGCTTACTCTTTCGAATCTTTTATAAACTTTTTAAACAATGGTTGACTGGAGATTGTTTCATTTTATTTTTCAAAATCGTTCTTTCTTTTTGTAAGTTTAGGCCATTCAAAAAGTAGGTGTCTGTATTCTTGAAAGGTTAAGTCTGTCAATGACCAATAGTCAGTTCGTATGTTTAAATCTTGTTCCTTTAGTTAGTTGGTTAATTTGGTTCGAAAGTAGATTTTTTTTCTGAATGTCTATTTGTAGTAAAGGTTATTTTTTTTTGTTTTTTTCTTTTGTAAAAACTGAAGGGGCAGTCTATGAAACAATTTATTTAGCAATATAATTAAAATTAGGCTTAAGTCAGCCCTGTGAATTAAAGCGTTGGCTTTGATCTCACATGGTGAACCTAGAGTGTCGAGTTCTATTTCTGTCGGGGCAAATAGGAATTTATTTAGTGACAAACCCATTAAATGAAATCCTTAGCCCCACCCTGGCAAGAAAAGGGGGTTAACCTGAAGATAACCCGTCCAAATTAGCCGTAGTACCAAAATGTGGACGTTAATAAATATTAATAAATTGAAAGACAATATGTTATAAACAAAATAAGTGAGTTGGAATTCTTCCCATGTAATAAAAATGTCTTTTTGAGAACGTTTTAAACATTTAGCTCTTAAATATCGTGCGTTATTTCAAGATCGCTGTTACCAAAGTTACATAAACACTGATCAAAAGTTGGCGAATGGTGTTTCCCTTCTTACAACTACTTCGGCATCCTTGTCTTCGATTCTAATGTGCATCATCACTTTTCCAACGATTCGTATCCGGAGGTTTCTAATGGGATAATATTTTTGAGTGTCTCCGAAGCCGATTAGTGTTTTGTGTAAGTTTGTGTCTATCGCAGAATCGCTATCAGGTACAAAAAAGAGTATAATTGTGGGTAAAGTATATTGGAGATTTTTGCGAGTCTTGTACATGCTTCAGAAGTCTTATACCGGTAAATAGTGGTACCTAAGATATAAGGTCGTTTATAGACATACAATACCAATAACTAAGTGGTTTTAATATGCTTCAAGGGTGCAGGAGCCCCGATTCCACCAAAAAGATATCGCTTAAGCTGTAAAAGACCGAAATCGCTAAACAGAGATTCCATCAATAGGCTGGCAGCACAAAGACATAAAGCTATTGAGAAGTTAAAGTTGTATAACAAAGGGTCTTCGCTTGAGTCTAATTCGGGGAAGTAAGATGTTGGGCCAACAGAACGAAACACGACTCTCAAAGTTCAAGTTCATGAAATGTATTAGCCGATACAGATAGTTGCGTACTGGCCAATACATTTTTCTCTGGATCAGCTCCCATGAACTGGCTACTTCCCACTTGTTGTTCTTTCCCGGTAAATAAGTATAACAACCATTCAGGACTCACAGTTTCGATTTTTGTACCAGTGGCTGCACATGAAGGATTAGCTTGTGAATTCCTTGATTTCTGGCAACTTGTACAAGGTTGAGGTTATCATTTACTTTTTCTGTCAAATCATGCTTCAATCAAATTATGATTAAGTATTTTTTAGCACTACAATCTTTATTGATGTTTATGGATTAGAAACAATCGTGAACGGGGAACCCTCAAAAGTTATGGTTCAAAACACTTCAACATTGAATAAGATGGCGAAGGCGCTACTGCATAAAGGCCAGACTATAATCATCTTCAAAGCAGTTGGAGTAGTTTGCAGAAAATAATGACTATGTTCTAAACTATAGGAAGAGATTCTGTAGCAGTCCAGCTCATCTCTAGGCAAAATATCCATCTAGTGGTTGCAAGGAGATATTTGTATCCGTAAATTTAGTGTCCGTGTATTTCTTTTGCTTAGTTGAAACACCCACCGAAGAGAAAAAGGAAAACAAACAGAAAGAAAAGCCCGGTGGTAGGGTAATTTTCGCCGGGAGACTTTCTTTCTTTCCCTCCCTTTTTTAAAGGGCTCCGTTCCCGCCGAAAAAAGGGCGCGGGAAACGAGAGAGCGAGCGAGAGAGAGAGAGCCCGAGAGAGAGATAGAGATGGCCGCGAGGGACTGGCTATTATTTCTGTTTATCCCTGACAACTAGGGAGTAGAAGGGATGCTACCCTTTTGTTAGCCCGACCACTCCTGTTTCACCCTAATCACTACCCGGGACTCCTTATCAACCAAGGACCAACTCCCCGTTCCAAACTTGGGCCCCCCAAGACCCTCTCTTACATATTTCCCCGCACGGCTAAAATCGTTATTCCAATTAGGCGAGCAGGCAGACAAGGGTCCTTACTTGCTCCTGGATGGGATTAGTATTGTAGTTGGTTGTTGTTGGCGTTGTTGTAGCCTCTGTTTCTATTATATTTTGCTCCATATAATGGCCCTATAATTCCAATTAGCGTACTTGTTAAAGCACGTGCGCTCTCCGACTAGTCCTAGAAGGAAAACACTATTAATAGTTTTATTCTTAAGAATCAAAGGTCACTTGAATGTTCATATACTGTTATCATAGGTTATAATCAATATTGTAACCTTATACCAGCGGACTAACAACACACAATATTATTATACACAATAATGTAAAAATCTTATATTTCACAGATTAATACCAATTAAAAGAAAAACAATTATGTAGACCCCAAATGAATTTCTTGTACTCATATTAAATTAAGTAGTCAACATGTATGGTTGCACTTCGTTTAAAATGGCTTCATTTGAATTTAAAAGGGTTCTATTGATTTTTTTTCTGTTTTGCAAATACGAAATATAGAGAAACAGAAATGTACTGTACATTGATTATAACCCCACAGATGTAAAGATCATGGACAAATGATATCGAAATATCCAAAAAGGGCGACAAATAGCTTTAGCCATATAAAGGATAAATTGAACCACAGCAGTCTTGTTGGAAGTGAAGAATAATGTACTTTTTCGTCCAAAACAATTTCCAAAATCGCGTCATGAGTACGACCTCTATAGCTGATTCCCCGTAAAGGAAATCTGATAAAATTTTGTTAGCAGCAAATGTCAATATTTTTTTTTTTTTTTTGAACAAACATATTTTCAGAACATCCTGCAGCCATCATAAGGTGAGTAAATACTGTGTGGGGGGAGCTGCCTACATGTTTTTAATTCACACTGATTTTGGTTCAATAATACCATTATTTGATATATTCTTCGAGGATATGCTTTTCTTTTAACATATTGAGATTAAAATTCTATTCTCATATTCAGGGTGGACTGGTCCTTTGAAGTTATCTTATCAATGTCCAGATGCATTGCACTAGGGACAAAGCAGAAGTGGCGACCATAATGGAATTATTGATTACGAAGCTAGAGCATTGTCCACCCCCGGGTTTAATGGGCGGCCATATTGATTGCAGGACAGGGGACGAATATATATATTTATATTGATCGAGCGGACTATGGCTAAGGGTTTCAAGTGGATCCTGTCGGTTCAAATCACGGCCTCGGGAGAATTTTTTGTGACCTCCAGGTTTTTGAAATTATATAACTGCCAACCAATTCTGTCTAATACCTGTAGGTAACAAAAGTAGAGTTCTTTCGAATATATATATATATATATATATATATATATATATATATACACACACTCAACCGCAAAAAAACCTGACACTATATTTTTGTCGTATTGAAAGCTAATTTTCAGCAATTTTCTTTATGTGGGTATTCTAGTTATTACAGAGAATTTAGAGTCTAAGTCCATTGAACTAATCCCTTCAGGATTAGTAAATTATTAGATAAAACTCAGATTAGATTTATTTGTCGTGAAGTTGATGTATTCTAAACTGTAAGTAGTTTTTCGCACATTTAAACATCTTTAATTATTAACCAAGCATTTTCTTTAATTAATGTTTTATTTTTATTTCGGTCCAAAATAATGGGTCTTTCAAACTTAGATGGAAGGCCGGAGCTTACGTTACATTGCCGAAACGCTTGGGGTAGCGAAGTCTACCATTCACTGTAATAAAAATGAATAATAATTGTTTTTTTAAATGTGTTAATTTATCTTTTTATTTTGTATTTTTGTGTAAATAATCAATAAAAATTATTCGCTTTTGGCAGATTTTGTTTAAATAACCTATAGATAGACCAATTATTTTAATTAAAAAGATTAATATACATATATATTATGTATTTAAAAAAATTATAAGACTAAATCTAAGTGTCCGGTTTTTTTTGCGGTTGAGTGTGTATATATATATATATATATATATATATATATATCACTTAAGCAATTATATCACTAAATATATTTTCTAGTATAATACCCGCTTCAAGGATCCAAAAAAAGGTTGTTGGGAAGGTCCAAAAATTTTCTTCTACAACGTCTTTCCTTGACTTTCTAAGAATCGAAATTTGTAACCGGGAAATCGGAACAGATCGTCTGCCCATAATTTTTTGGCCACAATCAGAGATAAATCGATTTTAATGACCGGCCACTACATGTAAACCACACACAAACGGCCGGACGTAATTATATGTACATATACAAACCCTGAACAAGTATATGAGCACGCACATTAAACATTTTTTATTGAAATTATTATATTCTAATCTCAAATGTTGCGATGAAAATTCGATGATTACTTTTCTTTGATATTGGTGATTTTGCAGCGTTCCCAAAAATGTTTGTACTCTTGTTGTACGGTTCTCCAGCTTTCTCTGATCAAATTCCAAACGCATCATCGACTAAACCCTGAAGACCTCGTTCAAGGTGATCGAGAAAGGCAGGAATTGTTAGAGCGCCATATGTTTCTGTTGATTCAATAATAGATCTCAAAATTGACAATATCTTCCGAAAGATGAGGCTGAATTTTACCTGAACTAAAACAGGAATCAACAGGGCGATTAATCGCTTTAAATGCTCAAATAAAAGGAACTATTGCCAGGACTCCAAAACTTTGAAAAAATGTCGTGATCATTAACAGCAGCTTGCGACAAGCTTCTTCAATATAATTATTACAGTTTGTATTCCACTGATTGTCATTATTATTATCTGTTGGTTATCAGTAAATTTTGGGAAGGCGATTTGCTCTGATTTCTCAGTTGAATAATTCTGACTCCTAGAAAAGCAAGAATAGATATGTATAATCAGATTTCATAGCCATTTTTATTTGACCTTCTATCCTTCGAGGCAGAATGTGAGCCATCAATAATGCTCCACTCTTGCCTCCCTAATGGCAATAATTTTATTTAATCCCAACAAATTTGATATTTATAAGATTCTGCAAACTGAAGGTCGAGTCATGTCTTATTAGAGAAAAAATTGCGATATTTTTTGGGGATTCAAGCATGCTAAGGTTGCCTATGGCGAATAATTCTTATGGTGGCATTGCTGATTTTTCCCCAAATCACCAATTAAAATTTCACATGAAATTTTATATTTTATTACTTTTATATTTCATACGGTGATCATAAATGATATCATAAGATTTACGGATTTTTCACAATATAATGACGAGTATAAAAATTAGATTAAATTAAATAAAAACCTTATTTCCACCTAGGCAAGAAAAGAATTGTGACATGAAATAACTAGTTCTGATTAGCTACAACAGCACTTAATTGGCATTAATAAAGAACATTTTTTGTTTTCTTTTTTTAATGTATTTCTCAAATATTAGGTTTATGTATTACAAAAAATAAAAGCTAGATGAAAAAAACAAACAATTATAACATTGTCAAATATACAAGTTACCATTCGCATATTATCCAACAATACTGATACGTATACATCATTCCATTGTACAAGTTACATTGTATCACCTTATCAGTTACATTATATCTCGGCAAACCTTCCAAATATTTCAGTTCCTAGAATATCTGGAACCATAAAAAAAAAAAAAATTATTAAACAATGCTTCAGAGAAGTTAACAATTGCATCTAACCCTTACCTCTTACTGCCACCAATTAAAATATTTCAGACAAAAAAAAGGGATCTTAAGGTCTCAACCCTATAATCAATATTTATCAATATATTTATTACAACTGATATATGAATTTTATTTTTGAGGCTGCATCGCTGGGAAGTATCGTCATCGTGAGGATTTCGGCTATCTGCTCCAGCGGTTGGAATTTCTGTTCTGCAAATTTTCGATAGAACTGCGTCCATCTTCGTCACTTAAATTTAACTCTTCAGTTCCTAATGTACCCTCCAGGGTGCACCTCTTTTTTTTCTTTTCTTTTAAATGTTCAACTCGTTTATTTATCTTTAAAGCCCTTCAAGCACACTTCAGTATCTATAGAACGTGCCACAGCCTGCCCAAGCCACTAGAATGCTCTCACGAATGAGTTTAACCTTCCAAAATCAGTTACCTTCATGTTTTCAAGTGTGATCAGAGCAGCCTGTTGATTTTCAGCCACCATGTCAAACAAAACGTAAGAACTCGCTTTTTTTTTGTGTTTTGTTATTATTGAAATAGTTACTGCTTCCAACCGTATCAAAAAAACTGGAGAAAAACACAAAATACTTACTCAAACAATCGTGGCTAAAATTAGCTATAATTTTGAAAACACTTTTTTTCCCATAAATTTGGATGCATAGCATATGGAAAAACTAAGTGGAAACAAAGTTACAATCGTGAATGCAATATAGGAATTGGAGAGTTAAGTAGCTATTCAAATCAAATTTATGCCTAACGAAGATGGACGCAGTTCTAGCAAAAATTTGCAGAACAGAAATTCCAACCGCTGGAGCAGATACCCGAAATCCTCACAATGATGATATATGAATATATTTATTGTTCTTAATTTATTTTATTCTTTGGCTGTGAAATTTTTAAATACCAATTAACCTTTAATTCTAAATTTATAATTTGTGAATATAATCTAGGATTTGTTACTTTTATATATAAATGATTATAGTTAATTATGACATAGTACTTACTCAAGTTATAGAACCTGCCTTGTTAATCATTTGACATTGTTGACAAATTACCATTGGGTTTAGCTGATTATTATATGAGTTTTTTTAATTCACCTGTGTGGAATTATGGTTGTAATGACTTAGAGGAATAATTTTAAAGGTTGGTTAGTACTCTTAGTATCTAAGAAAATTATGGATAGTTTTAATGGATGAACAGTAAAAATTTACGAAGTTACCCTGTATGTTTTTAGCATTGTTAATGCCCAGGAGGACGAAACGTCTGCTAGTTGATAAATGATAATAAAGATGGCTTAGTTGAGATCTTGAGATCGATTTTTTTTGCCTGAAAGAAGTTAATAACATTAAAAGTATAATACATATTGCTAAGTAGATTGAAACCACGTGCATTCTAGAGGCTAGGTATTATTATAGTAAGTTATGCAAATATTTAAAAGGTTGAATGAATGTTGCGTATTGAGCAAATGCTAATCCCAAACGTTGGAGTTCTCTTCGTCAAGAGATGCTCATTAAGCCCGTGACAGGAAATTTTTGTAGGACATCTAGTAGTTATAGAACGTTAGTCTTTCATTCCTTCTACTGAGAAATGAAAACACAGTAATTTGTATTGCCGAGACAATTATTTGTATTACTGGGACATTTCCTTACGTCTGATTTGATCCGATATAAAATTTCCAGACTGCGGAAATAACCAGAAGGAATTTGACTTTAGAATCTCAAATGAACCACTACATATCACTTAATTACTAATTGTGGATGGGCGAAGTAAAGATATTTCACACGTTCTGGAATTGCTGTCTGACACCTTTAAATTCTGTAAAGTTGGGCATCTCATGGTGCAATTTAAGAGATTAATGAAACTTGTAAATATCGAGTTTGGTTAAGGTAGGAGAAATTCACTATTGCTTTAACGAATGGATATGGATATAAATATATGAACCGGAGTCAAATTCCAGGATTCCCAGATGAGTATAACTTTAACAGCTTATTTCAATTAAGCAAATGTGCTAAAAAAATAACGATTTGACGAATAGGAACGGGACAAGAAATGAAATATGAACAGAGCAGAGAGACTACGTAAACCTTGGCACCCGCTTTAACTAGCCTGATTCGGTATAGTGTGCATCCGGTTCTTTAAAATGAGCCATTAGGCAGCTAAAGACAAAATGAACCTGGCATTTTAGGAGGGCTTCGCCCCCTCCGACAGTCCTGGCTCGAATATTAAAGGAGAGAGAGAGGCAGAGTGCGCTGATTGTTGATTAAGCGCTAGCGCCTTCAACCCCAGTGTTTGGGGTAAGGAACCCCTTTCATCAGTAAACCCCCCCCCCAGACTACCCTCTTACCATGGTCTGTGTGTTTGTAGAGTCAGGGATTAACATGCATCTTCAGGGATGGCTGAGGGCTTCATTTAAATAATTTTGACCCCCACCTTCTCACCTCTGAATAATCATGGGAGGTCTCACTATCCATGCTAATAGAGACCAAGGGATACTAACTCGTCACGTCATCCATGATATAACATTGATCACTGGTTATCATTATATCAAAGCAAGGGGCTTTATCACGAGGGCTTAGGGCTCTGCTCTATAATCTCTCCATTATAGGACAAGACGAGGGAGAGTTCGATTACTGGCCATGAATGGTTACAAAGGTTAAGGATACGATAGTACGACAATATCTTAGGATTTAACCTCTCAATGAAAAGACGTTACGATTTTTCAATAAAATTAGCCTCGAATAAAGGTATTGGGCATTTCCCAGGGTGAGCTACTTAGTACAATACTATTCTCTTTGGACGTTTTGGAACGTAGAATAAAAAGATACTTGAACATTTTAAAACCAAATCTCAGAATCATCATTCTTCATTTTGGGTTTGTACATGTTGCCAAGTATGAGCTCGTTTCTATTTTTCAGCGTTTTTATTGCCAAGAGCCTTGCTAAAGCATTCGAACTGTGAATTTCAGTACAGTCATATCACTAATATCTTTTATTTTTTAAAATATCAGACAACGTTCTAAGCTAAAACAATAAAGGTTAAAATATACAATTCTTAATAGTATCCGCATATCATTTAAGCAAAATTGGAATTACATCTCTAAAAACACGCAATATATTATTACTTTATTGCTACATATTGAAATGATATCTCAAAATTAAAGAGCTAATATTTTATTTACACATTGCTAGTGTTAGAGATGGGTCACCATAATAAAACAATTAATATTATCGGGACTCTGGTACTTAGTAATGGAATTTAACAATAAAACTTCTTTTCACAATTCTTTGTGCAATTTATTTTGTCAAAAAAATCTGAAATATTTTTTTAAAAACTAAAAGAATGTCTAATTTCAGCATTTTCCATACCTTAAACTTGCAGGCTACTTGAAACACTCTTTATCAAGTTATTATGCAAAACAAATGTCATTCATTTCAAAGAGGTTAATGCTTGTTAACGATAGAAAAAAAAAACAATTAAAACTAACCACTTGTGAGCTCTGTAGTCGTTGAAAGAGATGCTCCTTCTGAGAATTCTCAAATGGTGAACTGTAATCCACGGAACATTTCCAAAAGAAGTAATAGCTAAACCAAAATATTTAGTGTATTTTTAAGTGAAGGGGATCCAAATTTCCTGAAACACAAAGTAACATTCCTTGAAAATATATGATGTAACTGTCAAGACCGTACTTCATGTATAAATAAAAAAAGTCCAGATAATTAACTTTAAGATAATTATAAGTGCTTATGGATGGATAAAACCAGATGCTGGAGAAACAAATACAATATCTATTATATTTCCATTTTCTTTATTAGTAGAATTTGAAAATGTATGTAAGAGTAAAAATTCTCAAATGAGAATTCCAACTTATTTTCATCCCCTAACCACGGCAGGTTCCTCCCAGTCCCAGTAAATATGGAGAACTGTTCTTCTTCTTGACTGATGATGTCTTCTAAATAAATAAAAAAAGTAAACTCTCAAAATAAATGTTTTATGTGTAATGAAGTAATAAAAGTCCATCTTCTTTAGATTTTAATTCCACCACCACTTCACATCTCTAAAATAATTCGAATTACGTCGGGCCTAATAAGGCTAAGGTGACTTGAGGAGGGGACTGATCTGTTACAATTTGTAGGACTTTAGGGAAATCAGCTATTGAGGTTGTACTCATGGCGCGATTTTCAAAACGTCTCCTCTAACGTCCATCGAACCTACCTAGTAGATGACGAAAAAGAGGTCCGTTCCAAATTCTTTATATATTTACACTAATATATTTGCCTGTTAACGCTCTAGCGGTCATAATTTGCGTTTGATGGATACCGAACTGGATATATAAATGTTTTAAAGAAATTATAGATCTAGATCTTTAGAGATGGCTGAAATTTGAGTTTAGGGAGAAATTTCGAAAATTCGGAATATCTCCGTTATTATACGTCGAATCCAAAAAGGTGTAGAACAAATCTTATTACACACTAGCTAAGGAACCCGGCGATGCCCGGGAAAGCATTGCTGACTGACTAATGATGGTATTTTTATAGCAAGGCTTCAATGGGCACAATTGCACTTCCCTCCACGATGTATTTTTTTTTTAAAACAGCCAATCCTAAAGTGTAACTTTCAGGGTTAATAGAATAGAAATTTTAGTTTTGAAGAATATATGAAAATGGGTTCCTAATCTATCCCTCACGACTTTTTGACTCACGGTTTTTGAATAATTCAAACTATAATCATGGATAGCATTTATTAAAATAAAATATCAGCTTTAATGAACATATTTCCTGCCAAAAATAAATCCAAGCACATATGGTTTTAGCATATATATATATATATATATATATATATATATATATATATATATATATATACATACATACATAAGATTATATTCGTATTAGTAAGCCTCTGTGGAAATCACTTTCTGTCATGCCAGCATTCCACAGGAAATAAGTAAACTCAATTAACTCCCGTCTATTTCCGCTCTCGCAGGAGTGTTATCATCATTGTTTTCCTTAGAATATTGATTCAGAATATTATTTTAATAATTTATGTACCTGATGGAACTAAATAATATATCCCTAAACATAATTTCATTTATGTTCAAAAAGCTAGATGAGGGGAAGAGAGCCCCCCTGCAACCTAGTAATACTTTAAACATTCATATCGAGTATATATTAAATACCAGAAATGCTCTTATAGTTTATATTTCTATTAGAAATAAATAACAAAGTTATAGGGAAATAAATAAATAAATGAGGAGGCGACGGAGATTTATAAGCTCACTAAACCGAATCATACTTACAACTATCATATAAGACTAAAACATAACATCTTTTGTCATAATATGCATTTATTAAAAACACTTAAATAAGCACTAATAAAATTAATTACCCCGCTATAGTTATAGCGTATATCCCGTCTTTACTTCATTTACGGCAAGAGTGAATACAACAAAAGTTACTTTAAATAACAAAGTAAACAACTTTTGCTATGTGCACGTTTGCCGAAAAAAAAATAGAAAATGGAAATTGCGAATTTTTATCTCAGGCTGTCTTATAACCCCCACTCCCGTTTGAACCTAAACATTTTAATACAGCTTATAATCATGGAAGAATTAATGCCAATTCACATACCAAGTTTTGTTAAATTCGGTTCAATCGTTTGAACTCAACAAAATTGTTGGCTTCCGCTTTAGTTTTTAACGTATACCTCGTTTATACTTTGTTATACAGCAAAAGTGAGTATAACCAAAGTTACTTTAAATAACAAAATAAACAACTTTTGTCATGTGCATATTTGCAGAAAAACCTGTAGAAAAAGAAATTTGGCTATTTTTAATTTCAGGCCTCTTATAACCTCCACTCATATATATATATATATATATATATATATATATATATATATATATATATATATATATGAGTTTCTAGACCAGTTTCACAAGAGCCGAACAGTTACTGAAACGGCGGACTAGCTTTCTTTGGAAACTCTGGAATAGAACCGACTTCAGCCGATCTTATCTCTGTTATCCGCAAACACTTTATACTAAACGTCCGTCACGCTGGGGCTGCGTAAACTAAGCAGATTTCCCACGTGTTTTACAATAGAGAAATCTGCTTAGTAATAACAGTAGCAGTAACAAACTCTAAACTAATTCACGAGGGACGAACAGTTACGGAAACGGCCGAATTAGCTTCCAGCGGAAAGTCCCGAATATAGCCGACTTCTGTCGACCAAACACACAAAATACGAATGCAAATATTCAAGATAGAGAATAAATGTATAGAGCATTATTTATAGTACTTTAATTTGCAATAGGATTGGTTCTATAGTCTTTTTCGATCCGACGCATAATAACAGAGATATTTAGAATTTTCAAAAATCCCCCCTCTAAACCCCCCTCCCACTGGTCCGATTTCAGCCATTAACGAACATGATCTTTATTTTACATGAAACGATTAAATATCGAGTTTGGTAACGATCAAACAAATATTGCGACTGCTACAGCGCTAACAGACAAATATATATATATATATATATATATATATATATATATATATACATATATATATATATATATATAAACATATATATATATATATATATATATATATATATATATACAATTTTGAACGGACCTAATTTTCGTCATCTCCTGGGTAGGATCGGCATTTGAAGAAATTTTTCGAAATTCGTGTAATGAGTACGACCTCAATAGCTGATTTCCCTTAAGGGAAATCTATATCGTCTGAAAGTATACGTTTTTAAATGATTTTTTATAATTAGCCAAATCCCAATCGGAAAGAAGCATCTGGTGCAAGCAAACTTTGTCGAATCATTCACATCGTAAAGTTCCGAACAGAAAATGTAGAAGGCTGTGTTAATTTCCCCAACAACAATGGACAAGTTTTGGGGAGATAATTAACACTGTCCCGTTATCAAGTATTACGGAAGATTGACCGCGGAGACCCTCCCAAGTCTTAGACAATGGCGCTTTGGAGGAGGACGCTGTTTTTCCATGGGGACTTTCTGACCAACTTGCTTGATGGTGCTTTGTAAGCAAGTCCCAGTGTCATTTATAACCGTTGCCGACAAAGGACTCAGTCAAGCAGTCAAGAGAACTTCTCGGATCGGCCCTACAAACTTGCACCAAACTAACCACTCTACCCTATTGGACTGGAGCGATTTGTCTTCTCTGGACATCCACTTCATGACTGGAACTATCTCTCTCACTGTATCTTCCAGTACGCCATCTTAAAATTACCTGTCTATCATCTCTCAATTAACTCCTTCTGCTAAATATATTGAAAATTACTTTTTGACCTGAAAGGTAGTGATATAAACTCACTGTAAGCTTGTCGTTTGCTCCTGTATAAATGCATTACTGATGTAAACATTTCAAATAATTAAAAGTATAAGTACAATAGTTAAAACAATCAATTCTACAGTTCTTAAGTACTGTCGATTTTCATCAATGTGCACTTCTAAACGTAAATATCTAATTTCAACCACCTAAGGCAATTCGTACCAAAGTTATGCGAGATACCTACGTAATGATTTCATACAAAGAAAGTAAAAAATACTTGAATAAAGTTAAAGGATATTGCTGATTTTTCTGTGAGATCATTGAACCTCAGTGTTTTCCTTAATTGAATACCGATTAATATAATGAATATTAAAGGAGGCTTAGGCTGACCATGTGCATTAAGGCGTTGGTCTTGATCTCGCGTGGTAGACTTAAGAGTGGCGGGTCGAACCCGCCCTGGGCAATAGAAATTTATTTAGTAAAGGACTCATTAAATAAAATCCTTAGTCCCACCCTGGCTAGACAAGGGGGGTAACCTATAGATAACCCGTCCCAATCAGCCATAGTACCACAAAGTGGATGTAAATGAATAGATAATAATAATAATATTAAAAAAAATACATAGCTATATGAGTTATGGCGTTGGTCTTAATCTAACTTTGCAAACCCAGAACCGTGAGTTCGATTCTCATCTGGGCAAATGAATTTTATTTAGTTTTGAACACATTAAATAAACTACTTATTCCTACACTGATGGGAAAAAGGTTTTCCCACGGAGATAACCCGGCCGAAATAGTCTTATAAACACAAAATGGAAATGGAAAATAACAAAAAAAAGCTACGATACAAATTAATACTCGACTAAAAATTGAGTTACTTCTTATATATATATATATATATATATATATATATATATAGGTACATAATATTATTGCGAAAATTGTGTACATGATAAATTACTTAGAGTTAATCGCGTATTTAAGAAGTTCGAAGTAGAAAGCAACCTATAGATGGAAAGACCGTTGGCGCCAGGAATGTTCTCAGTGACACTCATTAGGGATCTGGGCAGTGGGCATTTTTTTTTATCTCGCAGCCCGACTATAGAATGGGTCCAGCTCGCCCGCCACTTAGTTTGTTCCCAGTTCTCATCTAGTGAATAACAGTACAGCTTAGTGAACAGTGCATTTTAGTTTCAGTGCGGTACAGTGTTTTAAGAGAAGGTCAGTGTTCTGCCGTGTTTGAGTGAAGAACAGTGCAGTGCCGTGTTCTTTGTGAAGATCCGTGTCGTGCCGTGTTTTGTGATTAGCGTGATCGTGAGTTATTGTACTGTGAAATAATAAGTGAAGTTATCAGAGTATACTGAGAGTTATGAATAATTTACCAAGTGTTTAGTGCATTGTCAAATAAATTTTGCAGTGATGAAAGCTCTAAATCTTGTGATTTTTAATTTGAAACTTAAAAGAACTCTAATAATCAACGTTTATTATTTCTGTAATTAACGTCACAATAATATGGAATAATATTTATTATAAAAGTTTTTTTTTCTGTGTAATCACAACTTATAGTTTGTGTTAGAAAGTACTTTATTTTTCCCTTCTTTCTTTCTTTCGTTTTATATCAATCATTAAAGTACAATTAAATTTAATAATTTAAGTTTGTATCTTACGGGAACGTAATATAGCCGGGAGGCAGGAACTTGTTACTACAATATGTAAATATATGTGAAGCAATAATAATACTCTTATAATATTTTATTTTACTTGGTCAGTTTACCTCTTCGATTTTTCATGAGTTTTTTTCTGAATCTGAGATGATTAATTCCCAAAGGTTGTCGCATTCTCTTTACTCCAGTGCCTTGGTAGCTGCTTTGAACCCAACTGTTATCTCGATAGCCTCAGGTTGAAACAAATTATTTTTTCCATGGAATCTGGAAGGAAATTTGATTATTATTAATATTGAAATCTTCTTTAATTCTAATTAAACATGAAATTTAATTACACAGTAAAATAATGCTAGGGTTAGATAAACTTCCAGGTTTAATATTGCTCAGATGTAGAGGATAAAGTTTAATTGCTCGGTGGAGGTCACATGTTAAATGATATAAAATATACATTCATCTATTTGACTTAATCTTTAACCAATTACCTATCATCCATTACTATAATTTATTCTTAAAATATTTTACAATTTTATTTTATTTCTTCCATCTTCCATAGTCCACAGTCTTACTGATCAAGCATTTTTGAAATCTAAATTATTGTTTGATCAACACTGGTATAATTTTCGGATGTATTTTATTGATTTGACTCTGAATCAAAGTTGTGTGTATGCTGGTAGGAGATGGTAAAGAAGACATAGAGGTAGGATTGATATAGAGCATAGAGGTAGAAGGGGTGGAGACAGGAGGTGAGCCAGGAGGTGACCCTAAGGGCATGGGCAGGGGTAAACACGACCCCAACCCTACGAATATATTAGGGTAATATCCCCACTGACAAATGTCGGACCGAGGGGAGTAAATAAAAAATAATATATGGGGCCGGCAGGATGTATTGGCCCACATACCGGTGGCCCTTTGCGGCCTCGCTTTACTGCTTTTTAATGCCTTTTATATTTTAGTTTTTATATCTACTAGTCCACAGTTTGGTTTATTCCAGTATAAAGAATCGTAGCTCGTAACTTATTCAGTACTTAAGAACTTTCATAATTTTAAATTCTTGCATCTACCCGCTCAGAGTATAATAAATGAAAGAATTGTTAAAATATCCGAAACGTATTTGAGGCGCTTGTAGAACATTTCTTATTAAGGAATTTGGTTTATAATAAGAGGAAATTTAATATTATTATGCACCTTAATATTATGTCCGAAGAGTATTAAAAATGCCAGCTTCATTATACCTGAAGGTACGACAAAAATTAGCAAATTCGTTGAATTTCTATTTTTACTAGAAAGACTTATTTATTTCGCAATTCTTAACTTAACACTTTTTCCTAATATAAAAAGTACTTCGGATAGTGGCAAATGCTCCCTGGTTTGTTAGGAACAGCCAAATCCACAGGGAATTGGAGGTTGCTCCTATTCCAGTTCACCTTCAACAACTTGTAAGGAAATGTCATGGCTGCCTTTGCCATGTCAAGTGGAGCTACCCATTATAATTCAGGTTGAACAACTGAAGAAGTACTGCATCCAAGGTTGTACCAAAATATAATAATTTTGTAACAAATCTTGTATAATACTTTGTGTATAATATCTCAGGTAAGAAAAAACGCCTCTTTCCTTCACTGTTCTTTATTCGTTGCACAGAGCGCTTTCAGAGCATACGCTCATCAGTGCCCTGCTGGCAAACAAATACCATAAAAACGTTGTACAATATGTCAAAAAAATTTAGAAAATATATGTACATGTCGATGGTCAAGAGTTAAAACATACAACTTTAAAAAAAAAAAAAAAAAAAAATTAGTGTTCCAGTGAATATTTACAGAAATAAGAAAAACTATTTTTACAGATTAAAATTAAAAATTAAAAACTTGTCAGTATAATATATACACAATTTCAATTGGGTGTTCTCGGGTAGTTCTGTAAGGTTGATAGGGAAGGTCTTGTCGGTTATTAGTCTGCAATCTTGTCGGTTATTAGTCTGCATGTTTGTTAGTTAGTCATATATTACACAGTGTACATAAAGGTGGTTCAGTCCTATGAGGTGTGTTGCGTGTTTTTCCGTGAATGGATAGCACACCAAACAACAAAACCAGCAAGAACTACTTCTCTTCTAGTGTCCCGATTACTCGATAGCCATTCACGAATAGTGTCTTTTATTTCTCGTAGTTTTGTGCGTGTCTAACGCTATTCCACTTCCGTTTTACGATGACCTCTTTTTTAATAAGTTTAATCGCATCGCGTCCTGTAATGTGATCAGTGCGCAATATGTCAAATTGAGTAGCTAATTTTGCATGCTTGTCAGCCAAAATATTTCCTGTGATGTCTGAATGTCCTGGTATCCAATGGATAGTTATTACTTTATTCATTTTCGTTGGTAAGTCAGTTTGTAGTTCCTGAAGCCGCATCGTTTGTGGGCGATAGAGTAAAGATAAAGTACAGTATAGAAGTACTGTAGGTGTCAGTAAAAATATGAATGTTGTCTTGTTGTACGTTAGTAACGTGTTGCATTCCGAGAAGTAAGCCTTGTAGTTCTACGAAGAAAACTCCTTTCGAGAACTTGCGGTCAAAATAGGAGTTAATAAATGTTGCCAATATCATTTTTTCTGTTACAAAAATACCAAACGTGTTTTAATTCTGTTGCATCATGTCTCTTAAATAAACTATTCTCAATGATGTAACGACCGGAAATCCGTACTCAAAAATTGTATTGCTTTTCAGTATATTCTAAACACTTCTTTTACTAAGCCACTTTTATCTAAGGTATTGCTGAATTCATGATTTTACCTAAAAAAAAGAAAGCTTTCACTCCATTTAGCTCTGCCAACTACAAAATAAGGTATCAGTAAATTTCAGTTTCATCAATTTTCTAAGTGTTTCCACCATTCTCTTTAATTCCATAGAAGAACTGCTCAATACAGTACTTCAGTCCTATGTTTCTCTTAGGATTCCACACATCATTCAAAACCATTTGTTATTACTGAAAAGAGTAAGTTTAATGCAATTTATTGTTTCCTCTCTTCACATAGCAGAATTAGAACCAAAAGTAATGTAGAAATGATGTATTGATTTCTAACTAAGCCCATTTATTCATGTTACAAATTCTATTTCATACTCGTACATACCTGTATTTTAGCTTGCGATTAACGGCATACATTTATAAAAATTCGTTAAAATCCAATGCTCTGAAATAAAAAAAAACAAACTTTTTATACCTAATGAACTTAAAAAATTACTCAAGAAACACGTTACTCGAATCTTTATTGTAAGGACATAAAAACTATGCCTGTCTGGCCAATAAACCCTTTATTTTTTTTTTTATTTTTTTTTTTTATACGACAACCTACAAAAAGGTTAAGATGAATATTTTTATTTGTGTATCAATTATATGAAAGTTAAACTTCCAACCAGGCGATCCTGACTAAAGTTCTCAAGGCACAGTGTTATATCATTGAAGCGTTCTTTCACTGTGATGTGTTAAACTATTTTAAAACCAAGTTTTTTTATTTATTTACAAATTGTTCAAATTTATATAAGTTTGTCGCAATAGGGACTTAGATCAGTAGGATAGCGGCTCCAAGGTGTTTCTCCTCTCCTACTAAAGAGTATATTTGTGAAAATATATAGCATAGTAGGTGTGTGAGTATGAAATACTCGCTGAGGCGTGTGGGTGTGATAGAAGGCAAAAGACGGGCACGAAAAGATCGCGTGAAAGACCGACAGAGAGGGTAAAAAGAGAGGTTGAGAGAGTGTGAGGGAGAAAGAGAGAAAGTGAGAGAAAGAGAGAGGTATATATTGGAGAAATTGTTGAAGAGAGAGGGCGAGTTATCTGTATGGCTAAGCGATGCGGAGCAGGGTGCTCGTTATAAACGCATGGCTGCTCCCAATATTGTAACATGTTACCTTTTCATATATCCCTCTCCTCCAATTCCTCCATACTCCTCCAAATTATCCCTCTGGATCCTCTCTCTCTCCCCTTTGGTCATGATTCCCGGCGGGCTGGGGCGCTCTTTGTGGTTATAATATGAAATTATTTCCCCCTTTTCCCCCGTGCAGCTATCCTTCCCTTTCTCCGACAATGCCAAAGGGCTTCCTCCCTATATATTTTTCATTATGGCTCGGCTCAGTCCAAGGATAAAGTCGTTCCTTTGCGTCTCGGGTCCTCGGGTCAAAGGAATCCCAGGCCGACCTTCCCTGCCAGTTTTATTACAATTTTCCTGTCTCTCTCTTCACCTCGTTAGATACATATACTTATTTTTTTTTTTGTATAATCGTTATTGGCTCAAATTGTCAAAGCATACGTTACCCACAAGCAGAGAGAAATCCCTCATCAGTATTATAGTAGTCTTATAAGACTTTATATCATTAAGAATAACTGAAAACGCAAAGTATTGTCCCTATTGTTGGGATATTCATCTTTACCAGACTTACAGATTGCAGAAATCCTTGAAGACACTAAATTTACTACTCTGCCATTTCAGGGGGACTTCAAACTGCGAAATAGTAATTGAATGTCAAGTACATTTAATTTGTCTTCTTTTCATAAACGGAATCCAGATCATTCATTCTTCCAAATGCTCTAAAACGTTTGGTGCTTTAGATATTGTTGCTATTCACTCGGGATTAGTGCTACACTATTTAGTTACGACTTATGTGGGTGCATGTATTTGGGCCTTTTTTTACAATAGTTTTTAAATAAAGTTCAGGTGGACTCATACCACTAACTACAACTCCACTGTGCCAATCTAAGATATCACTGTGCGTCATACGGAAGTTTCGTAAGAGGAAATGAGATAAAATAATGTAGTTGAGGGCGAAGGCAGATTTCATTAAATTTATTTTTACTCTGCAATATCGTCATTGAATTGTTGAGCACTTTCAAATACCCGTCCTTCTCGTATCATGGTTAACAAATCAGCAAGAAATCGATATTGTTCCACCCACTATTTTATAATGAAATGTGATGGGAATGTAAAAATATTATATTTTGTAGTAAATACATCATTAATTCCAAGTTCATATTATTATTATTTATTAGAGTCCACTTTTTGCTACTACGGATAATTGGGACGAGTTATCTACAGGTTAACTCACTGTTTTAGCCAGGGTAGGACTAAGTATTTTATTTAAAGAGTTCACCACTAAATAAATTCCTGTTTCCCAGGCGGGAATCGAACTGGCCACTCCAGGTTTAACCATGTGAGATTGAGACCAACGACTTAACTCACAGGGCTAAAGTAGTCCCTCCTCTCTCATTAGATCATTGTGAATAATATATAATGTAAAAAATATATAAATATATAATGTCTTAATATACAACTAAATAAAAACGTAAGCGCAATATAATAAATCGTTTTAACAATTTAATAAATTCGAATTTTTACTAAGCCGAGTCAGTAGTTATATGCAACATTGGTAACACCTTCAAAATGAGTGATAAACCCTCTTCAAGTAGTATTTAGTTAGCACCTTACCGACAATTAAGTTTAGAAGCCACGCCAATCACTGAATTCGGAAGTACTCGACACAAGAAAAAATCCTGACATGCACCGACTCATTGACTGCCCTATTGAGTATTAAAGATATAATTACGAACAATCCAATAGTACAAAAAATACATAATTATACACAAATTCTCCGAGAGTTAAAAAGAGTCGTGGATGTCGTGTGGATTCCAAGTCACGAAGGAATGAATTGTTGGAAATGAAAATGCAGATGTATCAGCCAGAGAAGCCCACCAACTCGATCCACCCCCTACTCCAATTACATCTACAGAGCTTTATCAACGACTCAAAGAAGATATTGATAAAAACTGGCAACAAATGTGGAACGAAACTCAGAACAATAAACTAAAACTATTAAAACCTCCGTCCGTCCACGGAAATATTCGACAAGAGATAACAGAAGAGATTACGTCGTATTAGGAGGGGTCTCCAAAAAGGCCTCAATAGATTTACGTATATCTTATGACAAAAGATCAACCACCGATATGCGGGAAATAACACAAATTTAACTATCTACCTTATATTAATTGAATATCATAAGTATACAAATATTCCAAAAGAATGCAATATTTCCAATAATACAGTAATTGCTTTTGGAGATGACCCATAAGAACTAGATAATTCCTCAAGTTTATGAAAATTACAAACTTGTATAAAGAAATTTAAGTCTACATACAAGATAAAATATGATGTTCATAAGTAAATGTAAAGAGGTATATATTAGAGTAAGTTCATGTATGTGTCTGGATACAAAAGAAAATAATACAAAAACAAATAAATTAATAATAAACAATATTTTTAAAAAAAGTTGTTAAAAAAATACGTATTTAAATTGAAAAATATATATATATATATATATATATATATATATATATATATATATATATATATATATATATATATATATATTTAAAAAAATAATTAGTAAAAAAAAGCAAATTACATTTTTAAATTAAAACAAACCTATTATTAAAAAAAGAAAAATATATACTTAAAATAAAAAAAAACATATTAGTAAAAACAACAAAAATATATATTTAAATATAAAAAAAATTATTATTATTATTATTATTTATTAACGTCCGCTTTTTGCAACTTAGGCTAATCGGGACGGGTTATCTACAGGTTACCACCCTTTTCTAGCCAGGGTGGGATTTTAGGACGTTATTTAATGAATTTCGTCACTAAATAATTTCCATTGCCCAGGCAAGAATCGAACTCGCCACTCTAGGTTTACCATGTGAGATAAAGGTCAACGCTTTAACTCGCATGGCTAACCTGAGCCCCTAAAAAAAAAAAAAAAAAAAAAAAAAAAAAAAAAATTAGTAAAAAAACGAAAAACATATTTAAATTTTTTTAAAAAAAAGAGAAATATATACTTAAATTTAAAAAAAAATATTAGTAAAAAAAGGAAAATACTTATTTAAATTAAATAAAATAGTAAAAAAAATATTTAAATTTTTAAAAAAATAGTAAAAAAAGAATAGTTCTTTATTATACAAGTGACGAAAGTAGATAATTTTACAACTCGAGTGAAACGTTTACCCATACGAGCGAAGCGAGTGTGGTAATTTCACGAGAGTTGTAAATTCTACTTTCGTCACGAGTGTAATATTAATTGTTTTCAGTAATCGTGTAATACATGATCAGATCTAACCAGAATATGAACAAAATTAGGATGTTGTGAAGATTATGGTATGTTGTTGGTAGGTTATAAGCATGGTTGTGAAAGGTTATAAGCATAGTTATAAAACAACTAGTGATGATTGTGAAGTAGTGCAGTTATAAACAAGGAAGGTAATCATTATTATATTTAAATTTTAAAATATATTGATTATTTCCACCAATAATTCATTCACATTTCAATTTATTTTGTTAAAATAAATTCTTACAATGTTAAGAAACATTTAAAAGCATTTAATTCCCAACTTCAAATTATTTTTTAATTTATACTTATTACTAATTAAGAAGGCAATTCACTTTCTTCACTCTATTGCAAAATGGTTCACATTCTTCACTCTATTGCAAAATGTTTCACTTTCTTCACTCTATTGCAAAATGTTTCACTTTCTTCACTCATTTCAGTTTAGTAATGTTACCATTATTCAACGATTACAGAAAAAAATATATATTAAACCTTTTAAAAAAAGTTGTGGAAAAAAAGAAAAAGAAATATTTAAATTAAAAAAAAAGAAGAAGAAAAATAAATAATTAAATTAAAAAAAATATGTATTTAAATTTTAAATAAAAAATATTAAAAAAAGAAAAATATATATTTAAATTTAAAAAAAAAATTCATATTTAAATTTAAAAATATGTAATAAATAAATATTAAAAAACATTTTTATAAAAGTTGTTTAAAAAATACGTATTTAAATTGAAAAAAATTTTTGGAAAAAAAGAAAAATATATATTTAAATTTAAAAAAAAATTAGTAAAAATATAGAAAAATATATATTTAAATTGAAAAAAAAAATAGTAAAAAAAAAGAAAAATATATATTAAAATTCTTAAAAAAAGTTGTGGAAAAAAAGAAAAATTAATATTTAAATTAAAAAAAAAAATAAATAAATATTTAAATTTTTTAAAAAAAGAAGAAAAATAAATATTTAAATTTTTAAAAAAAAGAAGAAACATAAATATTTAAATTTTTTAAAAAAAGAAGAAAAATAAATATTTAAATTAAAAAAAATAAGAAGAAAAATAAATATTTAAATTTAAAAAATGTTATAGAAGTTATGAGTTACAGATATTACTGGGCGATGATAACCTATTATTTTTTTTCTCTAAAACCTTATGAAACAAACAACAAGACCAGAGAGATTGGATGCCTGGTAAAATTGCCCAAGTACACGTTTTCAAATTGTATTTTGCATTGATTAATGACTTTTTTTTTTATATGTTTTAATTTTATACACAGTATTTTTTACACTAATATGTTTTTTTCACATGTACTAAGAATAATAAATTGTCTTATAACTATATATCTTGATATATAAATAAGTTTATAAAATTACTAGTTCCCTCTTGCTCATAGAAAAGTTTACTTGGTTCTAATGTAATTTTCGTCCCCTCCAATACTTTCTTCGATTATTTATTTTTTATACTTTTCCAGAGAATACTCATAGCAATGTTGACGCTATAAACACAATTTACTTCCTGAGAAAAAATATTTTTCACGAACTCTATTTTAACCTGGCTTAGCTTTACAAGTAGATGATGTAATTTTAGAAGAATTTTGTAAATCATCAGCCTGAATTTTCAGGGCAAAACGAGAATAGACCGATGAAGTAATAAGTGATCGAACAAGAGATCTTTAACCAAAGATTCAATGAAGAATGTTGTTACACCTAAAGAAACATGATTTAACTTTGTTTTCAATACGTCGATGATATTCTGAACGTAATTGAGCACTCAAATGAGAAGTCATTAATTTTAGTGCTAACCAACATATGTAACAGTGATAAACTATTCTGAACAATTCAGCTTTAATGCGGTAGATAAAGTATATCAGCTTTGACTCCATTTTAACTTGGTAATCGGTCTATAAACTTTTCGTGTGGGAGAAACTTCTACAGGAATTTCTACATAAATTTTTGTCGGTGGCTGTAACGCTGAATTGGATAAGAGTTGTAGAGGGAGACTCAAGGGCCTAAATGGCTTATCCTAATTCGGGAGTATGATATGAAGAGGAGAAGCCGCCGGCCATGACAGTTAGAGTAATGACTCAGGCAGAGGATGAGATGTATCGAGTTAAGAAGTCTTGCCGTTATCTAACTCTGCCCTGGTAAGTTATCTCACGTGTAAGTTAATTAACACTTCCCCCTACCCCCTCGGGGACCCACGACCAATATGGCCACTTTTCTCTCTCTCTCTCACACTCTCTCTCTCTCTCTCTCTCTCTCTCTCTCTCTCTCTCTCTCTCTCTCTCTCTCTCTCTCTCTCTCTCATTCGTTCCCGCAGTCTATCTCTTCCTTTACTCGCTCATTTTCTCCTAGGTGTAGTTCTTATCAAGAACAAAATTTCTCTTTAGCTTAAGGATTCCGAGCTTATGAAATCTTACTTCACTTATAATAGACCTCTGGTATTCAACCAAGAAGACATAAAATATTAGGAATAATACATTTGCCAGCATATTATCCTCAATGAAAAATACATTTTGAGAGGGAAAAAACTTATGTTCAATAAACTGACTATAATTTACATATTGGTTTCGAATTATATAGCAGGAAACAAAATTTGGTTAATCTTTTAACAAAAAGGAATTAATAAATATAAAAATATGTTTGTTCATAAAAAGAAGAGATGACACAAAACGTCCGTCACGCAGGGGCTGCGTTAACAAAGGAGATACGAAGAATCCTGATTTATCAGGAGGAATGAGAAATACAACCAAGTGTTTTCATCGGCCAAGGAGGCTTTACTGATGGTATGAAATAAAGGAATCACCTTACTTAATTATTATGTTTTGCATCGAACAACTTTAGAACGCCTATTTAATTAGAAATTTTATATTCCATAATTGATGTTTTATACATGTTATCTCAAATATTAACTGAGATAGAAGCATTATTTTAGCTTTCATTCTCCTCTACACTTCCAGTTTTACAAATCCGATATTTACCTAGAGCTCACGACCCACAAAACGTCTCATATCAACTTTAAATTTCATGGCTTATTTACGCAGGGGCTGTGTTAAATAAACAGATTTCTCACGTGATCACTTATTTGCTTTAATCTCATAAAGTAAAGTTTCAATGAGAACAATATATGGTATTTATGCTTCAAATAAAGTGGCTCATGATATAACAGCATACTGTTAATATTCCATGAGTTGGAGTGGGGTAACCTGAAGGCCGAAAACTAAAAAATGCAAGTATCTCTGTTAATAATCAAGGTAGTGAAAAGTCCGTCACGCAGGGGCTGCGTAAACTAAGCAGATTTCCCACGTGAAGCTATACAATAGAGAAATCTCTATACGAGAGCCGTCTCTCTATACGTTCGTTATCGTCCCACATTTAATAAAAATGCAAATATCTCGGTTAATATTCACGATAGAGAATAAATTTATAGAACAATATTTATAGTAAATTTAATTTGCAATAAGATTGATTCTATACAATTTTTTGATCCGACGTATGGTAACGGAGATATTTCGAATTTTCAAAAGGCCTCCCCTCTAAACCCCCCCTCCCCCTGGCCAGATTTCAGCCATTAACGAACTTGATCTTTCTTTTTACATTAAACGACTAATTGTCGAGTTTGTTAATAATTAAAGAATAATTGCGACCGCTAGAGCGGTAACAGACAAATATATATATATATATATATATATATATATATATATATATATATATATATATTTATAGAGAGAGAGAGAGAGAGAGAGAGAGAGAGAGAGAGAGAGAGAGAGAGAGAGATGCAGTTTTGAACGGACCTCATTTTCGTCATCTCCTGGGTAGGATCGATGGACATTTGAAGAAAAATTTCGAAAATCGCGTCATGAGTACAACCTCAATAGCTGATTTCCCTTAAGGGAAATCTGCTAAAAAATGCATATAACGACATGTACAGTAGATTTAATTGGCAATATTTTGTTTTGTACATTTTTTTTTATTAGACGTACAATGAGGGAGATATTTCGAGTTATTAAATATTTTTTCCATCTAAACACCCCCCCCCCCTTCTACAGGTCCGATTTCAGCCTTTAAAGAACTTCACTCTAATATAAAACGTTTAAACATTCATTTTGGTAAAGACTAAAAAAAAATTACGACCACAAGAGCGTTAAAAGACATATATATATATATATATATATATATATATATATATACTCGCTCGGATACCCGGCTTCGCTCGGGAATTCATTTGAGGCTGAGTGTTGATGGTATTTTTTTGGCAAAGCTTTACTTGGCACAATATTTTGACATTTACCCGTCCCAGTGTTAAGGGGTTAATACCTGTCGTTTCTGTGGATTTGTTAATAAAAAAATTAATTTTTTATGTTAGACTTGACTGTCCTCCATATTGTCATAGTTCACGTTTCCTGTGCATTATGCACAGATTTAAATTATTAAGGACAAATTATTATAATAATATATTATAATTTGAATTAATTTTTCCAGGTGAGGTACCTGGTAGTTCATATTGAAAAGAATTGTTGAGCAAATTTCTCTAAATAATAAAATAAACAACTTATTTCGGGTGGGTCTTTTGTCCCAAATAAAATTGTTCACTTCCACTATAGGTTTTAGCGTGTATCTCGTTTATAATTCAGTATACGGAGAAAGTGTATATAACAAATGTTACTCTAAATAACAAAATAAACAACTTTTGTTATGCTCATATTTGCCGAAAAACCAATAGGAAACGAAATATCGCCATTTTTAATTTCAGGCTTCTCCTAAAACCCCCACTCCTGTTCGTCTCAGAGGATATTAATATAGCCTAAAGTCTAAGTTGGGCTAGTAGTAATATACATACCAAGTTTCATAAAATTCGGTTCAGCCGTTTATGCGTGGAAAGGTAACAAACAAACAAACAAATAAACAAACAAACAAACGAGCAAAAAACACACACACGAAAGAAACAAAATGCAGTTATGGTGTCTATGACATGTGAAACGAAAAGTTATCGTGAAAATTCGCGAAAAAAATCAATGCACAGACAGAGGTTACAATTTTATATATATAGAAGACATTATTTTGAAGAAGTTTCTGGAAAACCGTGTCGTGAGTACAACCTTAATAGCTGATTTCTCTTAAGGGAAATGCTAATAAAAAAATAAAAATAAAAAAAAAATACTTTATACTTGTTCATTGAAAGGCTTAGCATTTTGTATTTTAGTTATACTATTAACGTTCATTATTTAACCTTAAATTACTTTTTTTAAAGTATTTATATTTTGTTAGTATTTTCTTATGAGTTACATCGTTTTCTTCACATTTTTTTTTTATGTATCAATATTTATTTGTAATATTTAAAGAGCTTGTCGTGAAAAAAGTAATGATATATTAGATTAAAATAAGTGCAAACATAAAAAAAAGTGAAAAAAAAAGTCGTGTTGGCATGTAGAGAAATATAGAAGGAGAAGGGTGGATTTAAGGGAAGGGTGTAAGAATGGGGCTGGAAAGGTGTTGGAGAAGACAGGAATGTCCAAGCTGACAGTTACTCTGTATTGGGTTGTCACCCAAGCAAGGCCTAACCCACACCCAATCTCAGTCTGTCCCAATATACTTTCATTACACCTTCAGGTCTCTACCTGCTTCTACCCCCAGCAAATAACATTCCAGTCAAGAGAAAGGACCTCCTCCTGGAGAAAACAGAAATACCTGGAATTTTCTATATATATATATATATATATATATATATATATATATATATATATATATATACATATATATGAAATGGATATTTCAGACCTAACCAATGACATTATGAACTAAAAAGAAAATAGTTTTCAAATTAATGAATATTACATGTAGTTTTCTTATAGCTTTAATGATGTATTGAATTTAAAAATATTCCGATTTCTATTACTATTATTAAGTTAAATGTTACAATACTTATTGAATATAATATTATTTTACATTGCTGACCAAATGACGAGCATACTCCAAAAAGAAAAAGACTTAATTCCAAATAAATAGTCTGTAAACTAAGCAGATTTCCCACATGAAATCTGCCTAATAAGAACAGTAGTAGTAAGGAATCTCTAAACCTATTCACGAGGGACGAACAGTGACGAAAACGGCCCCCCTAGCTTTCGGCGGAATGTCCCGAACATAGCCGACTCCTGCAGACCACACATACAACACAAATGCAAATATCTCGCTTAATATTCAAGATACAGAATAAATGTAAAGAACAATATTTATAGTAAATTTAATTTCCTATAAGATTGATTCTTTACAATTTTTCGGTCCGACGTATAGTAACGGAGATATTTCGAATTTTCGAAAATCCTCCCCTCTAAACCCACCCCTCCCACTGGTCCGATTTCAGCCTTTAACAAACTTGATCTTTCTTTTTACATAAAACGACTAAATATCGAGTTTGGTAACGATCAAACAAAAATTGCGACCGCTAGAGCGGTAACAGACAACGATATATATATATATATATATATATATATATATATATATATATATATATATATATATATATATAGATACAGTTTTGAACGGACCTCATTTTCGTCATCTACTAGAAAATACCTTATTTGAAGAAAAATTTCGAAAATTCCGTCATGAGTACAACCTCAATAGCTGATTTCCCTTAAGGAAAATCTGCTAAAATGGTTAATCCTACCTAGTAGTTAACCTATTTAAATAGACGTTTTACCTCTCCATCTGTCATTAAAATTAAGAAGAAAGTCCGTCATGCAGGGGTGAGTAAACTAAGCATCACAATTACTCGAAAAGAACTTGACAGAATACTTGGTAAATTATTCTTCACTACTACTCACAGTATGCACAGACAACTTCACGACTTATCGCACAGTATAATAACTTATGATCACGCGAATCACTGAAGATCAAAAATCACGGCTCTGCACAGAACACGGCACTGCACTGATCTTCACGTAAAACTCTGTACCGCACTGAAACTAAAAAGCTGCACTGATTTTCATCTGTAGGATTTCCAGGCTGCCTTCATTTACATAGTACTTCCTAAATACATGTTTAACTCTGCATAATTTTCAAACACGCGGTTTTCGCAATAGTATTAGAATTTCTCCTAATGAATCCGAATTTTTCATTTGGCGCAAAAGTAGTAGGGAAATAAAAATGATAATTTAGACTGACAAATACGACGTCCTTTAATAACAAAACTAAAAAAGGTTAACCTTTTCTCTCGTTCTGAAGGCATTCATTACATTGATAGAAGTTTACAACTTACTACCCCCTATTCGAGATTTGTATTTCAATTATCCATTCCACTGAGAGGCACGTATCTCACTCTATGTGGAGTCTTCTATTATCATATCCAATTACCCTAATTTGAAATTATACTCATGCCTGGAATTTCGAAACATTTTTTCAAATGAACAAGCTCTAGCGGTTAAAATTTTTATTTGACCGCTAGCCACATCGATTTTTAAGCTTTACCTGTTAAAAGAAAATTATGTTCATTAAAGGGTGAAATCGAACCAGGAGGGGTAGGTTAGGAAAGGTTAGGGGTGGGTGTTTAGAGGGGGAAATAAAAAATTCGAAATATCTCCGTTATTATCCCGTTTTTTTAACCGACGCCTTATTGAGCAGTTTTTTTTTTTTTTATAGAAAACATTTTTATGTTTTACGGTCTATTTCCTATAATTATTATTCTTCGTATTTTTTTGCTACAAAATACTAACCTCGATGTTCATAGTCTGAAATAAACCCCAACTTTCCTCACGTTTATATTAACTATCGTACATGAAGGTTAAATTCAAAGTATTGTTGCCATCGGACAAGAAGCAGGGATTTACATATCGACGAAATAAAAAATCGAATTATCGCTGTTATTATGACTCGAAACAAAAATATTATTATGCCAATATTGTTTAACGTGTAGTTAAATATAATTTTTTTCCTTATATTAACGGAGTTGAGTTATATGATTTTTTTAATTTTCATTCTATAGATAATTCCCACTTCTAATCCTTACGAATTTCACATGAAGCAACAGTTTCAATAACACCTTGAGCCAAGCTTAAATTTCAAATCCTATTTACATAGCCGTCGTATTTTTGAAGAAATGGAGATTAGAATGAAGGGGGTGGGGCTCAGGTTGGCCGTGCGTGTTAGGGCGTTGGTCCTAATCTCGCTTGGTAGACCTAGAGTGGCGGGTTCGATTCCCGCCCTGGGGGGTGGAAATTTATTTGGTGACGGACTCACTAAATGAACTCCTTGAGCCCACCCTGGCTAGAAAAGGGTGGTAACCTGTAGATGACCCGTCCCGATTAGCCTAGTAGTATAAAGTGGACGTAAATAATAATAAACAAACAATAGAATGAAGGGTTGACGTCATGTGGTATTGCAGGATATGTGAAATCTGATTAGTTTACCCAAACCTGGTTGACGAGCTTTTAAATACTGCAATCAAATCATTATTGTCGTATCTTTGAGGTTTTAATTTTATTGTACACATTTAAATTGCACAAAAATACGTATAGCTGTGTGCGGGCCCGCTTGGGTGCTTGCGTGTAGACTTTGTTTTATCCTTACGAAACTTGATATTTAAACGTAAAAATAAACCTTTCATGTAAACTAAGAGAGTAGGGGTTTATAAATGGAACATAATATGAATTTGGAAATATCTTGTTAACATACGTTCCATTGAAAATTCCTTCCCTACAATTTTTGCCTTAAACTAGTATTCAATAAACTCCTTTTGTCTAATGTAATTTATTTTTTGGTTGGTGAAATAGAGAATATATTGTGAGATAAGGTAATTTGTATGTCATTCCAGCTCTTTTATCATTTTATATATTTAGTTTACGTGGCCCCTGTGAGACGGACATTTTTATTTTTAAACTCCTTTACAAACATGCTGAGTTTTCAGGTTTCAACTAATTCACAAATGCAGGGAGTTTAGTTCTCTACCCTCTTGGTTTTTCATTTAAGCCTCGTTGTTGTATAATAACTCCGCTTGGAAAGACAAGCCTCCATGATTGGGGTCGTTATACAAGCACAAACATCCCCTCCGCTCCTGTTTTTGAAGAGAAGAGATTTTAGACTCCTTTTGATGCTTTCCCTTGGCGCATAAGTTAGACTCATTTCGAGCGGCTTTGATGTTGGGAATCCTCGTTGAATTAATCCATTTACAGCGGAGGCCTGTATGAAAATTCAAATATAATTGCCGAGTATGGGCCAAGGCTCGACACACGCAGCAAGGGTGAGCGAAGGCGTGTGATTGGTCAGCCGAGCTGAGGAGAGGGGGTGGCGGCTCGAGATCAAAGGGCAGTTAATTAGAACGCATGCGCACTAGAGATGCTGGACAAAGCAAACATGGATGGCGTCAAGAGCAGCCCTTTGCTAATCAGGGGGGAGCGTGCCTTGACTTTTCATCTTGACTCTCTCTCCTCCCCCACTCTATCTAGCCGGCATTTGCTTTGATTACAAGCATGGAAGGCTCTCTAACCCCTGCCTATGCAGATAATCATCTTCTGATATGATAATGTATCAACACTTACTCTCTTCACACATTGACACCTGAATCCTGATCCTCCCCTAATCTTCGGCCTCACTCTGCTATATACTCACCATCAGTCGCCATAAAATATCTGAAACAAAATAACGAATTTCATATCAATTCATACAAAAAAAGCAGTCATGTGCTTTATAATAGAACAATTATTGAATATTGAGATTACATGTACAAACCAAAAAACAAGATTTGAGTTCCAAAGAACCGAAATCCCTCTTTTCACAACTGTACTTTTATCCAGATTCCTTTTTAGTGGTACTTATAAAATTAAAACAGCAATATTACATTTCCCGGACCATTGTTTCTTTATTTATATAATAAATCAACTGATCAACCCGTTAATGGACTTTAGCGCATATTTTGAATAACTTACTCGTTCGGTCCTAAGATCTTTTGTGATTTTTCAAGACAATTGACGAGGACTATATACTCCATTTAATCTCTTTCAGGGGACTTAGCTCTCACGATAATTTCATCACTAAATTGCCCATTTCATAGCCCAACAACTGTTCTCCTCCTGATATCTTTGTAGTACTGGGCTCACATAACTTTGATTTGATCAGTTTTAGAGTGAAGATTTCCTAGTTCACCTACAAAAGAATCCAGTCTGCTGTCTGAATCAATGGCCAAGAGTTTTAGCGTCCTTCCGGAACCCAACCGACTTTTTCGCGCTAGTAAATCCATCTACACCCTCTTGCGTTATTTTTGCATCATATATGCTTTAATACGAAATAGTCTTATTCTTGTTTTCCTTTATAGCAGTCTCACTCCACCTATGTTTCTTTCCTTTATTGCCCTTCAATTTCATCATAAAACCAAGTTTTACTTTTCGGAAAAGTTTTTTGAGCCAGCACCCCCTGAGCCATTCCTTTCATCGTTTTTTTCCCTTCTATTTCCCCCAATTCCAAGCCTCTTTTTATTTAAGGCATGTCGTAGAGGGTGACTGAAATATGTGCAAATCCTGTGGAAGTGTACACCGACGAAGTTGGATCCAAGGTTAGACCAAATACCATTTGAGTCAGTGAAGCAGTTTCATGACATCAGAAGGCCATGTGGAAAACTCGTTGATCTCATACAAATGATATGAAGTCAGTCCAATAAGTCTGTCAATCTTAAATAGAATGCAAGTGTTAAAGAGTACAGAGATTTTGTGGAGGCATTGTGGTTATGCCAATAGTATTTGCAGGAGTATCAACTGCAGAACTTCGTGGAATGTTTTGATGTCCAGGTAGCCGCAACTTAGTTATTTTTGTTTTTTATTTGACTTAGGATCCAGATTACCTAATCTTGTTTGGATGGCGGCTACCTACTGGTGTTGACAAATACTTATGGATCTCAAATTTGATTTCATATTTCTTTACTAATAAGAAGCGTATGTAACAACATCATCAAATTTACGTTGGAAAAGTGATGATGAGTGATATACCTACTGAAAAGTGAAAATCCCATGAGTAGGAGGGTGATACATTCAGATTGAGGGACACATATTAAATCTGTTCTATTCTTTAGCCTGTTGTATTATATCAAAAGTTATATTGTAGTAAAAAATGTTATACTGGTCAGGAGGATTATGTAATTAACTGTTATCTGTCTGCCGTCTTTGAACTTAATCTTATGGTCAAAATAATTTTTCTTAGCTACGGGATCAAGAATGGTGGCAATACATTGAATACAAGGCATTTTATGCAATCAAACCGATAGAGAAAGAAACGAGTCCTTGGACAAACCAGTACTTGGATATTATTGATCGCCCACTTCTAGTCATGGGATTTCTATTTGGAAGTAGGGAAAATGTGGTGAGCTGATATCAGTAGTTTGAGATGACCGTCCTTTGGAAATATTGTTAGTTTGCGCAGCCCCTATTCAGTCACCGCGTAAGTAATCCCAGCTGTTTCAGGTCCTTAACACATAGCGACATGCAGGCTTTCTTGCATAACTACCACCGCGAAGTCAATAGCACGTACATTGTATTGACAAGTATTACATTAGAGTGTGTATATTTATGTCTTGTGGTCGATTGTTATGCTATATTCAAGAGCATTTCTTGAGCTCCTCCATAGCCTCTTCACCAGTTCCCCTCTTCTGAAAATCGTTATCTACATTACCCCTTCAGGCCATTAAAGGCATTATGGACCATTTACTGTAATTCATTAGGGTCTGAACTGTCTCCGAAAGGCAAACCCATGCACCTGAACCTTCAAATTTGAGACTAAATGTTGGAAGACGTCAGCTACAACTATCTGTGAGCTTCCCGAATCAGAGTCTGTCTTTGAAATCCAGGAGGGCAAATGGTTTTTGTGAACAGAGTGTATGTATTCTCCTGAGAGTGCTTGATTTCATGGACGGGTACTACATATTAAAGGATTTTCTTGAAGGGAAATCAGAGTTATGACGCGAATTATGAAAAATTTCATCAAATGTCTATCTTTCCTAGGAGATGACGAAAATTATGTCCGTCTAAAACTAAACACACACACGAACGAGTCAACGCTCGAGCCGTCGAAATTCTTGTTTGATCGTTACAAATCTCGACATAAAACGGGTTTTTGAAAACTAAAGATTAAGATCGTCAATGGTTAAAATTGTACGAGTGAGAGGAGGGGCAGCGCGAGGTTAGAATAGAGAATTTCGAAAATTGGTAATATTGTCGTAATTATATATGTTTTATGAAAAATGTTATGGAGCTGATATTATTTTAAATTTAAGTTCCTATAAACGTTTTATATACAGTGTTTCTTGTTTTAAATATTAACCGAGATATTTATATTTGTTGTGTTTCACCCTTCAGTAAACCCCCACTCCTACTCATGGCATAATAGGAATAACCAGTTGTATAATGACATAGTTCATTCGAAGCTTAAATACCAAATATTCTTTCCATTGAATTGTGTGAGATATATGCAAATATTCTCTGCGTAATCTAATATTACACGTTGTAAACTACATGGCTCTTATTGGCTCTACATTTAACCGTATCATGGAAAACTAAAGATTCTATTTGTTAATTGCTGAAATCAAAGGACATAGGAAGAGAATCATTAAAAATTCCTCAGTTACTATGAATTGGATTAAAAATTATATATAAACGATCTTGTTGAAATATTGATTTCCTACAATTGTTGTTCTATAAATGTTTTCTCTTACTCAAATATCAACCGAGAAATGAGTTTTTTTGTTACAACATTTCGTAAAACCTCCACTCCTACTCATCCGATTTTTACCTTGAGTACCTCAGGCACTAATCATCTCATATTTAACTTACCTTTTAATTCCAGTTTACGTAGTCTTCTTAATTCGGGAGAAATAGAGAATATGTGGTGAGCTGAGACCACCATCAGTGGGAAATCTTGGTTTACACAGCCCTTGAGAGAAGATTATTTTATTAAGGAAGTTTGGGTTCTGCCATATTCACAATTTTGTTGGGCTTCTTAAACAGTTTAATCGAGCTCACAGATGGTTCCGGCACCTATTCCACAATAGCCGAATGTGAGGGGAGAATTGTGGTCTCATAAACGACCCCTGGGGTTAATCTAGGGTCCATTTTGAAATCGTATAACCCTCTAAAACTCATTAGACCGTTTCCTCTGCCTCAGAATGCAGATGCAGCAGTTATCCTAGGGTTTGAGAATTGCTTTTGGAAGGCATCACTATTTAATGAGATTGGGCACCGCCGTAAAGAGTGCTTCCCGCCAGCCTGGTAATGAACAGCTTGATTTTCGTAAATTATACTTGTAATACTCCTCCATAAGAAGTTGGTAACCTACTGGCGAGCTATCGGGACTTTTTGATGAAATACTTCAAAAATTCATACCCAATGACGTTACATGAAGCCCAGCTAGCCATTTGTCAATTACAAATTTTATTTTTATCACTGATAGGTACCAACAATTAGACAAATAACCTTTTATCCACCCCCCCCCCGCACCACTTGACATTCCTTATTAGCCATTTTAGCCGATTTCTTTAAAGGAAAATCAGGTAATCAGATTTTGTACATGTCGCTATTTTCGTAAAATGTTTTCGATCAGCCACAGACCGATCCACCTGTTAATTCTCTAGCTGACTGACTTATTGTTTGAAAGTTGCACAACTGGAAATGTTAATGGCTGAGGTAAAACTAAAAATAGAGATTGTTAATTGATTGAATTGGACAAGGGGGTGTGGTTGGTCACGAAAATTCTGAATATTACCGTTATTTTGAGACAGCTCGGGACATTGTATAAAACCATTATTATTGCAAATTTAATTTCTTATTAACGATATTCTAGAACATTACCGGGCTTTTTTTTATTCAGTCAACAGTAAATGCCCACGTCTACTCATTTTCTTCTAACAATAAGAAGATATAACATGAAACGTGGTATTCCAAATATAAAAAAGCCGTCACGCCAGGGGCTGCGTAAACTAACAGAATTCCCAAATATTGGAATAACGCACTACATATCACATCTTAACATATATCCTCTATTTCAAAAAACTCCGATGAGTAGAAGTGGGTAGTCAATAAAATCTTAATTGATGGCGGTATCACACTATTTGCAAGTGTCTCGCACAATAAAGGTCTGTTGAAAACAATTTTTGGTATTTATGCTTGGAAAAAGACTTTCCATGATATATTTTCTTATTTTTAAGGTGCATGACTGAAATCTAGAAAAAGCCAACATCTCGGTTAATAATGAAGATAGAAAAACATATAACTAACAATATTTACCGATCCAGGTACCGATAAAAAATGAATGCGACTGCTACGTGCATTCGCACTGAATGTGCATTTTACTTTCTACACTAAATGACAATTCCTATCAATACCATACTCGATTTTTCACTAGGAATTTTCTATATTAAAAGTACCATGATTCTAAAAATCCACTAGTAATATTCTAACCCATCGGATAAGCATTAAAACAAACTAGTCTGTTGCCAGATGCCATCATTACTGGGTCATCTCCGAGTGCATTTGGCAATTTGTTTCGATGGGAGAGCACCATATTAAATTCCGGCAAAAGTTGTACAGGGTAGTTTCTCGAGCTATCGAAGCTATTTTATAGCCTGTTTTCTATAGTCCATTGGTCAGGCTTATGTACTCAAAATCAGCCATTAATGACGGAATTATACCCACAAACGTGCAATAGTATTGATATATACTTGCGGAAACAGCCCGATACTTTATATTACAGTCAATCATAAATAAACACCAACTCAAAGGGAATGTAAAAAAAAAAAAAAAAAACAGTTTACTACCGAACATAAAAAAAAAGGTAATTACTGCAATTAGCACATGGTACATAACAACTGTGCTATGTAATCATGAGTGAGAGCTGATTAACATAATCATTATCTTCGAATCCCATTTTAGTTTGATTCGCTCCATTGATTGCTTTAGGTCAGCCTGATCGACACGAGACCTAATCGTCCAAGAAAACAAAAATCTGAACTTTCATGACGAAGTACCATTATTCATTCTATCATCAATCAATCCCCACGCTTCAAAGCTATTGATTACTTTGTCAATTGATTTCAAGGTTATATAGATGGCTAATATTTCAGACAACAATAGATTTACAGCTGTGAAATCCAATCACCAATAGGTTAGTGAATATTGGATAAATAGTCAGTCACATATACTTGTTTAACGACACATTTAGATGACCAAGAAAAGTTCCAGAGATTTAAATGAATTTTCTTCATTGGGCTTATAAGTGGCGGGGGATTTACTTAGCGTTAATGTAAATTGAATAAGTACCTACGCGACCTAGGAGTGAATGATAACAGATAATGGGTATGAAAGAAATTGATATTCTTTTATAAGTGTATCTAATGAAGAGAAAAAAGTCCGTCATGCAGGAGCTGCGTAAACTAAGCAGGTTTCCCTCGTAAAGTTATACAATAGAGATATCTCCATACGAGTCTCGAACAGTTACGGAAACGACCGAACTAGCTTTCGCCGGACTCGGATAGCAGCGACCACAGCTCGTCCGTTAGACTTAATAAAAATGCAAATATCTCGGTTACTATTCTCGATAAAGAATAAATGTATATAACAATATTTATAGTAAATTTAATTTTCAATAAGTTTGGTTCTATACAATTTTTCGATCCGACGTATAGTAATGGAAATATTTCGAATTTTCGAAATCCCCCCTCCCACTGGTCCGATTTCAGCCGTTAACAAACTTTATCTTCCTTTTTACTTAAAACGATTAAATACCGAGTTTGGTGACGATTAAACAAAAATTGCGACCGCTAGAATGCTAACAGACATATATATATATATATATATATATATATATATATCGTTTTGTACGGACTTCATTTTCGTCCTTTCCTGGGTAGGATCGATGGAGATTTGATGACATTTTTTGAAAATCGCGTCATGAGTACGACCTCAATAGCTGATTCCCGTTAAGCGAAATTTGCTAAAACCGTTGAGTTTGACTTTATTTAATTTCTTTTATCAATTCAATTTATTAATTTTATTTGTATTTATCTTCCTTATTCATATTTTTATTTTATTATTTCATAATTTTATGTTATTTTATTATTTCATTTTATTTTTATTTTATTATTTCATAATTTTATGTTATTTTATTATTTCATTTTATTTTTATTTTATTATTTCATAATTTTATGTTATTTTATTATTTCATTTTATTTTTATTTTATTATTTCATAATTTTATGTTATTTTATTATTTCATTTTATTTTTATTTTATTATTTCATAATTTTATGTTATCTTATTATTTTATTTTACGATTTTTTAAATTTTATTATTTCATTTTATTTCTATTTTATTTTTATGTTATTATTATTTCATTTTATTTTTATTTTATTATTATTTCATTTTATTTTTATTTTATTAATTTTTTATTTGATTATATGGTAATAACCCATTAAATAGTTTATATTGTAAGAATGTATTTAAACATAATCATACATGTAATAACCATGTGTCAATGGAACATATACTCAAATAAATAACTTCTCATAGGGTTACTATGAGGAGAAAAATAAGTGCATATGATAATACCTTAAAGGTCTGTTTCCTTTTCAGGGCTAAAAACAGGAAAAGTCACTCCTACAATAGAAAATATCAACTTAACTTAGATTCTACCATTAATATTGAAAAAGAAAGAAAGAAATAAGTCGTCCGTTTATGGTCAGACCACTGGAGATGTCTAGTAAGTAAAAAATTCCTTTTCCCGATGTTTCGGAAGTAAATTATTTCTGTCATTAAGGTCTGATAAACAAACAAATAAAACTCTCACAGTTAAAGAAAACTTTCGAATGAAAACGTCAGTATCAAATGTAGTTTGAAAGACAGTTCAATTTTTTTGTTAATTAAAACACTTTTTTGGGTTCTTTCAGTCCACCATAATTTTTAATTGCGTGGATAAAATAGTATTTTCTTTGGATTGGCCTACTTTATGGAAGCGAAAGTTAGGACTCTTCACAAAAGGGAATATAATGGATTGGAAGGAATGAAAATGTTATTTGGTGTCAGGGTCACCAGAACAAATTGGACTAAGACTCTAATGTCTTAGACTCCGTAATCTAAGACTCCGGACAGATGTGGGGGGTTTGGAGGAGGGGCATTTTGATAACTTTTAATATCACCTTAATTATGCGTGGGATCGAGAACTTATATGGAACCAATCTTAATGAAAGTGTAATGTTCGATAAATGTTGTTATGTGCGTTTTTTCAACATTATTAACCGAGATAATTGCTTTTTTTTTTAATTCTCGGCCTTCAATAAACCCCACTCCTACTCATGTCGCCCTAACAATAAGCTGTTATATCATGAAACACTTTATTTGAAGCGTAAATACCAAATATTCTTCTCATTAAACCTTTACGCTTTGAGATAAATGCAAATACGTGAGCACGTGGGAAATCTGTTTATTTAACACAGCCCCTGCGTAAATAAGGCATGAAATTTAAAGTTGATATGTGACGTTTTGTGGGTCACGAGCCCTATGTAAATATCGGATTTGTAAAATTGGAAGTGTAGAGGAGAATGAAAGCTAAAATAATGCTTCTATCTCAGTTAATATTTGAGATAACATGTATAAAACATCAATTATGGAATATAAAATTTCTAATTAGATAGGCGTTCTAAAGTTGTTCGATGCAAAACATAATAATTAAGTAAGGTGATTCCTTTATTTTATACCATCAGTAAAGCCCCCTTGTCCGATGAAAACAATAGGTTGTATTTCAGATTCCTCCTGATAAATCAGGATTCTTGGTATCATGTTTAATGGGGTTGTGTGTAGGACAGAGGGTGCAAAATTGTGTGAAAACTAACAAATGAAATTTTGGATAATATTAGAGAAGAAATAAATAGAACGATAATTAGGTGGAGGTGCATAAAAATTGGATATATAAGATCTTTTAATCCAACCCAAAATAACAGATATATTTCCAATTTCCGATTTCCACCTTCTCCTTGCCTGGTTTCAGCCGTTCAAGAATTTGATCTTTTTTTTCTCATTAAACGGTTAAATACCGAGTTGGTAATGATAAAACAAAAACTTTTGACCTCTAGAACGCTAACAGACAAAAAAATGCACATAGTTTTGAAAGAACCTCATTTCTGTCATCTCCTCGTTATGATTGATGGAAATTTGAAGACATTTTTTGATAATTGCGTCATGAGTACAGGCTCAATTGTTAATTTCCCTTGAGCTCAAATGTAGAATCTCAATATCCCTTTTATTACACGATATGTATATGATATCTAGTTTCATCTCCTTCGTACAATCGATGGACATTTAAATTTTGTTTTTTGAAAATCCAGTACAAAGTTAATAGCTGATTTCATGAAAAATAGTATACCAAGCGTTATTAAAATACATCCAGGCTTTTAATACGAAATGAATAAAGGCAGTACTTAAAGAATCACATCTTTCCTAATTCATGACATAAATAAAATTAATAAATACTCACCTACTGACATGCTGAATGGGACGCTGAATAACTGACGCTGAACAAGAACTGCGGGATCCTGTTGCCACATTGTTGTCACATTTCTTGTTGGCCTGGAAATTTCCTTGGATAAACTCAATAATGTTACCCCTAACCTAAAAAAGGAAAAAATCATTTGAGACTTAACTCTCTCTTTCTTTTATTTTTAGTGCTTCAGCATCAGTTTTGAACACTGCCTACACCTAACATTATATAGACTATTTACTGATTATTAATTGATATTAGCTTGTTATTTATAAATGTCCTTTAATGAGATAGTTTGAAAGAAACATTACATATATAGATACATAGAAACATTACTTAGTTGCTAATAAGTCAATGCCAAAGGTTCTATAAAATTTTTAGTTTTAGCGTGGTTCTATAACATTTTTCAGCCCGACGTATAATAACGGAGATACTTCGAAATCCCCCCCACATGTATATATATATATATATATATATATATATATATATATATATAGTTTTTAAAGGAACTCAGTTTTGTTACCTTCTGGGAAGTATTGATAGACAACTGAAGTAATATTTGTATATATTGTGTCATGATATGGCCTCATTACCTGATTTCCCTTGGGGGAAATCTGCTGAAATGTAGAATCCCAATATCTATTTTATTATTCGTAAGAAAAAACGCCTCGTTCCTTCACTATTCTTTATTCGTTGTGACAGAGCGCTTTCAGAGCATACGCTCCATCATCAGTCACTGCTGGCAAACAAATACCATAAAAACGTTGTACAATATGTCATTTAATTGAAAATTTAGAAAATATGTACATGTCGATGGTCAAGAGTTAAAAACATACAACTTTAAATTACAACCTAAAAATTAGTGTAGTGAATATTTTCAGATATAAGAAAAACTATTTTCACAGATTAAAATTAAAAATTAAAAACTTGTCCAGTAAGAATATATACACAATTTCAATAAATAGTTAAAATAAATAAATTAATATTTACAGTTAAAATTCTAAAATAGAATAAATAGTAAAAAAACGAATAGTTCAATTAAAATTAAAAAACAAAAATGAAGGAACTACCACCGGTTGTCATTGTCTCGCTTATATATTTTTTTTCTTTTTTTACGTTTTTAGTACGTATTGCTTTCTGTAGCTACTCCGGTGGTTGTTCCTTCATTTTTTCATTTTCGGGTTTTTTAATTTTAATTGGACTATTTGTTTTTTACTATTTATTCTATTTTAGGCTTTAAGTAACTGATTCATTACATAATAAAATATTGTTAATATGAGATAAGTAGGAGTGGGGGTTTATGACAGTTGAAAATATGTACTTGTAAGGGAGAAAATACACGTTTATGTAATATAATATTTAATGAAAAAAGTGTATATGCAATTATTATTTAGAATCAGTAAGCATTTTGCCAGTATTAAAAAATGAACAATACTTATTAATTTTTGGCCAAATATAAAGGCAGTTAAAAATATTAAGCCAGTAGTAAGAAGTGTAAATAAGTACAACGTAACTCGTGTTACTAGCACACATCTTTAAGTAAATATAAATAAATAAAACTGTATTTATAGGTTTTGTTAAGAAATAATTGTATAGAAAATTAGTAAGTTTAATACCCTTAGGATATGACAAGAGCGGTATTTACAATATATTAGTTGATATTATTTAAGTCAGAAATTAAAACAGGAACTTGTAAACAGCATTACCTACATGTAAAGGTCATAATAACCTAGTTGTTCATTGCCCAAATCATATTAATCCTAATCCTATATATAATTTTGAACGGACCTCATTTTCGTCATCTAGATAGGATCGTTGGACATTTGAAGAAAAATTTCGAAAATTGCACGACCTCAATAGCTGATTTCCCCTAAGGGAAATCTGCTAAAAGGTAGACATCTGTATGACTTCATTAAAACTATACACGAAAGAAAACAAACACATAAATGGACTGCTTACTCAAATACTAACTGGACATGGACCAATTAAATTTTGATCTGACAGATAACAATACGTGTGACTGCGACCACAAATATACGTGTAGACCTTATTATTGAAAACGAACGACTTTAATAAAATCCATTGTTCTTCAGAACGGAACTTGGTCAGCTACTAAACTGAAATTATTGTTTGAACAAAACTGTGACTTTGTGACTATCTTAAAATATTTAGAATTGAACTGAACTGATGTATTCAAATTTCATCTACTTATCAATTTTATTTTATTACTCCTATTTTTTTATTATTTTTTCATATTCTATTAATATTCTTTACTGGTTCATAATTGTTAATTTCGTTTACTATAATACTTTTATTTTATTTTTATTAAATTTTTTTATATATAAAAATTGTAATTTGGTTTGATGTTTAAAAAGAGGAGAAAAACGATACTAATATACCAATGTATTGTCATTATTGACGAAGCATGGAAAATAAATTCATCTACTACAGGGGTGCTGCAGAATCGAAAACATTAAAAACAAAATGATGTGTGAAGCAGGTTGAGATATATAGTCGTAAATTTCAAGAAGACTGAAGGAGTGGAGCTAGTTAAGGGAAGCGGCGATAAGAGCGCTGGTGTCGCCCTGCTGGTACTAGTAATCGCCACTAGAGTGCGCCTGCCTCTTGGACAAACATTCAAGCCCCGTTCTCCCGCCAATACTCCACACTTACAACTCCATCTCCAAATGAATCTTTCAATGCAATTCAAAGTCCGTCACGCCGGGGCTGCGTTAACTAAGCAGATTTCCCACGTGCGTCACATATTTGCATTTATCTCAAAACGTAAAAGTTCAATGAGAACAGGCTAGGATTTAGGCTTGTTGCCGCCTTAGGCCCCGTTCGATGCGCCACCCTTTTTGATAATAAAGTTCATTTAAATGAATTCCATTATTTTTATTTTAAAATCACTTTATTTATTTAAACATACTTTTTTAAATATAACCAATAAACATTACAGATAAATAAGTTATAAACTTCAGACAGATAAATAATAAATATTTTTTTTAATATGAATCAATTTGAAAATTTTTTTTTCCTGGCTTTGATTCGCGCAAAAACGTCGATTATATCGTCATAATTAATTTCTTGGACTAGTTGAGCTTCAATAGACAATATTATTATTATTTCACACTAAAAACAAGTTGAGAAGTTATTCAGATTTAGTAATTTCAAAACGCGTTATACACGTAAGGTTAATCTCACTAAAGGAACAGAAAGTAAAGAACATTACTCGACAAAGACTATAATTAATCTATTAAAAAATTACCATCTTACCCATACAGATTGAGAAGTAAATTAATGAATTATAATATATTCTATAGAACATTTTTTATAAGAACTAATCTGAACCAATTTTTGAAAATGATTGTCTTTATTTTTTTTTTTTGCCTCTGAAATTTTGGCATTTCAAAACTTTTGCCCCCCTTCAAATTATGCCGCCCTAAGGCCCAGGTCTCACGGGCCTAGGCGTAAATCCATCACTGAATGAGAACAATATTTGGTATTTAGGCTTCAAATAAACTGCTTCATAACATAATAGAATTTTGTTAATATGAGATTTACTAAAGACCAAAAATTAAAAAATGCAAATATCTCAGTTAATAATCAAGATAGTGAAAACATGTACATGACAACATTTATATAACAATACATTTTCAATAAGATTGGTTCTGTACAATTTTTCGATCGCACGCATAATAACAGAGATATTAAGAATTTTCTAAATTCTCCCCCTCTAAACGCCCCCTCCCCCTGGTCTGATTTCAGCAGTTAACGAAATTGATCTTTCTTTTTGTATAAAACGATTATATATCAAGTTGGGTAACGATAAGACAAAAATTGCAAACGCTAGAGCGGTAACAGACAAATATATGGCTATATATATATATATATATATATATATATATATATATATATATATATATATATATATATATATACAGTTTTGAACAGACCTCATTTTCGTCATCTCCTGGGTAGGATCGGTCATTTGAAGACAAATTTCGAAAATCGCATCATGAATACGACCTCAATAGCTGATTTCCCTTAAGGGAAATCTGCTAACAATCCATCACGTAGGGAAGGCTGAAGCTAAGGAGATTTCCCATTTGCTTGCATGCCACGCTAGTGACCTCATCTCACATTATATTTTCTGTTTCTAAATAAAAACCCCATGCGTGAGTGGGGTTAACTGAAGGCTAAAAGAAAAGTCCGTCACGCAGGTACTGCGTAAACTAAGCAGATTTCCCTCGTGTGCCACGTATTGGCATTTATCTGGAAAAGTAAAAGTTCAATAGGAACAATATTTGCCATTAATGCTTCAAATAATGTGCTCCATAATATAACAGCTTATTTTTTAATATGAAATGATTAGGAGGAGGGGTTTACTGAAGACCGAAAACTATAAAACACAAGTATCTTGGTTAATAATCGTTATAGGGAAAAAATGAACGTATCGTTATTTATAGAACATGCCATTGAAATAAGATTGGTTCTATACAACTTTTCATCCGACGAATAATAACAAAGATATTAAGAATTTTCGAAATTTCCCCCTCTAAATCAAGATTTCTCTACTCTTACTGTGCCATGCTTAATATGACTTTGGTCTCTATCGATGACTATTCTCTAATAATTTCATAATGAAAAGCCACCTCTAACCCCCCCCCCTCCCACTGGTCGGGTTTCCACCATTAACGAATTTGATCTTTGTTTTTACATAAAACGCTTATATATATAGAGTGGTGAGTGATAAGACAAAAATTAAGATGGCTAAATCGGTAGCAGACAAATATATATATATATATATATGTGTGTGTGTGTGTGTGTGTGTGTGTGTGTGTGTGTGTGTGTGAGTGTATATATATAATTATGAACGGACCTCCTTTTCGTCATCTACCTTTGACATTTCAAGAAAATTGTCGAGAATTGAGTCATGAGTACAACCAAATAGCTGATTTCCTATAAGGGAAATCTGCTAAAAATAGATAGTACCAATAACTCTTAGCTTAGAAAAAAATTCTAAATGTTTCAATTCGAGTCTTAATAACACAGATGTTATGAATTTTTGAAATCCCCTAAGCCTCCCCCCCCCCTCCCTATCAGAGATGTCAGCCTTTAACGAAAATGATCTTTTGTGTTGAAAGAAACTATTAAATATGGAGTATGGTATAACTCAAATATCAATGTAAAATTTTAATGTTACCCAACCTATTGGCTTAAAGGTCCGTTAGAAAGAATATTTGATATCTAAGCTTGGCATATTGTTAATGTACTATGACCAAAACGGAGAGGGGGTTTACTGAAGATTGAAAATAAAAACACACACAAAAAAAAAAAACAAATTCCAATCTCTGTTAATAATTAAGATAGAGAAAACGTATGGGGAACTAAATTTATAAAAAGTTAAATTTCCCGGAAGATTGGTAGTATAGAAATTTCGACTCATAGTAAAAGAGATATTTCGAATTTTTGAAGTTTCCCTCTCTAACCACTAGTCAGATTGCGGGTTAGCGCTGAAACAAGCAAATATATAATTTGGAACGGACCACATTTACCTCATCTTCTAGGATCTCTGGACGTTTGAGGACATTGTTCCAAAATCACGGCATGAGTACAATCTTAATAGATAGTTAAGAGTAAGGGAAATCTGTTAAAAGCCCGTCACTAAGTGGAAGCATAAAATGAATCTATTTCCCTCAAAAACTCCATGTTAGAAGTCAAATCTTGCAGAGATTACGTCATCTTCTATTCTCTATTTGTTATCTTCAACCCAACGTTAACACTTGAACTTGAGCTGTAAATGGTATATTTAGAGATATAATAGCTTAATATTAAAATCTATAAGTAACAGCGGAGGCTTACTGTTGTCAAAAATTAACTCTTTTAATACTGGATTCTCTAGAAGACAATTTTGTGGGCCCTCAGAATGAAATTATTAAAATTTTTGTATGTATTTTACTTTTAATTTCCCGAACAAGCTCCTCCTCAAGCAATATATAGGGTACCGACCTATATCCTGAGTGTGTACATTTGAACGGGCATTGTGTCTGGAAATGGTTGAATGAATATTATTATTTATTAACGTCCAGTTTTCGCTACTAGAGCTAATTGGGACTGGTAATCTACAGGTTACCACCCTTTTCTAGCCATGGTGGGACTAAGGATTTGTATTTAATGAGTTCCTCACTAAATAAATTCCTAACTGCCCAGGAGGGAATAAATATTATACATTTGGTATATTCAACTTCTGCTTGTGCCCGACTTCGTATATCATTTTTTAAGTGAGGTAAAGAGGTAACGGTAAATAAGAACAGTACAACAGTCCTAATATTTTGAAAAAAAAAAAAATAATTATTTCAGGGAATCATTATAAAATTTCTGAGAGGTACAAAAGAGAATGGGAGAGAGTGCTGTCAATAGTTAACAAGTGTCAGCTATTTGGTTGATGTAGGAGGGAAAACGTGGAGAATCCCAAGAAACCTCCCCTTGCTGGCACATTGCCAAACTCCGTATGTTTGTTATTGTTGAAGGTTTTTTCCATTGAACGGGCCTTCCTCCATTTATACAAACAAATACTTCCATTAGTATGAAAGATAAATATTCATAAGTTCATCCAATAAAAGAACAATTAAATAGTAGCCCGCCAAATTTGGACTATAAGTGAACAGAACTTCTTTGCACTTTTCCTTCAATTTTTGAAGAGGAGATGTCTTGCCAAAATATATCTCTTTAAAGTGGCTCCCTGTTGTTGGTAATCCATTTTTACTTAATTCCTGTTTGCAGTGAATTATTTGATTAGTTTAGTGTCGTTGGAAACCAAGGTTAATCAGAGTTCCTGTGAGCAGGAATTACCGACATATGACGAGCACTGGTCATTCTAATCTCTATTTCCCTCTTAGTAATTTTTTCCATGTAAATAAAAGTCCGTCACGCAGGGGCTGCGTAAACTAAGCAGATTTCCCACGAGAAGTTTTACAATAGAGAAATCTGCCTAATAACAACTGTAGTAGTAAGAAACCTCTAAACCTAAAACATTATTTAGGGCGTAATAACCCAGTAGTTTCTAGCCCCAAAAAACAGTTAACCTAACCTCTAAACCTATTCACGAGGGACGAATAGTTATAGAAACGGCCGCCAGAGCTCTCGGCGGAAAGTCCGAACATAGCCTACTGGTGACCACACGCAGAATACAAATGCAAATATCTCGGTTAATATTCAAGATACAGAATAAATGTATAGAACAATATTTATAGTAAATTTAATTTGCAATAAGATTTATTCTATATAATTTCGATCCGACGTATAGTAACGGAGATATTTTGAATTTTCAAAAATCCCCCTCTAAACCCCCCCTCCCACTGGTCTGATTTCAGCCATTAACGAACTTGATCTTCCTTTTTACATAAAACGATTAAATTCCGAGTTTGGTAAAGATCAAACAAAAATTGCGACCGCTAGAGCGTTAACAGACAAATATATATATATATATATATATATATATATATATATATATATATAATTTTGAACGGACCTCATTTTCGTCATCTCCTGGGTAGGATCGATGGACATTTGAAGAAATTTTTCGAAACTCGCATCATGAGTACGACCTCAATAGCTGATTTCCCTTCAGGGAAATCTGCTAAAACTGAGATATTAGACATAACCTCTTAACTTGAAAATCGTATTTGTAGGAGTAAGGGTGTACTGAAAGGGGAAAATGATACATTTCAAATGAGTTCCCTAGTTCAGAGGTACAGAAAAATGTATATATCAAGAGATGCAGTTCATTAGTTTCTTAAAAAGATTGTAAACAAAATCTCATCTCAAAACTATTTTCTGTCCGGCTTATAACAATTTAAGAATTTAAGTTTTGTCTAGTAATGAGCCCGATCCTTAGTTTTACTATATATATATATATATATATATATATATATATATATATATATATATCATTTTGTGTCGGGTAGCCATTCAGTAGGGCGTCCGAAGCTAGGCATCAGCAGAGTGAAGAAAAAAGTCCGTCACGCAGGGGCTGCGCAAACTAAGCAGATTTCCCTCGTGAAGTTTAGTAATAGATGAATATACATACTGCTAACACAAACACCGTGAATAAATACAAACGGAAATAAAAAATGTTTCATCCAATTTCAATAGCTTGCCGACAGGAAGCGCTAGGTTAGAAATGTAAACAAACGGGTCCCGCCTCACACCGGGAAAGAAAAAACAATTACTGAAATATATCAGAATATAACACATTAATTTTATTGAGAACTATTTTACTATATCTCGTACTGTAATTAATAATGAGTCAGAATAATTGTTATCTCAATCAATAAAATTTTAGTAGTCCAAAACTTTAAGTGGGGGGGGGGAGGGGGAGTCACCAGTGCATATTTGCATGTATCTCGTTTAATAAAGGTCTCTTGAATACAATTTTTGGTATTTAAAACTTCCCAATTAATGTGATTTATTATGTTATCAGGAGTGTATTGTTTACGTAACATGAGTAGAAGTGGCGGTTTGGTGAAAACTGAAAAATGCAAATATCTCGGTTAATATTCAAGATAGAGAATAAATGTATAAACAATATTTATAGTAAATTTAATTTGTAATAAGATTGATTCTGTATAATTTTTCGAATCCGACGTATAGTAACGGAGATATTTTGAATTTTCAAAAAATCCTCCCCTCTAAACCCCCCCTCCCAATGGTCCGATTTCAGCCGTTAACGAACTTGATCTTTCATTTTACATAAAACGCTTATAAATCAAGTTTGGATACGATTAGACAAAAATTGCGACCGTTACAGCGCTAACAGACAAATATATATATATAATATATATATATATATATATATATATATATATATATAAAATATACTAGGTAGGATCGATGGACATTTGAAGAAAAATGTCGAAAATTCCGTCATGAGTACAACCTCAATAGCTGATTTTCCCTTAAGGGAAATCTGCTAAAAGTCCGAAACGTACAATTATTCCTTTATCTTCTTGAATTTTTTGCTCACCAAAACTCTGCATGTTGAGCAAGAGCTGCTAAAAACGTGCTGCAGAATTGAAGGTTCGTTGAAATGAAGGACAAGTATTTTCATACTCCAGACAAACAGTTCTTTCACCCCCCCCCCCCCTGGCTATAACTCCCTCATATTCATATTCTGGCCGTCAATAAACTCCGACTTGTTATACGGATAAATGTTTAATTATGAAGTATGGTTTCAATATGGCAAAATATGGGACCACTAGAGAGTGAAAAGACAAACAATATATACATAAAATTTTAATATTCAAACAGATGTTGGTTTGGATCTCATATACAAAGATTCGCGAAAATGATGTGGGTCACCTCAATAGCTTCTTTTTCTAAGGAATGCCCGCTAAAAAATTTTAGCGGACCTCATTTTCCATTACGAATGGCTGATGAGCTATTGAAACAATTTTTCAAAAATCACGTGATTTGTACACACTCTGTATTTGATTTCCCTTAAAGGAAATCTGCAAGTAAAGGCATTGATAAAACATATGAATTCAAAATGTATTCCCCATTCAAGTAGTTTTATGGTAATGCTTTTATGACATGCCCAAGGAAAAATCATGTGTATATGAGGTAAATGAAAGTGGGGGGAAGGGGGTTGTATAAAAAGGGGGCGTCCCTTTGAAAGGGAAGTAGGTCAGATGGAAATGGAATGTATATCCGTGATGCATGCGAGCCCTTATGAACGACAAGGGATGAGAAATGCCGGAGCGAAGATACACTATAGAGCCAGGAATGCCTGGATAATAAGGGGAACACTCAGCCTGGAGGTGACACTTTGCAAAGGACCTCGCACCTTCGCGAGGGAGGAGGAGGAACCCGCCCTTTTCAGAGTGGTTTTGTTGGCAAGAGTGAGGCTGATATTGATGCTAGGCTGTCGGTGGGTGAGGATTGCCCGCATTTGTCCTGTGGTTTTCTTACACAACCTTAGCCCATTTGTAAGAGGGCGAACAAGGCATTACATCACGGGGCCTCCAACACACAGTCAGACGGACCCAACACTTTTCACTCCCATTTCCTCCGTCCTCTTTCTCTTTGTCCCGCGCGGAAAATGGCCTTAAATAATAGACCTCGCTGTATACCCAAGAAATGGCCCATTAGCCACTACTGAAACATTTCCCTACTTCATTCCTATAAATAAGGTTTTCCACTGTCATACCCGTCAAGTAATGAAAATTACGTTGGCCACTGGTGAGCTCATATTACCAAAGAAATAGACTGAACAAGCAATTTTATTCAACAAATATTTATTATAAAATCAGCTAATATATTGAGCCACTGAATCATCAAGAAGAGAACGCGACAAAACGGGCGAAATAAAGAGAGACCATGGACGTAAGCAAGAATAAAGGAAATTGGGTGATCTTACCTTCCTGGGCCATCTGAATTGCTGGCAGAAGAGAGCTCCTGATATTTCTACCTTCTAACGTTAAGGTGACGGAATTCCATTGAGTCGGAAGACAAGCGTAAATAAATACTAAAAAACAAAGGGGGCACAGGTCAGCCATGCGAGTTAATCCATTGGCCTTAATGTTACATCTCAGGTAAGAAAATAAAGGCCTCTTTCCTTCAAAGTTGTTTATTCTATGCGATAGAGCGCTTTCAGTGCAGAAGCTTCGTCATCAGTACCCTACTGGCAAACATTTACCATTAAAAACGTCGTATAAGATGTCATTTAATTAAAAATAATAAATATATGTACATATTGAAGGTCAAGAATTAGAGTTAAAACATAAAACTTTAAGAATACAAATAAGTGTCCCAATTAATGAAGACAAATATTTTTACAGATTAAAACTAAAATTAAAAACTTACCAGCATAATACATACTAGAGTGTTTTTCCAATAAATAGTCAAAATAAATAAATAATAAAAAATGAATATTTACAGTGAAAAATTATAAAACAGGATAAATAGCAAAAACCAAATAGTCAATTTAAAAATTTCAAAAAACACAAAAGTGAAGGAACACACACTGGAGGAGCTACAGAGAGCAATACATATAAAGACGTATAAAGAAGAAAATCTCACATGGTAAACCTAGAGCAATTCGAAAACTAAGAGTGACCATGGATAGGTACATCCAGGCAATCACCAAAAAAAGGCAGGAAGACAAAGACAAGGACAAGATAAAGTAAATCAAGTAAAGGGTTGTACAACTCTAGACGGTGAAGATGGTGCCTTTGCATTGAAAACGCTTGCCAACTGTACTCGATCATCTGTCATCAGCCAGTGACAACGGTCATCACCGACAGATATGACTACAATAAGATAAAGTACTGGATTTCTAAGCATTATAGAGAGGAAATGCTATTGTGCTAAATGTAAAATATATAGAAAGCTTCACTACATGGGACCAGAAGATCTTCTGATGGTATCCAAGAGGCCAGCAATAAGGACGCCGACAACACCATAGGATACGAGAACACCCATGGGGAGTAACTTGCGGGGTTACAGAGGAAAGGACCAGATGGAAGAGGTTTGAAACTACACATTATCTGCTCTGGCTCTAAGATGGAGTTTAGAAAAAAATACTCAAACATCACCAATAGCTAGCTGATTTACACTGTCAATGCGTTTTAGCAGATTTCCCTTAAGGGAAATCAGCTAATGAGGTCGTACTCATGACGTGATTTTCGAAATTTTTCTGCAAATTTCTATCGATCCGAGATATTAAGAATTTTCGGAATTCTCCCACCTCTAAACTACCCCTCCCCCTGGTCCGATTTCAGCCGTTAACGAACTTTATCTGTCTTTTTGTATAAAACGATTATATATCAAGTTTGGTAAAGATAAAACAAAATTTGCAACCGCTAGAGCGGTAACAGACAAATATATATATATATATATATATATATATGTATATATATATATATATATATATATATATATATATATATATAAATATATACAGTTTTGAACGGACCTCATTTTCGTCATCTACTAGGTAGGATCGATGGACATTTGAAGAAAAATTTCGAAAATTCCGTCATGAGTACAACCTCAATAGCTGATTTCCCTTGAGGGAAATCTGCTAAAACGTGACGGACGTGGGAAATCTGCTTAGTTAATGCAGCCCCTGCCTGACGGACTTTTGATATTTAATTACCATTATTTACAACAACAGTACATGTAAAATGTCCGTATACGTTCACCATATGTGAAAGGTTTTGCTCAATTAATCTGTAAGAATAAGTAAAAAAATGCCCGTGAACAATGAAGACCAATCGCACTATTCAGCGCTTATTCAACGGGACCGATCAACTTGCGATAAAATTACAGTGAATTAAGAGATTAGAAACAATAATGTTGTGCCAACTAAGACTATGATTTACCAAAATAGTTGCCAACAGTCAACTCTAATCGCTTTCCAAAATAAAAATCCTTTATATACAGACGGAAGAAAAGTCTACGTAATCGTAAGACAGAATAGGCAGACGAAATGTACTATGTTACTAATGAAAAGAAATTTCGTACATGCACAGCTCTAACAGTTGCTTCTCCATAAGCAACTGTCCATATTTCAAAAATGTGTGGGCACTAAAAAATATGGAAATACCAAAGAAGTGAAGATTTAAACCTTGCTAACAGGTTCTGGGCTTTAATAAAGAAAACCCCCTGAAGTTGTAGGGATGGATATGAGATGGCGGAAGATATGAGGTAAAGGAGGCGCAGCTTCCTAAAGAGATCTAGCGAAGTATGAAGATTTAAGGAGAGAGGGACACTGAAGTAGTGACCAAGAAGGTATCGGAGCTGAAGATTCGCTTTGATCTCTCTTCACGGTAGGGCGAGCGCTTTACCTGTTCTCCCTTGGCAGACCCTTGTCCTTCTGCATGACAGCTAGCCCTTCCAATGCAGGGGTAGATAGGACACACACTCCCTCCCTCACTCAATCCCTAGCCGAGCCTCCTACATTTTCCCCCCGAGTTCATTTCGCCACTCCATAGCAATTTGTTTGGATCCCCCAGTCGTTTCCTTGAGCCAAGTTCAGATTCCCTCGAGACCCATAGAGATTGAAAGTGAAGTATATTTCGGCGAAAAAAAAATCTGATATGGGCACCACATGACACCCCTATACTACTGTTAAATTAAATAAATGTTTGGTTGGACTTCTTTTAAAGTTCCAATTTAGCGGGAATTTTTAAAAATGATGTATATTATGATGTACTTATTAACAGATTTTCCTTAAGGGAAATCAGCTATTGAGGTCGCACTCATGACACGATTTTCAAAAAATTTCTTCAAATGTCCATGGATCCTACCCAAGAGATGGCGAAAATGAGGTCCGTTTGAAATTATATATATATATATATATATATATATATATATATATATATATATATATATATATATATTTATATGTCTGTTAACGCTCTAGCGGTCGCAATTTTTTTTTATCGTTACCATACTCGATATTTAAACTTTTTATGTAAAAAGACAGATCAAGTTCATTAATGGCTGAATCAGACCAGTGGGTGGGGGGGGGGGGTTAGAGGGGGATTTTCGAAAATTCGAAATATATCTGTTACTATCCGCCGAATCAAAAAATTGTATAAAACCAATCTTGTAAATTAAATGTACTATTAATATTGTTATATACATTTATTCTCTATATTAACCAAGATATTTGCATTTTTCAGCCTTCACTCCTACTCGTATTATATAAACAATACTCTGTTATTTAATAAACCACATTATTCGAAGTTTAAATACCAAATATTGATTTCCAAAGACCTCTATTATACCAGATACATGCAAATATGTTCTTGTGACCCCCCCCCGTCTTAAATTCTTGGACTACTAAAATTTGATTGATTGAGATAAAAATTATTTTGATCAATTATAAATTACAGTTTATATATATATATATATATATATATATATATATATATATATATACTAGCGGACCCGGCAGACGTTGTTCTGCATGATATATCAAGCGATTAGGATATTAGATTTAATAATATTATGTTTAAAACAAAAGCTACTTTTAATAACACAAAAAACAACATTTGTTATGTGCACGTTAGCCTAAAAAGAAATAGAAAATAAAATATAGTGAAAACTGGGTATGCAAAATGAAAAGGAAAAATGAGAGAAGGAAAAGAAGACGTTTTACTTCTATGATTATCTGGTAGAATGCGCACTACACGTTTTCACAAAACAAATAGTTGTAGACCAGTAATTGAAATAAATCAACAACCTCAACAATACTAATTCAAATACATAAATCTAAATAAAGAAAAGAAAATTATTGCGACGTTCAAATCAGAATAAAATAAATTTGGATAATAAATAACAGTGTCTGAAAGTGAAAACCTCTCGTAGCTGCAAGCAGCTTTATTTAGATAACATACTTAAACTCTAAGGTCATACATTTATAATAAACATATTAACATTTCATTACATTTCCAATAACCTCGCCCTTCGACCCCCCTGCTCCATCTGGCGTGCCGATCTGCGGCACTAAACCATCCGGGACATCACTCAAACGCGTATTTAAAAATTCAATCAAATCGGTCCAGCCGTCTATGAGGAGTTCAGTGACATACACACGTACGCTAGAATTATATATATAAAGATATAGATATATTTATATGTAGGACTGTAATTTATAATGAACCAGAATAATTTTTATCTCAGAAAGTCAAATTTTTGTAGTCCAGATTAATTAATAAGTATTTAATTTATAAAATTTGCAAATTGAGAAAGACCGATGAAGTTTCTTAATCATTTCTAGGTTTGATTACAGTAATTATTCCTTGTTTGTACTTAGTGATACTATACAGCTATGCGATGTGGTTGTCCGTCACTAAGGTTGAATAAAACTATTTCAACTTGCCGACGTTTCTGTGTAATTTATTACCTTTGCCAAGACGAACTGCGTGTTGTACAAGATGTGCAATTTAGCGTCTTCTTAAAACTTTTATAGCACTTAACTCAATTGCAGTATTCAGATCTTGAACAACATTCACTTCGCCTTGACAAAGGTTACACCGAAACGTCGGCAAGCTAGGATATTTTAAATACTCAGTTTTATGCACATGAAAGTCATAGACAGTATGTGTTACACTGTCTTTTCCTTATGCCTTGAATGTGGTTGTAGCAATGGAAAATTAGCTGAGCTCTGAGATTTTCTGCGAAGGGTGTATTTATACAGAGCGAAATTGTTAGGAGATGGCTGTACGGTGGGATGGGGATGAGAGCAGTATCCCCCCCCCACAGTAGAGGAGTGTCCCCTTCGACCGGAAATCACATCGACGAGGGAGAGGACCTTGCATAACTTATGCCTGTTGTTTTTAGCAGCCTCTCTTCTCTCCCCCTCTCACTCCATCTCTGCCTCTTTATCTCTCTCTCTCTCTCTCTCTCTCTCTCTCTCTCTCTCTCTCTCTCTCTCTCTCTCACTTTCCTTCTCTCTCCCTCTACATGTTAATCGATACCCCACTGTCCCTTCCAACTACACCCCCCTCTCTCAGGGCTACTTTAGCATATCCTCCGAGCGTCATTTAAGAAAATGGCGATGACCAATGCTAATTTTGAGGCAATGAGATCCTTCTCATTACTATGCCAACACTTCTAACAGATTTCCCAATATTGATGTTGTACTTGTGACGCAATTTCCAAAATTTCCTTTCAAATGTCTTTCCTTTCAACCTGAAAAGATAGATCTGTTTGTTAACTGTCCAGCCACGATATTCAAACATTTTATATAAACCTGAAGATGAAGTTCGTCAATGGCTGAAATGAAACCGGGAGAAGAGAGGGTTGAAAGGCAAAATAAAAATATCGAAATATCTAGGTTGTTGTGAATCGGATCGAAACAGTTTTAGAATTAATCCTGTAGCAAATGCAATATGCTCAGTGCTGGACTGACCAGGTCGGCAGGGCCACAAATGAAAAAAAATGAAAAATTTAAAAAGGCATTAATTTTATTATTAATTAACACTCCAAACAATACTTATTTGCATTTGTAAATACGTCACTTATACATATTTCTATTGGCAAATGTTACGTTTGTATTTTCCACTTTATGCTATTCTTACTGATTTTTAAAAAATTGATATTGTTTTGTAAGGAACTAATGCCATGAGTTATTATTACAGTTAAATCTAGATTTATTAATTTTTGTAATAGCCTACAATCCTACAATAAATATTTATATGAGTAATAAGGTATATGCTAATTGTATAACCTCAAAGTTATCAGCTACTTATTTTATTAATATACATATATTTGTTACTAAATAAAAAATTGTTTGTATTATATTTGGTATCAATAATTCCACTGGGGGGGGGCACGGCCGCGTTTTCCGAGGGCCCACAGTGCTGCCAGACCGGTACTGAAAATGCTATACTTTATATTCTATACATTCTTCCTGTGACTTGAATGTTAATCTAGATATTTGTACTTTTTAGTTTTCAATCCTCATCCGACCCTATATCTATATATGGAATTAACGCAATTATTTTAATTCACATCTCGTGTGGCTTTTTCATTATGAAATTATTAGAGAATAGGTCATCAATAGAGAATAAACTCATATAAAGCATGGCATAGTAAGAGATCGGAAATCTTGATGACTTAAAGTAGGAAATTTCGAAAATTCTTAATATCTTTATTATTCGTCGGATCGAAAAGTTGTATAGAACCAATCTTATTGCAAACGTAATGTTCTATAAATTTTGTTTTGTACGTTTTTTTCACTGTCTTGATTATTAAGCGAGATATTTGCCTTTTTAATAGTTCGGCCTTCAGTAAACCCCCACTCCTACTCATTTAAATGTAAATACATGACGTATGATGGAAATCTGCTTAGTTAACGCAGCCCCTGCGTGACAGACTTTTTTTAAATTCGTCAACCTTTCGCCCTAACACCATTACTAGCAATTTCCATTTCAGACCGTTAATTTACTTTAGTGAGCGCGTTTTTTCGAATCGATAGCCTTGTCGAAATATTCGTATAGTTTAGCTTTAAAACTACTAATGACGGATAATAGTAAGTACTCTACAGCCTGTTTTTCGTATTTGCACACTTTTTAGAAGGGTTTAGCTTTACTAAATATAGTCCTAATATCTAAATTCAAATACTTTCTTTTGGCAATTTATAACACGCAGGGAACTTTCTATTTTCAGTTAATATCAAAAGTTTATTAAGATCTAACTGGTGATCTAAATATTCGGGATAAAATTGTTTTTTGTTACAAAAATTACCTTCGGCTTAACGTTGCTGCTAGTTTTTTTGATGTATTTGGCCCAAGATTTCAGATTTCTAAACTCCATGTTTTGATAGAAATATGTTCGTAGGAATTGCCTCCTTCCATACTTCCGAATCACGTCCACACTGTTCTCGATGAATATCCTTCGTTTGAACTACCTTTATGTTATGTGGTTGTCTGTCACTTAGTTCCTAAGTGACCACAAGACAACCACATAACACAAATAAATACTGTATTATTAGCAGATTCCACTTAAGGGAAATCAGCTATTGAGGTCGTACTCATGACGCAATTTTCAAATTTTTTCTTCAAAAGTCCATCGATCCTACTTAGGTGATGCCGGAAATGAGGTCTGTTCAAAACTGTATATATCTATCTATCTATCTATCTATCTCTATATATATATAAATATAGATATATATATATATATATATATATATATATATTTGTCTCTTACCGCTCTAGCGGTCGCAAGTTTTGTTTAATCGACACCAAACTCAGTATTTAATCTTTTTATGTAAGATCAAAGATCAAGTTCGTTAACGGCTGAAATTGGACTAGTGGGAGGGGGGGGGTAGAGGGGGGAATTCTAAATATCTCCGTTACTGTACGTCGGATCGAAAAATTGTATAGGACCAATCTTATTGTAAATTACATCTACTATAAATATTGTTATGTACATTTATTCTCTATCTTGAATACTAACCGTGATATTTGCAGTTTTATTAAGTGTAACGGACGAGCTATGGAAGCTTCTATTCCTTCCCGCCGAAAGCTAGTTTCGTTTCCGTAACTGTTCGACACTCGTATGGAGATTTCTCTATTGTATAATATCACGTGGGAAATCTGCTTAGTTAACGCAGCCCCTGTGTGACGGGCTTTTTTTAATATAAGCTGTATCAAGTAAGTATCAGCACTTCCATTTTGCTAGACGAAAATTAGGTATATTTAAATGATAATTCTTCATTATGTAGTATAATATATCCACTTCCCAATAAGTTGGCCACTCCGGGAAGTTAGAGCGTACTCCCTTCGGGGAAGGCTATAAAGAGTGAACCACCAGTTGTTTTCTAAATTCAAAGTATGTATACAACATTTTTTATTAGTGTATTTGAATTTTGTACCTTATAATCATGTATATATTAATTTTGTAAACTATTATTTTCGCTTCACTCTTTATAATAAAGGCTAAATTCATTCGTAATTTATCCTGTTTCTTAGATTTTATTATTATTACTACGGGAACTTCCAAACCCTTGATATTTTGTAAAGTATTATTCATATAGCAGGTGGAATAAGAATCAGACTATTCAATCTAACTATAATAAGATGGAAGTGTCGGACAATGCTGCTAGCCAGGGCTAATTGAATCGACTGACGAGGGTCCCCTCCTGGGTATTAATACTCAGACTTAGTGGCCTAGGGAGGATAAGTCCCCTGTCTAAGTATTACTGCTTAAGTCCCTTTAACTTACTCAATTATTCCTAGCTCAGAAGTAAACGAAATCCGTAATCCTAATTCAAATTCACCAGCTGAAGATTTGCCCCAACTGATGTTTAGTCCTTCGTCCTTTTTTGCATTAAATTATTTCATTAATTTCTTTTTGATCGAAAACTAACATTAATAGGCTATTTGAGTATTTCGAGTTAAGCGGAAAAAAGAGTATTCTTGTAACTGGCATAGTTCTTTTATAAAAACATTATTCTCACAGGACCTAATCTAATTAAATTCTCATCCCTGGAATTTCACAATGCCATTTTAAAACCTTTTATTTCTGTATCACTGGATCTTTACATAATTTTAAAAAAAAAAAAAAAAACTTTAGCATTATTGGGCACAAATCGAAATAGAGTTCCATCACTAGAATGGTACAAACTGCGTCAGGGGACTCATGTTGGCCATATGAGTTAGAGCAGGGGTCTCCAAACTTTGCAGCCTTAGGGCCATACTGATTACTCCAGTAAGACCGAGAGCCAAAACCATATTTCCATTGTTGCCGGTACTAAAAAGTGAAATAGTCCACTGATGAAATAAAAAGTAAGCAACGTTTAAAAAAGGCTGCAAAACGGACTAAAGTCCGCAAAAAGGCAACACTGCATATTATTAATTTTCCTGTCATTATCTGTAATTTCTAGATTAGTCGTAGAGTACAAGCCATGAGGAGTAACGTGACACGACATCTGGTGGTTATGAGTAGTTAGCCCATGACCATATCAATGTAGATGTCATATTAATAATTATTCAACATAAAATTAGAATACTTCAGTAAACTAAATTTAATTTGCTATAAAAAATATGTTCTCTAAAAGGAGTTTTCAAGTATGCTAGCTCTCCGCGGGCCGGAGAAAATCTGTCCGCGGGGCGGATGTGGCCCTCGGGCCGTAGTTTGGAGACCCCTGAGTTAGAGGATTGGTCTTAATCTCACATGGTAAACCTAGAGTGAGGAGTTCAATTCCCGCCTGGGTAAAAGGAATTTATTTAGAGACGAATTCAGTAAATAAAATCATTATAGTTGTACCTAATCCTTACTGAGACCAATAAAAATGAATTCATGCAAAAAAAAAGAATCTTAAGGTCTTAACTAAGCCATCCTTATTTTTTTCAATTGATAGACGGTTCACCCTCTTGGGCATTAACTATGCTATAAAAATACAGGAGAAAATTGTAAATTTTTGTCTTTCATCCATTAAGGCAATAATCCTTAACTTTCATAGGTACTAAGACTATAAAAATCCTTAGTCCCACCCTGGCTAGAAAAGGGTGGTAACCTGTAGATAACCCGTCCCAATTAGCCATGGTAGCAAAAAATGGTCGTTAAAAAATAATAATAATAATAAAAGGCGTTGGTAGGCTATTCGTTATATATTCAACTCAGTCTTTCTCGCTTAGTTACCATGTGATCAAAATATACAAGAAAAGATGCGCTGTCCCAGAGATAATTGTTTGAGAAACTCTGAACGCATCGTGGTCACTTTTGAATACATTTGGTTGTAACACAAGTATGACAGGAGTTATTTCATTTTATTTTTCATCCTTAAAAAAATTTATTGGGCTGGTTGATTTACTTTGGATTTTACAAAAAATAAACGCGGAATTAAAGATGTGGGCGAAACATTTCATATTTCATACCGTCATAACACATAAATTTCAGTACATCATGAAAATACAATTGAAGAATCAACGAACGCACTTCGGACAGCCATTAAGAGATTAAATATTTTTTTCCGTTATTATTGTACAGTTTTTATTTATTTATTATTACGTAGAGCTCAGCAACTCTGACGATTTGCCTATTCTTAATGGTGGAAAAAAAAGGAGAAACAAATTAACAAAAAATGGAACATCAAGAGCATAAAAAAATTAAATTTGAAGAGAATTAAAAAAATTAAAATTAAATTTGAAGAGAATTTGGTTATTATAATATCCATTGTTGATTTCAATAGTAATTGGTCCTGATCGTTTAGAGATAAAATGCCATGTATCATTGAGGCAAAATTTGATTCAAAAGAGAACATGGGGACAGCTGTCACTCCTGTACGTACATACCATGTGCCCTGTGGACCTTTTTAATCTGTTTTTATCTCCAATTATTTATAATTAATTCATTTAAAGCACTTGTTAGGAGTTGCAAAAAAATGCTTAACTGCCATATAAAGGAAATATTGTAGAATAATTAGGAAGCCCATCCTTTAAGGCAGTCCATGCTGTCATTTGATTCTGTGATATTGTGCTACTGCAAGTTGATCAAACATATCCTAAAATTTATTGTTGACAAGGCATGAAGTTTATGTGGTGTAAGTATTGCCGTATTTACCATGTCCGACCTGAGTATACAGAGAGAGCCAACACTATACTACGCAAGGGCCTCTGCGAAGGGCTGTTAAATAAACAAATCAGGCACAGCAAGTTGACTTTAATGATCAATAAACTTGGACAAGTAGTGGAAACGCATTAAGTTGATTTGCCCACGTCGAGAGGGCGAGGCCTGTCAGAGAGAGAGAGAGAGAGAGAGAGAGAGAGAGAGAGAGAGAGAGAGAGAGAGAGAGAGAGAGAGAGAGAGAGAGAGAGAGAGTGGTTGAAATGAAGGGGGCATAAGACGGCGGGACCTTGAAGGAGCGTCGGAGTCTTTGAAGTGTCCTTGAAGACGTTGCTCCTGGCTCTCATCCAAGTAATTACCGAAGATGACGGAGGCTGCTGATTGGAGGGAAGCGAGCCCCTTCCAACAGTGCTCCACGAAAGCAGAGAAAGCCCCAACGAGAGGATTGGACGCTGAGGTCTTACCGGCAGGTGGTTGTGTATTCCCTTTGATTCTAGGGTCACCCCGCCCTGGGCGAAGGGCGCTTCTAAATGTCAACCCTCGCTTTGGAAAGCTGTCCCTCTCCCTCCTTCAATTGGGTTCACAAGTACAAACTTGCCCTTCTATGCCAATAAATTTGGAATCTAATAATGTTTGATATCATTCGGAATAATTAAATTACATACTTTATTCTGATGAAGGGGGATAGGGGACTCATTTTCCACTCAATGTTCAAAAACTCAATAAAACTAAAAGAACGTTCGCGAAAACATTATTTTGCTAACTCAACTATTTTTCGATCCGACGTGTAGTAACAGAGATATATTGAATTTTCAAAATTCCTCCCCTCTAACCCTCCTCCCCTCCCACTGGTCCGATTTCAGCCATTAACGACCTCGATCTGTCTTTTTACATAAAACGTTTAAATATGGAGTTTGGTAACGATAAAACATAAATTGCGACCGCTAGAGCGTTAATAGACAAATATATATATATATATATATATATATATATATATATAATTTTGAACGGACCTCATTTTCGTCATCTCCTGGGTAGGATCGATGGGCATTTCAAGAAATCTTTTGAAAATCGCGTCATGAGTACGACGTCAATAGCTGATTTCCCTTAAGGGAAAGGAATAGGCCATATATAAGTGTTTTGGAATTTCAACAATTACATTTATTATTTATTTCCCAGTCTATTGCCGAATGCTATGCATAATTAATTCATTCACATTTATTTATCATTCATGAAATATTTAAGAAATGAATGCCGGAAAATAATTATGATAATGTAGCAACGTTAAAGATGAATCTAAGAAACAAAGATCAAGCGTCACCTTTACATATTGGATATTATTTTGTGTATTATACTGCATACAGAAAATGTTCTAGTCCCCTTAAAAATACTTGAGGCTTTATGAAATAATTGTCCATAAATGCATTTATTAAAATATCCGATTCATTTACATTATTATTATTTAATAACGTCCACATTTGTACTTCTATGGTTAATTAGGCAGGGCTTTCTACAGGATCTTATGGACTATCCGAGTGCACACGTATGCCACAACATATGTCGTTAATTACAGTTGTTAACTACATTTATCCTCAAACCACCCGTTAAAAAAAAAGTTATTTAATTAAAAAAGTAAGAATCAGCCACTATTAATCCTTTTGGTTATTTGATCGATTCTGGACCAACATATCCTTAAATTGAATGTATTAAGTACTTTAATCGTTTAATTATATTTTGAAGGGGGTTGAAAGCCCGACTTAACAAGCAATTAGTAATCATTGAACAAGTTGTATTTCGAATTCAAAGGGCGGAAAAGATTATTGGAAGAGTTGTGTTATTTGGGAGATTACTCTTTTCTAGCCAGGGTTGGACTAAAGATTTTATTTCGTGAGATCGTCCACTCTAGGTTTACCGTGCGAGATCATAATCTCACATTATCCTTAGCCAACGCTTTAACTCACATGACTAACCTTGAGTCCTTTTACATTATCACGATGCCAAGTTATGTAAAGTATAATATTAAACTTCTCATAATTTAAAATGCGACTGGGTTCTTTTTAAGTCCCAGAGAGAGTTTTTGTATAAAAACTCCATACCTGACAAGAACTTTCTTAAGTATCTCGATGTGGAGAAAAAAAAAATTAAATGAGAATCCTAAGCATCAACTGGAGACATTCACTCGATTCTTGGAAGCCTCATATTTAATTGGAAAAATGGCTCCGGGAATGGGGATTGTCAAAAGGTTCATTCAGACGACCTTTGGCAAAACTGAGCTTTAGCCCTGAAGAAGCAGCTGGCAAATCCCTTTTTTCCCTGGAGGCTAAGTCCCCAGTCAACTAGGATATATAAGGAAAATTGCCCCAGCTCGCCGTTGGAGGGCTCTCCAGCCTTCTCTACTTTCCTTTGAGATGGAACATTCCGAATCTCAATATATACGTTAGGCGATCTCTTCCCCTCCACCCTCCGGGCGAACCTCCCTTAGGCGACCAGACCCTCTTGTTTGTTTTACTTATATAAACCTACCAGAACATATTTGCCCTCTGTTTCAAAACAGTCTTTAATAAATGGAATCTAATCATTTCTCTAATGTACGCCATTAAGTTGATTAAAGAAAAACAAATGTATGGGACGACGTCCTACAAGTGAGCACTCAGCCCAGCTGATCTTCCCTGACGCCCCATTAGCTGTCTAGGCTACAGCCACTGTTGTCAAGCCAATATTTTCCTGAATCATATTATCCACTTTTACAACAAGCCCACCCATTGGTATAGATGCCACAGGATAACCTACATACACGACTACCTCTAGCATTTAGTACGTCATTCGTGAAAAGCGTCTTGCGTTGTAATCTCTACGGTATCAGCTGCCCTCCCATGTAGTTCGGGAAATCTCACCCGTACAAGCATTGAAACACTGATAAAACTGGTCACTCGAAAACAGGAATAAAGGAGCTTAATAATTTATTTAATCATTCGTATTATATTTGGTCATTTTCGTTATTTCACCTTCATGATGCATTTGATAAGGAAACTGATAGATGAATGTTCTTAAATAACTGATAATAATGTTCCTAAGTAATTTTTAGGAATTATCCTAAATAACTTCGCCTGGGCAATATGGATTTAATTATTGGCGAACTCATTAAATAAAAACTCTAGTCCTACCCTGACTAGAAAAGGGTGGTAACTATCCCGTCCTTATTAGCCGAAGTAGAACAAAATGCACCTTAATAAATAACCTTTTTTTTTCCTTTTTTTTTTATTAGTAATTCCTAATCAGGAATTCCTTTTAGGAATGAAAAAATATCCCGTCTTCTTTTACAAAGGGGTAGTATCATGTAAATAACTCACAACTATTAGCCGGTACGAATGAAAGTTAGCGTCGGTCTTAATATTCCATTGTAATCTCTATATATCATAGAGTGGGGAGTTCGATTCCCGCCTGGGTAATAGGAACGAACTTATTAAATAAAATCTTTAATACCATCCAGACTAGAAAAGGTTGGCAACGTGTAAGTAACCCGTCCCAATTAGCCGTAGTAGCAATAAGTGGACGTTGATAAATAATTATTATAAAAAAGAAATACCGTAATTTGTGGAACTATCACGAATAACTAAAACGTAAACACGCAAGCCCCCAATGGCTTCCGGAGTCCTTATGGATCTTTTGAATTATCCGGGTGCACACGTTTGCCACTACATATGTAGTTAATTACCTTTGTAAACTACATTTATCCTCAAACCATGCGTTAAAAAGAAGTAAGTAAAAAGTAAGAATCAGCCACGATTAATGTTTTTGGCTATTTGATCGAATCCCGACCAACATATCCGTAAATTGAATGAATTAAGTACTTTAATCGTTTAATTATATTTTAAAGAGGGTTGAACCCGACTTACCAAGTAATTAGTAAGCATTGAACAAGTTGTATTTCGAATTCAAAGGGCGGAAAAGATTATTGGAGGAGTTGTGTTTCGGGACGAGAAGGCTTTACTGGCGGATTTACTTGGGAGATTACCTTGAAAGCCCAGTAATAAAATACAGGGGTCATTCAGGATGCTCTGAGCTGTAGCGAAATAATAGTAGGGGAAAAAGTAATATTATCATATTCACTGTTATTACTTTTCCTCCCCAGGATCTGATGTTAGTGTGGGGGAGTGGGGACACCCCTGGACGGCAGGTTTAGGGGGGCGGGAGACGTTTGATCCAAAGCTCTCCGATATTAGAGGGAGATGGGACGAGGGTTGAAATCGAGAAGGACTGTCTGATAGCCGAAGAGAGCCGAAGGTAAACGAAAAGAGCCGGAGAGTATGAGTATGTATGGGATGATCTAGGGAGGGGTTAGGATTCCCCTATACTTGGATAAATGTCGCCATTCCCCGGGGACTGTGTTCGGCCGATTCCAACGGGACCCGAGTCGAATAGCAAAGAGCCCCACGATCAATGCTTTCTCTCATCCGCTGCCAATACCATTCCTTTTTTTGTGCATGGGAGCAAGTGGGGAGGCGATCCCCTTGTTTTTATATTTTATGCCTTCGTCCAGTCCTCTGTAATATTGAATATTGCTGTAATCAGAGGATTCGGACGTTAAGGTTGAAGTGTGGGTTTTTCGTTCGTGATGTAACATGTTGTTAGAAGTGTCTCATGAACTCATTCATTGTCACTGGTATACTAGTAACGGGTAATTTTTGATGATATTAAATAGAAATTGAAAGAGTAATAGAGTGAGTGAGAGCGAGAGGAGAGAGAGAGGGGGGAGAGAGAGAGAGAGAGAGAGAGAGAGAGAGAGAGAGAGAGAGAGAGAGAGAGTGTGTGTGTGTGTGAGAGAGAGAGAGAGAGAGAGAGAGAGAGAGAGAGAGAGAGAGAGAGAGAGAGACTAATTACTGGCTAAGGTTTAATTCTCTGTCCACTTACGAGAGGAGGCCCTCACTCAGGCTCACTTTGTCTTGCTCACCTCCCGCAGTCAGTCCTCAGCAGTCAGTTCCAAGATAAGCCCTCCGGCCACTTCTATAGCTTCGCATCCCCTTAAACGTCCAGTGGTTTAACATCATGGAGCTTCTGTTGCTGGGGATCCACCTGAAAACCTGAAAGAGATCGCGGTTGAGATTGAAATATATGTGTTAACGTGGTTTCAAAATAAAGGTCTGTCACTGAGAGAAACATTTCCAAGTCTATTGTTCCCGGAATCCTCATACAAAGTAACAGGTTAAGTTCTATCTTGGTATAGTGGTTTCCTGTTGCTATCACTCAAAGTCGAAATATTTTAGGACCATGAGAGGAAAAACAAGAACAGACTACCCCTTACATAACTGAATGAATAAAATATTTCTAAGACAACTATTTGTAGCACTGTTCATTTAGTGAGTGATTTCAAGTTGCTGGACTTTTATTTTATACGATGAAAAAATTTATTCATTTAAAATAAGTTAGGAACCACGGAGTTATTCATTTATTTGCATATATATTTACTCTTCATCTGAAACTCTGAAAATACTTAAGTCCCTACGATAATTATAGTTTAATTTCACAGGAAATAGACTTGGCAAAAGTTTAGTTCTGAGTCAATTTTCTTGAATCGCTCAAATTGAAATGGATGATAAACCTATTGGTCTATTTCCCCAGAAAGCCTCGGGATATTAAATGGACTCCCCCCCCCCGTTGAAAGGGAGGTCGAGACAAGGGCTAGTAACTCAAACTAACCCCTGGAAACCATTAGCCCTTCATCTAATATTCAATAAGTGTTATAATAGTTGAGAGGGGTCTCCTCTCCTCCTACAACTTATACATATTCAAGGCATAACAAAGTTAGTAATATGGCCGATGTCATGGCTAACAGATTAATTCGAATCTTGGTCCTTGTCCCCCTCCATCCTGCCTCCCAGGATTCCCTTTTTGGTGGAAGAGACTGGGTCACAACTTACCGCATCGATTTTAATGAGCATTAGCACTTGCCCTCATTAGTAAAAGCACCTTTCGGAAAGTCTTCAAACGTCTCTTCAAGTTAGGTCTCTACCAAATCACTTCTTGGTATTTTTTAAGCAAAGTATAAAAACCGTAGTTACTCATCTCAATCAATAGTTGTGTTATACAAATAGGAGTCCCAAAATCTCCTTCCAGAATACATTCATAGTTGACAATGACTTCCTCTTACGATATGGCGTACCTCACATCATTTTGTGCATAATCCTTTCTTATATTCAATGTGCTACCTCTTTTTTATTTAATATTTCCTCTACATTATGTGTAATTTTAACACGAACATCATTTTAACATGAACCATTTATACTAATCGACTTTTACTAACAGCCCAGAGTATCTGGAATATAATCAATCTTAAATGACAAAAACCAATTTTGAATCCATTTTTATTTCGGATATTCTATATGCAGAATAGGCAGTGCTTCTTCCAGCATCGTTCGTCAAAATTCGTTTTCGGGGCTCCACCATCTTTGGCCAGCAGAGCGTTCCCCTTAGTCCATGTTTCACTCTCAATAATACTGGTCCTCTGGTAACTTCCTGTAATCAAATGGTAGGTATAAGTTAAAAAGCAATAATTTAGATAAAATTAAATAATTTTTGGATACAAAAAATGACATTCTTTTAGGCAAAAATAATATCCTTCTACTCCGTTTATTATCACGTGTGATTTTGAAATTTTTTATGATTTTCCTTAGGATTTTACGTATTTTTTCGTGCGGAACTAATATTATTAGGGTTTTATTTCATTTAAAAAAGATTAAGCAAACTATGTAAAATGTATTACTGCATTATCAAGGTGAAGCTTATATATATGCTGACATCACAGTATTTAAAATGCTGTTTTACTAAGGCTAAATAATTTTGGAATGTCATTTTTCCCAATTTGTTACTTGATTTCTAGATATAACTATTAATTTCAGTACACAAAAAAAATAACAAAAAATATAAGTATGTATATAAATTTTACTCATTTGTTGGGTTTTACATGGTTTAGAAAAGAAGTAGTATAAAAGATCCTACATGCCAGCACATGATCATTCGTATGAGCGAATTATTTAGTCCTTCACTATTTGCTGTAACTAAAAAGTTAATTTAGTTAGCCAGTGGTTTTAACATAATATATGATGTTATATATGATGAAATTATTATACCCTGCTTAGATACGACATATTGTGAACATTCGAGCTTTCCGAAGAGATAATCAAGAAATTCAAATATAATCTTGTGATAGTGTGTCATGAACAGCCTCTTCTGTGTGCTATGAAATAGTTTATGCAGGATCTGTTTATTTAATACACTTTTTTGATAATTTAAATATTCATTGAATAATCTATTACAAATTATTTTACGGTTCTTGTTAAAATTTATAAAATTGTCTTATAATACATACTGAGATACTTCATCTGAAATATTTCTTATGGAACATGTAGTAGTCCTTCATAGGTAAATGCAAAGGTCACCAATGAAAACACCTTTCTTTCACCACAAGCTTTATTCACAACTGCCCTACATATTTTGCGAGAACCCACTACCTCTTGCCAAAGGTGACTCTTGTCATTCTACTACGAAGAATATATAGGAATATTGAGTACAGAATGAAATGAAAAATTAACTCCTCCAGCCAAGCCGTTTGAACGAGTTAAAAATCATTTTGGAAAGAGTATGTAGGATGTAGATTGAACATGGTCATGGACATTTAGTGCGTTATGCTACCTCAACTTGGCACATTCTTTCCCCCGCCTTTTCCCCAGTTCCTATCAACTAAACTAGCAACTACAACTTAACTTCGTTACGAGTCTTCTCTAGGTTAAGGTAGCATGTAATTAGCGAAGTCTTGTAAGACCCTTAGAAGAAGGATCGAGCCCAGGGTCCGTACCCTCTTCGAATGTACCCGCGGTACCCGTGAGTGGGGACTACTAATCCGTTTAGTCCCGGACCAGCCCGGGGCACTAATTGGGATCCAGGCTAAAGCAGTTAAGAGTTTTGACGTGGTGTAGGGTGGGGTTCGTCTTTAGGCTAACTCCGTTACCCCTTCTCCGGGAGGGTTTGCTGAACAAGTTAGAGTCCGATACGGAATTAGTTTAAGTCGCTGGTCACGTGGGCTTCCGTACTTCACTGATTCCTACAGCTATCTACCCCCATCCCGTGTCTTCAGGGGGTGATCACTCCTTTAATGCCGAAGGGATTCGAGTAAAGTCTTATTAACAGAGTATCAGTCTTAATACAATCTTCTAGTTAAATCTTCTGTTTATCAGTGTTTTTCCCAACAAAAAAAGTGTACCAGCAAACATTTTTACTTCCCCTGTACAAAGTAAAGCTTTGTAATAGCAAAAATATTTGGATTTCAAATTTCAACGGTATCATCCATTTTGACCCTCTCCGAACTCATAATAGTTTCGGCGTGACGTCTGTACGTATCCACCATAACTAAAAACGACTTGCCTTAAAATCTTAAAATTATATATTCCGGACCGCTAAGGGGAGGGGGCTTAATGCGGGGCGAAAATAAATGCAAATTTCTTTTCACTTATTATTTGTACAAAAAGTTTGTTTATTAAAATATTTATGAATTATGATCTACGGCATTTTTCCTACGGAGATATTTAACATCATAACTGAATGAGAAATGAAGCACAACCGAAAATTTTGTTTATTTAATTTAACAGGTATACAAGCATATCGTGGCAACAACTTATTTATTTTTATTGTTATGGCTCAACACTATTTATATTATGAAACAATATAAAAACCGCCCTAAAAACAGGCATTCTGCATTCCACCACCACCATCCATCACAAATGTAGATAGGAAGGCAAAGTAACCCTACGATAAAAAATAAATGTAAGAATTCAGATTTTAAACCTTTTAATAGCATAGCGAAATGTTTGTGATTCATGGCAATAAAATATAGGATGGGACTTATTATACGAAGTAATTGGTTAGTGAAAAACGAATAAGGTTATATGTTTTCTTTACTCTCTAGAGACTCAAAAAAAGCCCTGGAGAAATCAATTACAACTAGAAATTGGTAAAAATGTCTTCCTCTTTAGACTTCTAGCTCGGAAAAATATATTTGCTGATCGCCCGATAAACGATCGGAGTTTTTTTTTTCGAATTTTTTATTCTACTCCCCTTCCACTTCTTAATGTTACATGAAATATTTGAATATAGAGACTGGTCACGATTAAACAAAATATGTGGCTTTTAGGACGTTATGATATATTTACATGCACACAGATGGAGAGAGTGTGTGTGTGTGTGTGTGTGTGTGTGTGTGTGTGTGTGTGAGAGAGAGAGAGAGAGAGAGAGAGAGAGAGAGAGAGAGAGAGAGAGAGCTTCAAACGGTCTTCATTTTTGTCTCCGCCTAAATAGGATCAATGGAGGATTGAAGAAAATGTCGATAATTTCCGTGCAAATAGTTTCAGCTTTCCAGCTATGAAGCATTAACACTAATCAGTTCTAACATCGAAAGCTTGATGTGAAAGTATTAAAATACAAAAAAAAAAAAAAAACACCATTTTTCTTGATTGTATTTTTTGTCGTACTTGTTTGAAGCAAATTGCCCCAAGTTTGCGCATTGATATTTTAATACCACAAGAAATGTAAACGGTCACATTCTCAATGAGAAAATATCATATACAAGTCTTTTATCGAGATATCCCCTCCACATTTCGATGACATTCTCTTTGGGCCATCATGTTTAATTTAAGTAAAATTACTTTAAACTAATAATATAAATTCTTATCGGGGCTCAGGTTAGCAATGTGAGTTAAAGCGTCGACCTTAATCTCACACGGTAAACCTAGAGTGGTGAGTTCGATTTCCGCCCTGGGCATAAGAGTTTATGTAGCGACGGAATTCACTAAATAATATCCTTAGTCCCCCTGAATAAAAAAAGGTTGAAAAACTGTAGATAACCCGCCCCAATTAGCCTTAGCTGCAAAAAGTGGACGTTAATAAATAATTTAATTTTAAGTTCTTCTTATCACTTTAAATTAACATACCATATGACATATGATAAATTATTATAAGATTTAGATTGTAATTCGAATATCAATGTTAGGTCTTCTGAACAAGTTTGCAAGAAGTAAGGCCTGTATTTAGTCTAGCACCTCTTACGCACTGTCTGTTACCTCTCACCTTCATCCACGTGGACTAACATGATTAGTGCACTTATTCTTATTTACTTATCTCCCCTCAGCGTGAACTCCTGACCTCCCAGTAATCGTCAACACTGCCCACCCTCCTCGTCCCAACATGTTTGATTTGAATATTGCACGTGAAGTTCGTTCCTTCATCTTATTCATCGATAAAAAATCCGGCTGAACACAAAATACTTCTGTAACTCAGTGGCTCTAGGTGAACACCACATGAGTAGGAATGGAGGTTGACAAAAGGCTGCAAAAGAGGCAAGCTTGAGGAGGCTTGAGTTAGAGAAAAATGACATATAGCAGTTCATTACATTTTTAAGAAATTCAGTTAAATAACAATTTTTGATTCGATACATAACTATGGAGCTATAAATGATTTTGTATTTTTCTCCCAGTCTAATTCCCCGATTCCTCTTGGTGGAATTCACCAATTTCAAAAAAATTATCTTTTGTATAACACGTAACGGTTAAATATTAAGTTTGGTGTAGTTCAAATAAAATCGTGGCCTAGAGCATAAAATATCCATTGATAAAAAACATTTTATCAACAGTTATAAGTGTTGCATTGTATTTTATATATTTGTTTGTTTTTAAATATTTGAAATCTTTTAATATTTGACTACTTTTGTTGACTTGTACATTTATTTATATATTACATGTTTTTTTCAAAGTGAAAAAATTGTGTCACAGAGCACTGAAGATGGGACGGTTCGCCCCGAAAGTACTTTGTCTGTAATAAAAGAAGTATAAAGAGTGGAGGTGTTTGACCTTTTGATCCTTCCATTGAATTGTAGAATACCTTATGTTTAATAACATTGGTTGGAGAAATTTCGAACTTTTAGCAGATTTCCCTTAAGGGAAATCAGCTATTGAGGTCGTACCCATGACGCGAGTTTTGAAAAATTTCCTCAAATGTCCATCGATCCTACCCAGGAGATGACGAAAATGAGGTCCGTTCAAAATTATATATATATATATATATATATATATATATATATATATATATGTCTGTTAACGCTCTAGCGGTCGCAATTTTTGTTTGATCGTTACCAAACTTCATATTTAAGCGTTTATGTAAAAAGAAAGATCGAGTTCGTTAATGGCTGAAATCGGACAAGTGGGAGGGGGGGTTTAGAGGGGGGATTTTTAAAAATTCGAAATATCTCCGTTATTATGCATCGTATTGAAAAAGTGTATAGAATCAATCTTATTGCAAATTAAATTTACTATAAATATTGTTCTATAAATTTATTCTGTATCTTGAATATTAACCGAGATATTTACATTTGTATTGTGAGTGTGGTCGGCACTATCCGCCGAGAGCTCTGGCGGCCGTTTTGGTAACTATTCATCCCTCGTGAATAGGTCTAGAGATACCTTCCTACTACTGTTATTATTAGGCAGATTTCTCTATTGTAAACCTTCACGTGGGAAATCTGCTTAGTTTACGCAGCCCCTGCTTGACGGACTTTTGTATTTATTATACCACTTTAATTCCTCACTCCTTCATGTCCGATTTAAGCCATTAACACACATGATTTTTACTTTTATAGGAACCCTTTTGATTATGAGTTTGGTCAGGGTTTTTACAATAACTACAGCCGCTAGACCCTTTAAAGATAAATTTTGTTACATATATTTGAACGGACCCCATTTCTGTTATTGCCAGGTTGAATCGATGGACATTTGAAAGAAATATTTAGAGAATGTAGTCATGAGTACAACATCAAAGCTGAATTTCCGTAATAAAAAATACGGCAAAATACAAAATAACATGCGATATTTTATGTTATTTTCAATTCATTGAATGTAAAAGTTTCCCTCATGGAATAAACTTGATAAACTTCGAGCCATTGGTTCGATTTCCGGGTGGACAATGGGAATATTAAGGGAAGAAGTCGATAAATAAAATCCTTAGTTTCATCCTAGCTATAAAAAGGTAGTAACGTGCTTATAACCCATTCTGATTAGCTGGGTTTGTATAAAGTGGACGTTAGTATATAACAAACATATAATGTATGCCAAGTAGTCTAGAGTTGGTTTGGTCCGTAACCGGTTTTTTTTATCCCGTAGACGCACGTCATCCACGTGATCCTCTAGCCACGACAAGCACGCTTCTTATTTGTGTTTCTCCCCTTAACTTGAACTCTTGCCCTCTGAGACAATCATACGTAAGGGCCCAATAAATTCTACTTGTCTCAACGTAGTACATAGGGCATATATGTATTCATATTAGTTTTAAGAAATACCAAATAACATTTGAATAATTTTTAAAAGTTCCCTAAATATCTAAGAAAAACTGTCAAATAATAAAATGTCCTGTTGGTACGGGAAGAGTTGACGTCCGTCTGACCAAAAGTCGGTAGGACACTTCTTATTTGGATTTCTACAATTAATATAATCTCTGAGACAGCAGGTCCCACTGATCCAAGATTCCTCCATCGTTCCATGGAGGTTAATTTAATCCAGCCGAAAAGAAGAATTAAATAATATAAGTCATTAGTTAAATAAAGAAAATAAAAATGCTACCAATTTAGATGCCGAAATGTTTTTAGAAAAAATATTGTGGGAGAGAAATAAATGAGTATCCAGAATAACTGTAACTATAGCCTACAACCAAGGTCATTGAAATGCTTCCAATTGTACTTCAGGCGCCACCAACAAATTGTACCAAATTGCTCCAAATTTGCATTAGTGGTGTTAGCTGACATAGAACTACCCACCAACATAGGGGCTTTTCATTTCTGAAACTGATACTCATTTTTCAACGTTAATATATTTTAGACTCTAAAATACTATTAGCTCGTATAATTATAATGGTCTCTAAATCAAATTTTCAAAAAAAAAAAAAAAAATTAAATGGACACATCCTCTATCTCTTATCTTCTTTAAAACAGATGACACGTTTTTTGAATTGTTTGAAAGTGTGCCCTACTGGGCCAAACTCAAAGGCTTTTCTTCTTCTTTAAACTATCCTACTGAATTTCATATATTTTATTCAAGTATTTTATTTTTTGGTTTAAATTTTAATCTTTAACGACTTTAATTAAACTGTATGATTTTTGATAGGTCATTAATGGAATAAATTATTAATGGACTATATGTGTATATATGGAGGTATATACATATATATATATATATATATATATATATATACATGGGTTTTTTGATTCATCTCCCATGTTTTTTTAAATAAATGTTATTTTTTTTAAATGATATGAAAATATAATATACATAAATAATAGCAAGATCTAGACAGTAACCAGCTCAGTATACAAATTATAAACATAGCTAGTGAACTCTTTGACTGATCACTGACTTTTTATAGTACAACCAAAATAGTTGTATTTTCAATGAAATTAAAAAAAATATTGCTTTTATAGTTCATGAGATAAGCGGGAAAAAATGCAGGTTTGGCATATAGATATTGATCTCAAAAATTAGGCTAGAAGAGTATTGTAATTTTTGATTATTATTATTATTTATTAACGTCCACCTTTTGCAACTCAGGCTAATTGAGACGGGTTATCTACAGGTTACCACCCTTTTCTAGTCAGGATGGGACTTAGGATGTTATATAATGAATTCCGTCAATAAATAATTTCCTTTGCCCACGCGAGAATCGAACTCCTCACTCTAGTTTTGCCATGTGAGATTAAGGTCAACGCTTTAACTCACATGGCTATGTAATTTTAGAGAAGAAGGAACTACTTGCTAAGGAGAGACGAAGCTCGAAACACTTTGCAGATGAAATTAAATATGTTATATTAGAGAAAAAAAGTTGTTGGTGCCGACCACTGACTCACTATAAATTATATATATATATATATATATATATATATATATATATATATATATATATATATATATATTAACTAAGATGAAGAAACAACTTAGAATTCGCATGTTGGCGATCATCGGTCTAAAATTAAAAGGTATAGGGTTCCTCCCTACATAAAGCTTTCATTTAACCACCTCCAGTCTGGGGAACGGTGCCTTTGGACAACGTACATCCATCCTATGACTCAAAACAGGCATTTTAGTGACAAAGCTTCGTTCAGCTCGGACGAGCAGTGGAATCTTAAGCACATAGAAATAATATGTGTGGGTATATATATTCATATATAGATTAGGTATATAATGTCATGCAATCCACCATATAATAGAACATTTTTAACTTTATCCTCTCTCTTCCTCCGTTTTGAGCCACCAACGTACCTGGTCCTTAGTTTCACAAGGATCGCTAAAATATCACGTTTGGAAACGATCACTCCAAAATTACAACCGCTAGAGGGATAAAATAAAGGATCTCCCCACAAAAGTTTCTTGTTATCCTGGTTAGAGTGTGTAGCCGGGTGAGTGTGGTAAATTAAGTGGAAATACATAGTATAAAACATTACAAAATTATTCAGTGCTGTACATATAAGCTGGTACATTTCTTGTATGCTATAATGGAGGAAATGACATTATTCTTAATTTAACTCTTGAAGGGTTTGAATAGTTTGACAAAAGATGAAGAAGTAGAAGGTACAATGTCTTTAACCGGTTAGCGAACATCTATATATTCCAGTCACATGCTGTACACGTGCCCTAATAAAGATAGGCAGTCCTATTAGAGTGTCTCCCCTAAAAGTGAACTTTGACCTATGGACAACTTACAAAAACCTCTTGTCGGCACGTTTTATAATGATGTCTTCAATTGATCATCGATCCCGTCCTGTAGACGCTTAATATGAAGTCCATAAATATATATGTGCTTCGTGAGAGAGAGAAAGAGAGAAGAGAGAATAGAGGAGACAGAGAGAAAGAGAGAGAGAGAGAGAGAGAGAGAGAGAGAGAAAATAGAGGGGGGAGAGAGAGAGAGAGAGAGAGAGAGAGAGAGAGAGAGAGAGAGAGAGAAGAGGGGCGAGAGAGAGAGAGAGAGAGAGTGAGTGAGAGAGTGAGTGAGTGAGTGAGTGTGAGAGAGAGAGACAGAGAGAGAGAGAGAGAGAGAGAGAGAGAGAGAGAGAGAGAGAGAGAGAGAGAGAGAGAGAGACAGAGAGAGAGAGAGAGAGAGAGAGAGAGAGAGAGAGAGAGAGAGAGAGAGAGAGAGAGAGTGTGAGAGAGAGAGAGAGAGGAGAGAGAGAGAGAGAGAGAGAGAGAGAGAGAGAGAGAGAGAGAGAGAGAGAGAGAGAGAGAGAGAGAGAGAGAGAGAGAGAGAGAGAGAGAGAGAGAGAGAGATAGAGAGAGAGAGAGAGAGAGAGAGAGAGAGAGAGAGAGAGAGAGAGAGAGGGCAGAGAGAGAGAGAGAGAGGAGAGAGAGAGAGATTTGATTTGATTTTATTTATTTAATAACCTGATACATTTAGGACTTAAAAGTCCTCTCTTACAATGCTCAGGAAAAAGAAATTTACAATTTGAATTTACAACCTCAGTGTCAAGGCAACATAAAAATAGTTTACTCAAAACAAAAGCAAATATACAATACAAAAATAAAATTTATAAAATAACAAAAAACAAAAAGGATGTCTCTCTTTAAATGAATACATAACTTTGAAATAAATACATTCATAATCTTGAAATACATTTAAGTTCGTATCTTCTTTATGGCACTTTTAATTGTTGTCACAGTCTTGCTTAAATCGATATGTGATCCATACTTATTGAATATCCTAGCGGCTGCAATTCTATAGGACCTATTATATATTGTGGTTCGGTGTTTCGGGATACATAGTAAGCTCTTTGAGTGTCTTGTTGCTCTGTTGTGAATGTTGCTTAGGAATTTTAGTTCTTTGTAGATGTATGAGGGCTGCTGACTCTTCAGAATCTTGCATGTCAGGAGTAACAAAGCCTTATCTCGTCTTTCTCTAATTCTGTCCCAACCCAACCTATTATAAAAGTCAGATATATGCTCGTGCCTTTGGACATTAAAAATGAAGCGTACCGCTGCATTCTGGGCTCGCTGCAATCGGTCCATCAGAGTACTTGCCATATCGGTCATTGCCAGAGATGCGTAGTTAAAGTGAGGTAAAACCAAACTTCTTACTAGTATCTCTTTTTGATGAAAATAGGTACCACAAAATTAATTCTTCTTATTTGACCAAGGGTTCTATATATTTTGGCACATCTATTCCTGATTTCTTCATTCCATGACAACGTACTGGTCATTGTAATCCCTAGATTGCACACCTTGTTCTCTAGATCTAAGAATTCATTCCCAATTTTTAATTTCAGCAAGCTATCACGCTCAATTTTCTTAAGCTGTGACGAATAGCCCATTATGATTGCCTTACATTTTTGGCTATTTATCAAAACTCCATGATTGGCACACCAGGAGTGGAGTCGGCTTAGGTCGTCATTAAGTCTAATGATAGAAGCATTAAGCTCCTTTACGTCCGATTCTATATAGATTTGGAGGTCATCTACATACATTAAGTACTTAGAGTGAGCAAAGCACTCTGTGATTTTATTTAAATAAATAGTAAATAGAAGACCAGAAAGGGACGAGCCCTGCGGAACTCCGCACCTTTGCGTTTTTGTCCCTGATGTTTTTCCATTGGCTGCTTTCACCACTATTTTTCCTATCTGTCAAGTAAGACCTGAGTAGGTCAGATAGGTAGGTAGAGAGAGAGAGAGAGAGAGAGAGCGCGCGCGCGCGCGCGCGAAACTAGGTACTTAAGCTTGCCATCCACAATTAAACATCAAGTTGATCAATGACCTAGCCTAATGAACGATAGACATTTCAGTCAATTTTTTTTTTGGGGGAAAGGAAATTCTCGTATATAACTTAAACTCTCAGGTTAATAAGTAAATGTCAAATTTTGTTTATTATGGATAATTCTAAGGAAGGAATAAAAAATATGACTGAATGTGGCGTACTCTCAAACGTGCCCCTGTCCGAATCTGATCTTCCTTGTAACGGCTGTTTTATTACCTTTGTCAAGGCCTCGACCTTCCATACTTCCGGATCACGTCCACACTGCCACACGCTGTTGGAGCTGTCCTTATGAGATGTGGTTGTCTGTGACTTAGGTTGACCGACAACCACATCACGCAATGATAGTTCCGACAGCGGTCATCACTAAGAATATACTCGAAGACAAATATTGTATGGTCGTTTCAAACATAATTACATCAGAAAAGAATTTAGATTGCTAATTTAGCTAACTTAAACTTTGAAACCAACATGTTCAGTGTGAGTTTCTTATGCAACTATCTAGCACCTATGTTTTCAGACCAGTAGCGCCTTCTTTCTTTTGTGGGAGTCCACGTTTGTTGGCGGATTTATGGATTTGTCGATCGTCGTGCTTTACGGGAGAGGTTCATGAAGTGATGTTCCGCAGAGCATGGAAGGTCCTGTTCCTTGCAAACAAGGTTGGAAGAACTGTTAGTGAAACAGCTTTGAGCATCTGCATTAATCTTTAAGAGCTGGAGTGCCCTGCGAGAGTGGACCACCATCTTTGAGTGGGGATTGTGCCGAGACCACCCCTAGAGGCCATTAGTCAGGTCCAATCGGAGTAAAAGGGAGAGTGAGTAAGTAGAGGCCGAATTGCAAGGTATTGTTGTTAGTGCTAGGTAAGCATCAGCAGCGGGGGTAGAGTGCGGTCAGCAGATCCTCCGGAGAAAGGGGGGGACTGCCTAGGGGGACAACCCCCCACCTCCATTATGCAAATGAAAGAACCCCCCCCCAGTAATGGCCAGCCACCCCCGACACTGGAAATCAATAGCCACCCCCTTCTCCGCCAATTAAACGGCCTACTCACGGACTCTCGGACTCTCTCTCCCCTGTCTCCTATAGTCCCCGACAACAAAGCCTTCTATACTCCTTCTCTTTTTGCAATCCTCCAGCCTCTTAACTTATATTACGAAAGGGCTTTTTTGTCCCTAGGAATGAGTCCACGTCTTGTCAGGGGAAACTTTTCCTTTGTTGCACTTGTATTTTATTTTTCGTATATCAGAACATATTTGTTAATTATTATTATTTCTGCTAGTGGTGAAGGCTCAGGCTATCAATAACTCAATTTTGTGGCTCCTTACTAAGTATTTTTTAAAACGTGCTTTCAGGAATTAACATTCCCATCTTCAGAGCTTCAAACAATAAAGCTTACAATAAATACGGAGTTTCGCCTATAGGTCATTTATTGTAACCTTTATTGTTTGTAGCTCTGATGATGGGAATGTAAATTCCTGAAAGCGCGTTTTAAAAAATACTTGTGAGCCACAAAATTGAGTTCCAGAAATAGGAATGATTAACAAATGTGTTCTGATAAAAAGAAATAATAAACAAATACAACACAAGAAAAATTTTCCCGGGCAAGATGTAATTTTCACTCTGTACAGCAGTTATTTTGCTTCCTGCTCCACTTCTACTACAATTGTTCTGAAGAAGGGAACAATAGTGCCCGAAACTGTCAGCGTAATAAATAAACTCCTCTATTTGAAGAATTGAGAATTTATAGTCGATACACGACCATTGGTAATTTTATTCTACCATTCATTGGTAATTTTAGTTTGAAATATTTTTTTTTTGTGATTTAAAGCCTCATCAGATTTAGTCAACATCTGACTAGAGTCCCGAGTTCGATTCTCACCCGATTGACGATCTCTATTATACAAAATCCTGGCTAAAAAAGGGTGATATTCTGTAGATAACCCGTCCCAGTTAGCCTTAAGAGAACAAAGTGGACGTTAATAAAAAACAATTATAAGTAATTATTACTTGAAAGCTGAATCAGAAATATACTATTTATTACATTATTCATAGATAATCATAGTTTGTTTTTTTTTAACAAAACTCATTTATTAATTTTTTATATGTTTCAGTAATTTATTATAAAATAGTTGATGTTTAAAGCAAGATAATAATTAGTTAACAATATTATTATTACAGATGTTTTCTGAAATAACAAAAATAAAATAAACAACAAATTGAAAGTGAAATGGTGGAAGTTAAATTGATTAAATACTCCTAAAATATCTTCCACTGATTTAGTTCCCCTGGACATGTTTCACGTTCTCTATAATGCCTCTTCAGGAGTAATACACTTATTACAAAAATATTTCAACGAAAAATCAACTACATAAAAACATGTAAGTTTTTAGCAATTGATTTTTTACAGTGTTAATCATTTAAATGCATCGCATATTTATCAGATACATAAAAACCCAGCAGGTCTATTAGATGTACATTAGCTATGATTCTCCTGGGGGGGGGGACGTAGATACCAACATTTATAGAACATTACATATTCAATCAGATTGGTTCTATACAATATTTCGATCCAACTCATAATAACGGAGCTATTAAGAGTTTTGGAAATTCCACCCCCCCCCCTCCCACTGGTCGTACTTAAGTCGTTAACTTTATCTTTAATTTTATTTAAAATCGAGTTTGGTAACCATCAAATAAAATGTTGCGACCGTTAGAGCGTTAACAGATATATATATATATATATATATATATATATATATATATATATATATATATATATATATATATGAAGTGATATCCTTACTAGCATGCTCTTAATAAGAATATTTTTAATTGAAATTAATAAATTAAGTAGCGGATGACTTTGCGGTCAAAAAATGGACATATATAATTCGTACAAATATTAATTGCAGGACTGTTGGCTATTAGAAAAATTAATGAATCTATATTTACTTGTAATAATAATTCAGGACATTAGTTCCTTACAAAACATTACCAATTTTTAAAAAATCTGTAAGAATAGCATAAAGTGCAAAACACAATCGTGACATTTGCTAATAGAAATATGTATCAGTGATGTATTTACAAATGCAAATAAGTATTATTTGGGGTGTTAATTAATAATAAAATTAATACCATTTTAAATTAAGGTTTTTTCTTTTTATCATTTGAGGCCAGTGGGCCCTCAGCATTTGCCGACCTGCACGTCCGGCGATGTCTCCTGAGTTTCATCGATGGACGTTTGAGGAAATGTTTAAAAAATCGCGTCATGAGTATGACCTCAATACCCCTTAAGGGAAATCTCCTAAAAACTGCATCAGTAGCACCCTCTGCTTACCGTTATTGCTAAATCGTCGGATATTAACATTTAATACTGAACAACAGTATTGAATCCGCTTATAGTTTTCCATTCTTAAATTTTGGCCAAGTAAATTTGAATATTTTTATTGCACCCCGCATAAATAAATAAAGTAGCCCCCAGGGCTTTATTAAATGGCGAGGGGGAGGTAATTTCCATTAATTCCATTAGGGTCCTGTAGAGAGCGGTCCTATCCTGTAATTCCTTCCTGGGTAAATTTGCACGTGTAATATCCAGAAGGCCGGCGGTCTACTAATGCCCCTGGAGCTTACTTCACAGCCCTCCTTAATCTGCAAATACACGGCGGGAAGCCCCACTCCTAGGATTAGGAGTAGCACTTACTCACAACGGCCGATGACCGAACAGATACTCAGGCGGTGCTCTACGATTATGCGACATTGACTTTTAACAGATTTTCCTTAAGGGAAATCAGCTATTGAGGTTATATACTCAGGACGCGATTTACGAAATTTTTCTTCAAATGTCCATCCTACCCAGTAGATGACGAAAATGAGGTTTTATATATATATATATATATATATATCTGTTATAAAATACCTAGATATTCGTATTTTTTAGTTTTCAGCCTACAGCAAACCCCCGTATTCTACTCATCTCACATAAAGAATACTCTGTTACATAATAAATCACTTGAACCATTTGAAGCTTAAATACAAAATATTGTTTTCAAGAGACCTTTATTCTAAGAGATTTCTTATTACTGTTTGTATTTATTCACTCAATAGTCACGGTGGTGTTGTTTATGTATATTGTTGAACTTCACAAATGGAAATCTGCTTAGTTTACGCAGCCTCTGCGTGACGGACTTTTTCTGAAATGAAATTACTATTTATGAACTCTCATTCCGTTGCTATACTTATCAAAAGCCTATCACAATGATATCACGACTTTGATATTGCTTTTCTGTTCTAGTGCGTTGTGTTAAACGATTTTTTTTTTGTTATATTGTAGTTAATATTTGTGAATTTATTTATGCAGCTTTCATTGTTCAGTTCTTTATTTTTATTGTTTAGCTTGTGCCTTACTTTGAAGAAATGCAAAGAGTCTTGCATCTTATATATAAGAGCGAATTCCCAATGGCATAATCACATGAAAGAAACACATATTAAATGATTTAATAACACAGCAATATCATGCCGTTCCTAAAATTTGATTAATCTCATAAACCAACTTCATCCAGGATCACCTCAATTGGCTACTGAGTAGTATATTTTATTTGGTATTTTGTGAAACAGATTATATTTTACTTCTAAATTTCTAGGCTAGGTAATGGGGAATCAGCTTGAAGAGTAGTTCAATTTCATCTCAGTATATCTTGTCTTCCAATAATAAAGTTATAAATAATACGATTATATTTAGTTTGATTTTTTTATAATTAAGGTTATTAACTATGCTAGTTTTTTTTTTGTATTGTCTACGTTTTTGATAAGTTCATATTATTTTGTGTTTTTGCTGAAAAATAATTGTTGAAAATAGGCAAAGACAAAAAATATACTAATAAGCATATTATAATTAATTTTTAAGCTTATCTCAAAATGCAATGAATGGAGATAAATTAAGAACATTAGATATTAACAATTTTGTGCGTGTGTGTGTTTGTGTGTTTCTACAATCCCTATTTAATGAGATTATTAACAATCCTCTATATAACGTTTAATTGTCATTGCTCAAGCATTACAATTTATAATCCTCGTTTCATATATGATATAAAATACCCACCCGTTCATGGATATACAACTAATATGGAAATAATCCAAGGGTAATTAATAAATTATCTCATGAATGAAAATACATCAGTGTAATATCATTGCCTGTCCCAAACACAAAGAAGGCAAAACAAACGTAAATACAAATATTAGCTTTTGATAAAAAGTGCTGTGACATGAATCTGATAACAATAAAAACCAACAGAAATAGGAAAAAAGTAGAATATAATGGAACGTTTACACACCCTTTGTAAATATTATTGGTGGTAGTGTTCATTGTGCGACCCCAAATCCACTAGAAGGCTGTAATCCGCCGGGGACCAGGTGAACCTATGTGTCATTTTTTTTTCAGGACCCTTGGGTTTTTTATACACCTATTTTTTTTCAGCCCGGAACCGAGAGCTATTGTGAGGGTAAGTACCTGTCACAGAGGGGTAGTGTTACCCTTCCTGCCAGGTATATCTGATTCCCCCAGTTTCCCAGATCCTAGCTGATGGATGATATATGGGCTAACGGCTGGCTTTAACCCTTTAGCTCCCAGATGCAGCGTCCTCCCCTATTCAAGCACCGATAACTTAAAAAGGGACTTTCTATTATACGGACATTTTCCCGCTCCACTTGATTCTTCAACCCTTTTACTCCGATGGGAAAAGGGGAGTATATTTTTATTGTTATTTTTCACCCTTCGGCCCTGTCATAAAAGACTCAGGGAATTTTCTATAAAGCTGCAATTTTCCGTTAGTCCGTAAATTATTTGGGTTAGAAGTTTAACACTTCGGTGTATAGGTTCGCTCAGGTATGATAATCCTATAAAACGGTTATTAGGGGAAAAATGGAATTTCTAAACTATTGCATTCAATTTATATATTTTCAAAGTTCATTTTTTTATTTGAAATATTCAATACTAAAAATTATTCAATGGCATTATTATGGATGTTTATGTTCAGATCCCTGGAAATCTTTTTGCTTGAGGAATATTTGTCCCAACGGTAAAAAGGGTAACTTAATTTTCCTGGCACTATCAAATAATATAAATTTTTGTGATTTTGTGAAAGTATCACTTCAGGTAAATTTAAATATTTTGTGCTTTTTACAGTATTTTTAGGAACAAGTTCGTTTGCCACAGTAACTCTGATTCCAATTTGTAGACAGCTTTCAATTCTGCAGCTATAACTTAGTTTTTACTCAATCTCTCGGCAATTTCTTTTGAGCATTCTCATCACTTGGTACCGAATATTATTATTATTATTATTTCAGTAATTTTATGGTAAATAAGTTATTACAGGCAAATACACAGCTCCCCAAAGTGAACTATAAAATGCACTTCGGTTAGCACTTACAGCTCTATGTTAAGCAGTTTGGATAAACTTTTAAAAATCAAAAGGCATAAATAAACTGCAATATATAATTAGTTGTACTTGAAACTAAAAATTTCATTACAAAATAATTAGTACTGAATTTGTGTTTATGAATGACATGAATGAAAAGGTTTTCGTGCCATACTGCATTTTTCCACCGTAAGGTTAACACTGGTACAAATACAACACATAACGCAATAGGACAAAGTAATAATTTTATTAAAGAAAATCTACTATACCAAAATGTTTTCGTGTATAAAATGCATTTCATAGCTACGCTTATATATTTCTAATGAACCATGCCAATCTTCTTATTTATGTAATATACCTACAATTGTTGTACTCAAACATTAACGGTAGTGCGCGCATTCAGAGCTAGGCCCTTTCAAAAGGCCCTGCTTTACAAGGAAGCTCTGAAGACGGAAGCAGAAACATTTGAAAGACCTTAGAGCTGAACATATTGTTGCGAACAAGAAAGACCTTCTTTCAATCTACTTCCATTTCCTTCCCATTTTCTCTTCTACATTAGAGCTTACAAGCAGACTACATTCTTTCTAAACATTGACAGTTTGTTATTTATTAACGACCACTTTATGCTACTCTGGCTAATTGGGACGGGTTATCTACAGGTGATCGCCTTTCTCTAGCAATGGTTGGATTAATGATGTTATTTAATTAATCGAACTCCTAACATTGAACTTATCCTGATTTGACAGGAACCTTTAAGACCAGCTAGCAGATATTTGAATGAAATAATTACATAACTAAATTACACTTCTTTAAACCTTCCCACTTGGGTAAAAAAATAAATAGATTTTTAAAAATATCATTGGCCAAAATAAAATCAGATTTCCATAAATGACATAAACTCTAAAAACAACCAAGACGTGTTAGCCAAATGTACTAAGGCACTAAAAGAGCAGTGACAACAATCTTGTGATAACACACACGATAAGACATATATAACAAACAGCTAAGGAATGACCATCAAGCAACAGGAGCACACGAAGAGAGGAAGTTGTGGTGACCAGACTATGCATTGGCCATTCCTAGCTGACTCACGGACACTTAATGACCAACCAACCACTCAAGGACACACCGACTTGTAGGCGTTGCAAAGAAACATGGACAGCACATCTCATATTAGCTGACTGCCGATGAAGAGACAATTTATACATTCCACATGACGTAAAGGAAGATTTGACCGATAGCAGTAATTATATAGACACAATCATTAAGCATCTAAAAACATTAATATATACAACACACTATAGTCTACAATGTTTACTCACAATGTCTATTCACTTCTCTTCTACATTTGCAGGGTTTATACACTTTAATTTTATTTGTTTATTATCTTTCTTCTTTTATTTATTTATTTTTTTCTCCCTTCTTTACTTATATTTTCACTTCCCCCTTCATGCCGCTGATGTTTCCATACACAATATCGTTACCTACTTAAAAGCAGGCATACCAATTAACTGTTTCAGGAATCACCGTATTCCATAGGTCACCCCTATTCTCTTTTTTCTTTATTCTTTTTTTTTTGTTTGCGTTTTTGTGCACACCTTGTTAATGAGTTAATCGTTGAGGAACTGATTTAAATAATTAATAAAAAAATCAGATTTTCTTTGTTATCTTCTTCTAGTCCATTGCATACTTGTAATCCACCTGAGAGTGAAGTTATTTTTTGATGGAACATGAAGAGTCATGGTTGGCTCCCCTCGAGAAGAGGCTAATGGCCAGGGATTAGGGATATAGGAGGGATGAAGGGATGATTTTTTGCCCCCCTCATCCCTTGCCCTAATCCGGCCGTCCGATGCCCTCCTATCTTCAGGATAAAAACCACCCCACCTTGCCTTCCGCTTCCCCTCCCCCACTCAATTTACATTACAAATGGCCACTGCTTGTCTGTTAACTGGAGGAAATTAATTTGCATCCGAAATGGGCCGAAAGGCCGGCCTCGGCCCATTCTTTCTTCGGTTAGGAAAGGCCACTTGAATCGATGAGTTGAGCAGCACATGTCCTCTCTTGGCCTGATGAAGGAGGCCACTTACAGATGAATCAATGTATGTCACATAACACATAGTCTGAGATTATAATTTCGAACACCAGTAACTAGAAGTTAGTTCACCGTATGGGCGAAAATGGCCATCTTCCAACAGGGCTAGATTGTGTGAAGCGTCTTTTGCACTTCGCTTTTCCCTTCAAAGTTCCTAAATCTTTGATGAATGTACCTCGCATTCATGAATAGGCACTGGGACTGAAATACGGACTCTGGAACAACCAATAATAACTAGTCATCTCTCAATAGTCGCAGAAAATATTATTTTATTTTATTTATTTTTTTTTTTTTTTCAAAAACTCAATTATTCAGGAAAAGGTACAACTAACTTGATAGAAATTATCGAGATGTACCATATCTGATAGTGTTCATCCTGGAATGGAAATACATGAATACCTAAAATTGGGGCATATAAGGAGGGTGGGGGGGGGGCTTACTGAAGGCTGATAACAAAAGCGTACCAAGAACTTGCTGAAGTCTTGAGTTACGAAAAAATGAATAGTACAACAATTGTAAAGCATCAATAGTTTAACAATATTGGTCCTACAACGTTTTTCGATGCGACTCGTAATAATGACAGTATTATGAATATTCGAATTCCCGTCCCCCCTCTAAACCCCTACTATTTCAGCTCCTATTTTCACCAATAACAAATTTTATCTTTAGTGTTGACTGAAACAGTTAAATATGTAGTATGGCATAATAGATCAAGTAAGTCTTGTATCTTCGAAACAAGAACGTAAAACCTGAATTGATGGTGTCATCAAGGAACGAATTTGTATGTATCTCGCAGTAAAGGTCTCTTGAAACAATATTTGGTATTTAAGCTTAGAATTAAGTAGTCCATGGCTTATTGTTAATATGTCATGAGTAGGAGTGGGGGTTCACTGAAGGCTGGAAACTAAAAAAATCCAGATATATCGGTATATATTCATGATAGGGAAAATATGTATATAACAACATTTATAGGCAATCAAACTTTCAATACATTTTTCCTAATCGTATAATAACGGATCTACGGCCTGGTGTCCCCTTGTTTTAATTTTCCACTGGTATTCGAGTTTCAGCTTCAGTGCCCTATTACAACAATATTACATATTAAAATGTCCGAAAAACAGCTATACATCTAAATACTCAAAATAATTTAAAAATAACCATAAGTAATGTGCTTCAGTAAACCTGAAATGTATACGTAAATAAAAATATGAATAAGCAAGTCGCTATAAATACGTACATTCTATCACCTATGATTTCTGGAAAGAGTAGCTAGTATGTGAAGTAGGGTGGGCGAGAAAAGTTCATTCAAGATTCTGGGGTTAATTATTGAATGTACTCCTTAGATTAGCTAAGTCAAAAGAAAATTAACGGTAAAAAAAAATTATAAGTGAAAATGTTCACCTTTATCAAACCTGTAGGCGTAAAATACCATTTAAACGAATTTACACTAAGCCATTATCTAAAATGTTTATCTCTTTCTTAGGATTGCAAAATTGCCCATGAATTTCAGAATGCATTCAGGTCATAAACGCTGTAATGTTCTATCACAATTTTTGTGGCCCATAATATAGAATAGAAATTTGAGCCTAAGACCAATAACTAGAAAACCGCTTTACAAAAATAATGCGCCTTTGGGAATACAAAAACTCCCACAAAATAATTCCAATCCAGTCATACTGACGATAAAATCCAGGCATGTTTATTCGGCGTGATATTATAGTTGTTCTTATTTTTTTGGCAATCGAAAAATGGGCTACGAGGTTTCGAACTAGATTTTAACAACATATGTAATTATCATGTAATATTTTTAAACCATGATCGTTTCAAATACTTGGAATGAATTAATACAAATTTTAGAGAATGGATTTTCGTTATTTATTGTAAGCTCAGGCAGCGGTCAATTTATGAGCTTTACAAGGTTTCAGTAATTAAAAAATAACCACTTATTTTGGTCTCAGCGATAATTGCTTGTAGCAAGACATAACAAAGATGCAGACATATAAATTCAGGTCTTGAACCCTCCCGTCTGCTGAGCAATCCATTGGACTCCCACAGATGTGCACATTTTACATGGAAAATGCCCGCTAATAAAAATAACCCCTCAGCCGATGGGGGAGGAGAAAGAGGGAGAGTACAGTGCCTGTAGGAAGAGATAGCGTGTTCTCTGTGCCTGTGTGTTTGTGTTTGGCCCCGAAGTTTAGGGAGGTCCACACCCCAGGAAGAAACACTGAGAGGGGTCCTATGGAAATGCTGGGGTCCATGCCGGACCTTGCCCTACCGATAAATAAACATATGTCTTATAAACTAGCCCTCCTTCCCCTTATAGCCAGTCATTCCATTTCCTACCCCCGCCCTCTCTCTCCCTTTCTATTAATTTCCTTTCCTCAATTCCTTCATATAAAATACATAGGCCGCCTTCTCCCCTTCTCTATCTCTCCTCCTGTCGGCCAGATCCTCCATCAGGGTGAGCCAAGAAAGCGAATTATTTTCTCTATTGGCATACATATTACATTACAGGGAAAATCGATAACCGGCTTACCTTAAGGAAATTGTCATGTACCTACATTAGACTGAACAGAAATTCATGGAACTAGGTTGTAGCGGAAAATATGTCTATGTCTTCCCTTAATACACTCATTTTGTCATCGTTGGCACAAATACGTCAAAATACTGCCCTTGTTTACAAGTAAATAGGAGCTTACATTGTCGCAAATAGGAGACATTATTTACAGTAATAGGAAATAAACAGTTTTTCACAGTAGTTGGAATAAATGATTATTCTGTTTCTTAAAACTCAATCAGTTTCACCCTAGCTCAACTCATACGAATATTTCTGAGTTCGGGGTTATTTAATAAATATTAATGGCGCCTTTAACACGAGTCGGAACAATAATAGATTGACCAAACCTATTCCCATCCCGCGTTCAAGCATGTAGCAGACATTAGTATGTTACTGACAGATGTGGCACATTGTTTAATATTGAATATACTATTATCAGAAGATCTTATTCTGTTTGTCCAGAGATACCTGGAGAAGCGATCTTTAAAAAGCACAATGTGTAGAGAGGTAGGATGGACACGTAGCGTTAGTTGAGGATGATGTGATTAGGTTCAAAGCAGACGTCCACTACTTATTTTTTTATGAATCATAAAGAGTCATGGTTTGCTCCCCTCGGGAAGAGGCTAATGGCCAGAGATTAGCGTTGAATGAGGGATTAAGATATGATTTTGTCCTCCTACCCCACCTATCAAACTTTTAGTTTTAAATTTGCTATTAACAGCAGATTTTATTTTGCTTGTACCAAGATACCTGTAGTAGTGGTTTTTAACAAGCGATAGGGTATAGCAGATGTAGAAGGACACAACGTCAGTTCAGGATGATGTTATTAGGATTCATTAGAGATTCCCACATGAAGTTGGCTGTTGCAAAACTGTGATTCTTCAACTATTTCCATAACAGCAGGCAATAGGAATTGCCAGGACTCCATTTTATACAATTCAGTGCAGTCAAAGCATATGTTTTTTCACTTGAGAATTCCAAAATGCTTCCCTCATTTCAACCACAAACCTCTGCCTAGGACTGCATATCCTCCTCATCTCGCAAGACAGGCCTGGAATATAAAAGTTGGGCCCGCGGGGCCTTGACAGCTTCGGTTAATTCGAAATACACTTCAAACCCTACCTTTTAATACAAATGCGTTTGTGAGTTGATCAAAATAAAATCACAGTTGCATTTGTTCAATTGCTTTCATTTTAGCTGTTGTTGTTTACTGGCCCGAGGGTCGGTGCGCCCTTTCTTAAGTCAAAGGCAGCGACCTTTCTGGGGTCCCCGTCCGGCCCTGTCACCAGATTTGCTAAACAATATTCGGTACTTATCGATTATTGAGAGGCCATTTAAAGAAGATTATTGATTCATAATTAACTGGAAACCACTTTATTATTTAAAACAACACTTAGAATTTATAAATGAAAGAATGGTTAACGGGAGGGCACTAATTATTTACAGATAAAATATTTACTGGTTCAAAACCGCTTATCGCTATCAAATGGTGATGGTGTATATGGTGGTTCATACTTGAGTAGGTTATATTAGTCATTCTGTTTCTTTTGTTATCAGAAAATGAGTGTTCGTTCATTAACACCATTTGGTATCATTAATTATAACACCACTTGGACAGCTATCTTCCAGAGTTCATGTGGCAGACAACTGGGGACGACCGCTTTATACAGGTACTCGTCGACATCGTCAGTTTTGGGCTAACTCTAATTACATTGTTTTAATCAAATAAATAATAGAAGTGCCATTTTAAATAATAAAGAGTATTTCTTTTTGTATGATTTAATTATCTTATTTAAATGAGTGACCTCCAGATAATCGATAAGTACCCAATATTCTTTTCATCGGAATCCATTCTCTAACCGTTGCCAACCACCGCAGTCTGCCTTTTCTTGATTGAGCAGATGACATCATGTTTACAATATATTTTCATTTAATTAGCATCCCAGTTATTGTTTGGGCTTCCTGGCTTTTAACAAAAATATGAATTACATTCACAAACCACTTCCGAAGAAACTCTAAATTGCAGAGAACAGCTATAAAGATAAAAATGAGGAGAAATCATTTATAATCAACATTAAAATCAGTATGACCAAGACTAAATATACATCCAATTTAAAATACATAGGCGGAACTATAACATAAAAATGCCATTACAACGGACCAGCAACTGAGTTATTACAGACACTACTCCAATTTTAGTTATTATCGCTTTAGGAATACAAGGAAATTAATCTTTTCAAGATTAATAAATTCACAAATTATATATATATATATATATATATATATATATATATATATTTACACATATATATGAGGCCCTGGCCAGCTGACGGAGTAACACCCGCATGCTTGAGGACCTGCATATAGAGATAGAGGGGGTGAAGTGGCCGAGGGTGTGAAGTGGACCTAAAGGGCTGACTCGGCTAGATAGTATCTAGGCCCTTCGCTGCTGACCTCTCCCGCCCATATCTCACCATCTACTCCACACAATGGCCCAGATACTCACTCTAGGGCCAGCCCTTTTTCTCGGTGTTCGCTCAAAGTGATGTCAGCTGTTGTAGGACCAACGCCCTTCGTCCATAGGCTTACGATGGTATCATTTCTTAATGGTTGAAGAAAGTGTGGTTTGTCAATTACTTCATTCGGTGGCAATACATGACATTGGGTGACATGTCTTAATGTTAAAGTCCGTTTTAGTCCTTTACTATGTGTTTTGTCAGAGGTGGAATTCATTTGGGTACAGCTAAACACCTATACGTACAGATTTTAAATAATTCACTTACACAACCGTCATTAGGAACAAACTTCAATGAGAATAATCTTCTTCAGGCTGTTCATTCCTGCGCCTTGTACGATATTCATTTACCTCTTTGTATCTGCAGCCTGCGCCTGCTCTCTGTTCCCGCCAGGAACTCAGTAAGTATCAGCCTTGGGTCGGAACAGTTAATTTCTGATTTCTACAGAAACCAACAACGGACTTGGAATAGATTTCTTTTACCTCCTGCATGAGCCTATCTAACAGCATCCAAAATTCTCTCAGTTGTCTGAATAGTGACAGACATGAGCAATTTGACAAGGAGGAAAGGTTACATCCATTTCAACAAGCTGAACGAAATTTTCCCGAAAAAATCCTCAAAGCCATGTCCGTCAAATTGACACATGTCATGCTAATTCAACGTGCCATTTGGGATACGGGGATATAATCAGTCAACGCTTCCGTCGTATACAGGATAAACTAAATAACAATGGAACAAAATACAAGATTAGCAAAATAAACAGTTCTGCCTGTGAAAAATTTTATAAAGGGAAGTTGTTGCAGACCTTATAGAAAAGGTTCAAAGAACATTGCAGAAATGTTGATAATTTAGAAAACAGAACACTTTTGGCATTCAATCATATATGTAATTTTGATGAGGTAGAAATTTTAGATAATGATACAAACGAAACCAAGCGGAAGATACATAAAAATATCCACATTATTAGTAACAAACAATGTGATGCGAACAAGAAAGCTGACAAAAGAAATCAAATATTTAATAAACAGCAAGTCGATTAGATGTAGATGCTGCAATTCTTCTTCCGGATTTGATTTAAATTTAAGGTAATCGATTTTTTTTACACTGTTTATCATTTTAATGTATCGATATTATCAGCTGAGTGGTGGGTTACACCTCCATTTTTGTTATCAATGATAACAGGTGGTAAGGTAGAATATTTTTATTATTATTATTATCCACTTTTTGTAACTTAGGCTAATATGGACGGGTTATCTACAGGTTACCACCCTTTTCTTGTCAGGGTGGGACTTAGGATGATATTTAACGAATTTCGTCACTAAATAATTTCCTTTGCCCAGGCAAGAATCGAACTCGCCACTCTAGATTACCATGTGAGATTAAAGGCAACACTTTTAACTCACATGGCTAACCTGAGCCCCAGAATATTTTTATAATAGTGTATTACTCCTGAATAAATCTATGGAAATATTTCACATATTTTTCATCTAGTGACCTTCGGCCATTTCTCCTTCAACTTTAGGATAAATGAAATGTGGATTCAATGGATTTTTATTCAGAAGGATGTAACAACACAGATTTCCACGTTTCTAACAGCGGTTATAGACTCTGGCTTTTCACGTTTTATTAAAAGAATAATTTAAGTTAGCCCCAAAGGTTTAGAATCAGGGAATAAATGCCTACAACGTAATCTATTGTTGTCCAGAACCCAACCCTATATCCCACAGAGTTTATCATATTTTGTTCTCTTGGGAATAAATCAGTCTGATAGTGTGTTTCATTTGTGGTAGGGCTATGGAAAGAAAACACAGGACTGTGAGTGTATGAAGCATGGGAGAAAGATTAATAGACGGCTCTGAGAAACAGTGCCAACCAAGAGACACACTTTCCGCGAGATAAGACTCCAAGTAATGGGCCAATAAATATGGGATTAGTGTTGTGACACAAAAGCGATTAGAGCGAGGCACAGCGGTGGAACGGGGAAGTTTTTCCCGGCCGATTCATCTCCCTTACCGCCCGTTGTACAAAGACAGACAATCCCATTGTCTAGTGAGTGTGTGTGGGGATAAACATTAGTTTTTAGCCGCGGATACCCAGACAAAAGGCCCCATCCATACCTGCTTCTATGGGTATCGCACTACACGGTTGGAATGAGTTCCTACGCCAGTCTTGTTTTTATGTCAAAGGAAAATGAGAAACTAATATCAACCAATGGACGTAATTATAGTGCAACTAGGCTAGAATGACACCATTGAAGTCTGATATTCAAAGATCTACCTTCACAAGGGATTTAGTGATTTTCCTTAGCCGCATAAATAGCTCCAACATAAGATGCCATAATAGTGAAAACAACATTGCCAAAACATCCATAAAACTATTTCGGAATGAAAATGCCACATTTCAAACAAGTAACATATCCTAGATTTTTTCCCCCGACAAATATATAAACAAAATTAAAATTCCTAGGACACCACCGTGAGACTACACCTGGGAAGAGTTTTCGAGACGATGGCATCTTCAAGCATGACGAATATGAATGATGACGACTATGATTTTATATCATACTTCCATGTTGGCTTATTAACTGTTTACTATTCAATTTTTAGCAAGCCCAGATTTCCCAGCGACCTTCATAATTCCTTGAGTATTTTTTTTTATTTCTGGTAAATTAATTATAATTATTTATTAATGTCCGCTTGTTGCTACTATGACTAATTGGGACATGTTATCAACAGGTACCCCTTTTCTAGTCATGGTGGGACAGTGGATTTTATGCATTGTGCTCGTCACTACTTAAATAAATTCCTATAGCCCTGACGGGAACCGAACTCGCCATTTTAGGTTTACCGAGTGAGATTTAGGTCAACACTTTAACTCACATGGCTAACCTGGATCCCCCTTTTAAGGTTTTTTATTAAAAAAAAAATAAGGTTTTTAATTTGCAATTAGAAATCCAGTATTGTGCTCTAAACTAAAATATCTACGGTAATTTTTTATTTAGTTATTAATAGTTAACAAACCCTAACGAGATATAACATCATATAATTTTTCATCTTAACTTGAAATATAATATTTTTGGTTTTTCCATGGAGTAAAAAATTGGTAAACTCTTTCAATAAAACACATACATTAGTTAAGCTCGGGTAATTCAATTATACAATTATAAAAGAATAAGTGGTTACAATTGTAAAGGTGAGTTTGACTTTTTTTTTTTTTAATTGATGATAAAAATAATTTATTATTAATATATATTAATATCAAAATGGACTCGTTTTATAAAACAATAAAAACACTTTAAATAAAATATAAATAAATTCTTTGGCGAAATCAATGGTTGCAAGAGTACTAACGATCAAATTTAACTTTGCAAACTTACACTCCATTAACTCTTAACAAGATTATAATAAGGACTTCACGTTAATGTTATACTGAATTTTGGGAATGCAAAATTTGGTGATCGCATGTACATCAATCAATTAGCCGTAGTTGTACGAAGTGGGCGTTAATAACAACAATAATATGTTAAAAACACATCCCGATCAAATATTTAGCACGATTTACTATTTCATTTTTGTGATTGATGCCATGAGAAATAATTGAGGATCTGCATGTGACACAGGTAAGAAGATAATATTAATGATAATGTTAATTAAATATTAATAACAATATGTTAATTATATATGGCCATGAAATGGACGTGGGCTCAATTCCAGAATAGATAACAGGAACTTACTTTAATTCTACATACAGCACTTAGTCCCCCTCTTGGAAAAAAAAGTCCATCACGCAGGGGCTGCGTTATGAAAGCAGATTTCCCACGTGCTAGTTATAGCACACTCATGATCTCATCTAACGATATATTTTATATATCTAAGTAAAAACCTTATAATTAAAAGTGGGGGTTTACTGCAGGACGTCAACAAAAAAACACAAATACCTCACTTAATATATAAGCTTATGTATTAAGCTCGATTCGGTCCCGAAAATCAGGTTTACCTGTTCACGAGATCTATTAACAGTTATAGCCTGTAAATATTACAATGCACTGAGCAACAATTATTGTAGATCATCAAAAGCTTACCAAGCAAGATTGGCTTACACAAATTTTCGATTCGACCCCTCTCCCCCTAATTCTGATGCGATTTCAGCCATTGGCGAACATGAATATTAGAGTTGAATTATACGGTTAAATATTGAGTATGGTTTAGAGGGGGAATTTCATAAATTCCAAATTCCTCCGTTATTGTACGTCGGATCGAAATTTTGTATAGAATCAATCTTATTGGAAAAGTAATGCTCTATAAATACTGGTATGCGTGTTTTTTTCATTATCTTGATTATTTACCAAGATATTTACATTTTTTTTTAGTTTTTGGCTTTCAGTAAACCCCCATACCTACTCTTTTCATATTAACAATAAGCTGTTATATGATGAAGTACATTATTTGAAGCCTAAATATTAAAAATTATTCTCATTCAATTTTTAAGTTTTGATATAAATGCAAATACGTGACGCACATGCGAAATCTGCTTAGTTGGCGCACCCCATGCGTGACGGACTTTTTAGTTTTCTGTCTTCACTAAAGCCCCACTTGTACTCACTGGATGGTTATATAAAAATTGAGCGTGTATGGTGAAATTAGTTTCGTAGGGTGTCGTACAAGCAAGTGAGAAATCTGTTTATTTGAATGCCAACTCAATAGCTAATTTCCTAAGAGACATCTGCTAACATTTTATGACAGCGATTGGAATATTTTGGAGGTGTCGAATCAAAGGTAAGGGAAGGGGCTTGGGGAGGGGTGGGGATAATCTAGTGAAATGCGTGTAGTGGAGGGGAGGGGGATTAAAAATTTCATTTGCATGACTAGTGGAGGAGGGGAGCTCCTGGCGGCGGGGGCCGGAACCTACCAGTAGGCCCCTCAGCTCTCCGTGTTCAGCCGGTGTGCATCACCTCTCCTCCTGTGGATATGAAGGTATGTAGCATAGCAGGGGTAGGTAGTGGGGAGAGGGAGTGGGGGAAGGGAGTGGCCGATCTGTCCACTAGTGGTCAGCTACTGGACACTATAGCTATACTGCGCATGCCCAGTAATGGCGCCCACTTCTACCAACCCCCTCTAAACCAACGGCCTTTCTCACTACTGTTTCTCAATGTTTATATCATCGCTACTGTTGCTAATATCTGTGGAATTGCCCGAATCGTGTTGCTTCACAATCATTGCTCCTTTTGGCTAAGAATAATAGAGTCCGTCACGCAGGGGCAGCGTAAACTAAGCAGATTTCCCACTTGAATTTTTACAATAGAGAAATCTGCCTAATAATAACAGTAGTAGTAAAGAATCTCTAAACCAATTCACTAGGGAAGAACAGTTACGGAAACGGCCGAACTAGCTTTTGGCGGAAAGCCCCGAATATCTGCCGACCTCACACACAAACAAATGCAAATATCTGGGCTAATATTGAAGCTAGAGAATAAATGTATAGAAAAATATTTATAGTAAATTTAATTTTCCATAAGATTGATTCTATACAATTTTTCGATCAGACATATAATAAAGGAGATATTTTGAATTTTCGAAATTTCCCCCACTAAATCACCCTCCCAATGGTCCGATTTCAGCCATTAACGAACTTCATCTTTCATTTTACATAAAACGATTAAATATGGAGTTTGGTAACGATCAAACAAAAATTACGACCCCTAGGCCGTTATTTTCTGACCAAGAAAAGAGCTGTCTAATCCACACTCAAGAAGAATAAATTATTTTTTGGGGGAAATCATTGACAAATATTTTTTAACAAAAAAGCATTATTTTCCAAAAATGAGAAGAGTGTCACTAATGTTATCTAATGATTGGTAAAATTACTATCTCTGTCCTTTTCGATGGAATGCCTAGAAATCTATGTGAAGGATTCATCCTTGTATATTGGCATCCTGCATAGCAAATAATGTGTATATCGCCATGCATTCTCTCCTATTGCTGGAACGGAGTGAAACGCTTTGCTTAAAGAAATATAAGCATCATCATTCCCAAGGGCCCTGCATTCATCGTTGTAGCAGATTTCGGAAATCTTCGAACGGAATTTTCGAAATTTTTCTTCAAATGTCTATCAAATGTGTGATCCTACTTAGTAGATGACGAAAATAAGGTCCGTTCAAAACTGTGGTGTGTGTGTGTGTGTGTGTGTGTGTGTGTGTGTGTGTGTATGTGTATATATATATATATATATATATATATATATATATATATATATATATATATATATATATATATTTGTCTGTTACCGCCCTAGCGGTCGCAATTTTTATTTGATCGTTACCAAACTCGATATTTAGTCGTTTTATGTAAAAAAAAAGATCAATTTCGTTTGACTGAAATCGGACAAGTGGGAGGGGGAGTTTAAAGGGGAGGATTTTCGAAAATTTGAAATATCTCCGTTACTATACGTCGGATCGAAATATTGTACAGAATCAATCTTATTACAAATTAAATTTACTATAAATAGTGTTATATACAGTTATTCTCTATCTTGAATATTAACCGAGATATTTGCATTTTTATTAAATCTGGGTGGCTAATGGACGAAGTGACTTCGTTTCATTAACTGTTCGGCTCTCTATTGTAAAACTTCACCTGGGAAATCTGCTTAGTTTACGCAGCCCCTGTGTGACGAACTTTATTTATTTTCCTAGCATACCATTTATATATAGTCTTTAGAGCTAATTTGTAAATAGCATAATAATAAGAATGCATTTCTATTGTCTGTAAGAGAGGACCAATGGTCCTATGAAAGTCCGTCACGCAGGGGCTGTGTATACTAAGCAGATTTTCCACGTGAATTTTAATAATAGATAAACCTACATACTGCTAACACAACACCACCGTGAATATTAGTTGAATAAATACAAACAGTAATAAGAAATCTTTCCCTCCAGGCGGAAATCGACAAATCTAAACAAACAAGTCTGCCAACTGCTTTCAGTTATTGTTTTTCTTTCTGAGACCGGAAAGAAAAACAATAACTGAAACATATCAGAATATAACATATTAATTTTATTGAAAGCTACGTACTATATCAAGTACTGTAATTCATTATAAATTTTATCCCAATCAATCAAACTTTAGTAGTCCAAGAATTTAAGACAGGGGGATGGGTCACAAGAACATATTTGCATGTTTCTCTTATAATAAAGGTCTCCGGAAAACAGTGTTTGGTGTTTAAGCTTCGAATAATGGTTTACTATATAACTGAGTATTGTTCACGTAACGCGAGTAGAAGTGGGGATTTACTGAAGGCTGAAAACTGGAAAACGCAAATATCTCGGTTAATATTAAAGATAGGGAATTAATGTAAATTACAATATTTATAGTACTTTTAATTTGCAATAAGATTTATTCTATACACTTTTTCGATCCGAATTATAGTAAGGGAGATATTTCGAATTTTCAAAATTCTCCCCCAATTACATAAAATGACTAAATATCGAGTTTGGTAACGATCAAACAAAAATTGCACCCACCATAGCGGTAACAGACAAATATATATATATATATATAGTTTTGAATGGACCTCTTTTTCGTCATCTATTAGGTAAGATCGATGGACATTTGAAGAAATGTTTCGAAAATTGCGTCATGAGTACGACCTTAATAGCTGATTTCCCTTAAGGGAAATCTGCTAAAAATAAAGACTCTCTCTCTCCCTCCCTTTCTCTCATGACATATATAATAAATTGATAAGAGGATACACATATTAGTGTATTTAAAAATATACAGTTGTTACAAAATACTGACTTTTACTTTTAGGAAATTCTCATGAAGAGAAATTCGTCACCTACAGTAAAACATTTTCCCCAACACTACAACTTGACTCAATCAGTCGTTTATCAATGGTTTAATGATTAATCTGAAATTTCAGGAAATTAAATAGCAGTACATGAAATATAATCAGCGCCTATAACCCCAGAATACTATATAGACCTATAATTCCAGAATACTACTAAAAATTACAAAACTCGAATAAAGGGCTTATTAGAAGTGCCTTAACCCTTTCCACTCCAAGGCTGTTTTTGTTTTTATTCCACCAGCTCCACGCTAAAATTACGTTTTTTTTTTACTTTTTGTGTTTTTTGTGTATTTTTTAAATCCCTCCTGTTTTAAAATTTTCTGCAAAAAGAGGTTACACCATGTCGAGTATCACTCGACAGTGGAGCTAGTGGAACAAAATCAGTGTCGAGTGACACTCGACATTGGAGTGGAAAGGGTTAAATGGAACAACACTATACCAGAACACATAAAAGATAACTTTTCATAAAATGCATGCTTATTTACATTACAATAGTTATTGATACAAATAAATAAAATCCCTTATTTTTTTTCACAACACTACAACAAAAAGGAGATGGTGGAGTAAACTCATACTTTAACACATTCGAACTGACAGCTCATTGTTCTAAGGCCATTTCACTTATAAGTATAATAACAATGTTTTCATAATATGAGATACTGTTAACGACAAAGGCTTAAACTAATGCAAGCAGTTATAAACACCATCAGCTAGTTACTAGCTTACACAAAGCATTTTAAAAGTTTACTAGAGAATTCCTGTTAGAGCTAAAATATTGAAGGATAGTAAAATATTTCCAGGCCTGATTAATTGATTTATTTAGATTCGTGTTAACATGATTGTATTGCTTATTTAGTATTTTTATTTTGAAATTAGGTATATATAGGACAGCTTTCTTGTTTATTTATTTTTTACTTTTTTTCTGGATTTCCTTTTTTAAATATAAATAACTAATGTATTTGTTAAATATATATTAATAATGCTTTATATATAAATCAAATTCTATTCATATAATGCTTTAATATGTAAAGATTCGAGTTAGTGGTGTTTTATACATTTAGGAGAATCAGTTCTCTCGGGCCCACGACCTACATTAATATTCACGTATTCATTTAGTCACGTGATCTGACTTACGAATGTAGATTTTTTTCGTACAGATATACAAATGACCTCAAAGGAATCAACCCCTAGTCCTTTGACAGCCATGACACATTGATTCTATGAGACCAGATTGGGAGGGAGACCAGAATAATTGAGGAGGGGGTAGGGTGCAGCGGACAATTTGTTTTGACCATGCAGTGCTCCGAAGACTTAAAAAGTCCGTGACAAGAAACATTTGGTCATTGTAACATGCTGATTTATCAAAAGAGTTGATTTAAGAGGTTCATTGAATTCACAAATTCCTAGACAGAGTATACGATACAGGTTTCTCCAATCTTATACAAGATCCAAAAGTCCGTCTTGCAGTGGCTGTGTAAACTAAGGAGATTTCCCGTGTGCTGGTATAACACGCTAGTGATCTTATCACACCACGTATTCACTAGCAATTTGTAAAAACCCGACGGATAGAAGAGGGGAGGGGTAAGGCAGAAAACAGGAAAGTACGGTATAATTCGCTTATTACTTGAGTTACGATAACATAATTATAGCATAGAACATAATTAAAATGACAAGATTGCTTCAAATACATTACGACTCCTCTAAACCCCTACTCTTCTATGCCCGATCCTGGCAATAATAATCCGATCTATAGAGTCTACTAAAGCGGTGAAAATTGGGTATGGTATAGATCAGATGGACATTTTCGGGTGTAGAAAGAAAAATCTTAATTGATGAGGTCATCACTTAACATATTTGCATGTATCTCACAAATTAATAGTTCAATGAAACCAATATTTGGTATTTAACCTTAGGATGAGGTATTTCATCATATAACAGCTCATTGTTAATCCGGCATAAGTAAGAGTGGGGGTTTGCTGATGGCCGAAACCTCAAATATGGAAATATCTCGATTAATATTTAGTATAGAGAAATCATTTAAATAACAACATTTGTAAAACATTACATTCTCAATATGATTTATTCTATATAACTTTTTGATCCGACGCATAATAACGGAGATATTATGATTTTTTTGACTTTTCAAATTACAAATTAATCCTATAAAGTTTAAAAAGTGTGACTTAAATCAATTATCTTTTTAATTCCCGATATGAAATAAAGCCCGTCACGCAGGGGCTGCGTGAACTAAGCAGATTTCCCACGTGAAGTTGTACAATAGATAAATATACATACAGGTAACACTACCGTGAATGCTCAGTAAATTTACAATACAAGGTTGAATTGTAAACAAACAGGCAAGCCAAACTCGTAGTGCTGCATAGATAGACAGGAAAAACAAACAAGTAATGGGATATATTTGAATATAACATATTAATTTTATTGAAAACAATTTACTAAAGCTACTGGTGTAATTTGTAATGAATCAGAATCAGTTTTATCTCAATCACTCAAATTTTAGTAATCCAAAAACAAAAGAAGGGGGGTGGTCAACAGAACGTATTTGCATATATCTCTCAAAGTAAAAGTTCAATGATAACCATATTTGGTATTTAGGCTTCAATTAATATCTTTTATTATCTAACAGAGCATTATTTATGTAACACTAGTAGAAGTGGGGGTTTACTGAAGGCTGAAAACTGAAAAATGTAAATATCTCGGTTAATATTCAAGATAGAGAATAAATGTATATAACATCATTTATAGTGTATTTAATTTTCAATAAGATTGATTCTATACACTTTTTCGATCCGACTTATAGTAACGGAGATATTTCGAATTTTCAAAACTCTCCCCCTCTAAACCCCCCCTCCCCCTGGTCCGATTTCAGCCGTTAACGAACTTGATCTTTCATTTTACATAAAACGACTAAATATCGAGTTTGGTAACGATTACACAAAAATTGCGACCACTAGAGCGGTAACAGACAAATATATATATATATATATATATATATATATATATATATATATATATATATACACAGTTTTGAACGGACCTCATTTTCGTCATCTCCTAGGTAGGATCGATGGACATTTGAAGAAAAAAATCGAAAATTCCGTCATGAGTACAACCTCAATAGCTGATTTCCCTTAAGGGAAATCTGCTAAAAGGAGGAAGAGAAATGGTTGGATTGAACTTTAAACAATTAAATGTATGTTTTTGTTTTTTCGGAATATGCTCTATTAAAATTTGGCTTCGTTAGAGTTTTTCAATCCTTACGAGACTAAAGGAATAATAAATAGCGTATGTAAATCAATGACAAATTTCAAATGCGAAACACATTGTTGGTGCCAAATGGATCTGAGTTCACTTTGTTCAAAATGCAGGATGTCAATTATTTAACACACTTATGATAATTGGATTTATACTAACAAAGGTCTCACTGCTTCACAAAACGTGAACAGAGATTTGTTTAATTGTCAATGTGCAGATAGAGTCTTGGCAGATTGTTCCGTCTAGTCAAGTCAGTAAGTGTGCTGGGAAATGGCCTATTCGTAATCGGATCAAGACAACCTCTTCTTCTTCGTTATTTATCTTATTTCAAGCACAGGATGTTTTAGTTCCCTTAATTTGTTTTTATACGTGCCTATCCAGGAATTCATGCATTTAAGCAGATTTCCCCTAAGGGAAATTAGCTATTGAGCTATTGAAGTCGCCTCAAGATGCGATTATCGAAATTATTCTTCAAATGTCCATCGATCCTACCTAGTACATGACGATAATGAGGTCCGGTTAAAACTGTATATATATTTGTCTGTTAACGATCTAGTGGACGCAATTTTTGTTTGATCATTACCAAACTCGATATTTAATTGTTTTATGTAAAAAGAAAGATCGGATTCGATACTAGCCGAAATCGGACTCTTGGGAGGGGGGTTTAGAGGGAGGATTTTCGAGAATTCGAAATAATCTCCGTTTGCTATACGTCGGATCAAAAGATTGTACAGAACCAATTATATTGTAAATTAAAAGTCCTATAAATATTTTTATATACATTTATTCTCTATCTTGAATATTAACAGAGATATTTGAATTTTTCAGTGTTCAGCAAACTCCCACTTCTACTATTGTCACATATACAATACTCCGTTTTATAATAAACCACGATATCCGTAGCTTAAATACCAAATATTGTTTTCAAGAGACCTTTATTATAAGATATATGGAAATAAGTCCTGTTGCCCCCCCCCCTGTCTTAAGTTCTTCTGTCTTTCTTTCTGGTGATGAATATTTCTATCTATCTGTTCTGAGAGTTTGGCAAACCTGTTTGTTTACAATTCAGACGCTTTCCTTGGGAGGTTTTTAAAATTGTCTGTACAATTTCTCATCGCCGTTTGTATTTATTGACTTAAGGTTCACAGTGGTGTTAAGTGTAACCAGTATGTTAGATTTATCTATTGTAAGACTTCAGAAGGAAAACTTGATTAGTTTACGCAGTCCCTTTTCTTACTATTACTTGACAAGCCAATGAAGCATCCGATTATACGTTAAAGGCTAATTTTCGAATTGACGAAATACTAAAAGTTCTATTAGGGGATCGATAGAGCGTCGGCCATTTTAAAAGGGGCAGCAGAGGTAACAAATGAAACAGAGGAGGCAGCGAAGCGTGCGAAGGTAGGAGGGTGACTGGGGGTGGCAAGGCTGCCGGGGGTGGCAAGGACCACAGTTATAAATCAGGAGCAGACCACCACCAGGATATTGATGGCATCCCCAAGGATACTCTCCAATACCTGTACTCTTTTACCGTTTCCTCTACTAGGGAGTATGCTCCATCACCTATCCTCATTCCATCTTCCATCGAACCGCCCAGGTGTAGCGTAAACTAAAAAGATTTCCCTAGCCATCTGCGCTGATCTCAACTTAAGAGTCAATTACTCCTGAGCATGAATGTAGATGGAGAATATTGAACAAGTAACGCAATACCTTGGATATTTTTTAAACCAAAAAGACACAGAACAAGAGATTAGTTTTAGAATTGAGTAATAAAGAGAAACCACGCTTAAACTCAGAAAATAAGAATCTAAACTTCAAACTAAGATACAAAACTCTCAAATGTTATGTTTCGTCAGTTCTATTGTATGGTGTAGAGGCGTTGAAATTAAAACCAAAACTCTATGAACCAATTGATACCATTCTAGTTGTGATGAATGCTAAGAACATCGTGGGTAGTTCTTCGTAGAACACGACTAGGGGATCGCTTACTTGACGAAGTGATAAGGGATACAAAATTAGCAGATTTCCCTTAAGGGAAATCAGCTAGGGAAGTTATGCCCATAACGCGATTTTCGAATATTTTCTCCAAATGTCCGTCTATTCCACCTAGCAGATGAAAATGAACTCCGTTCAAAATTATATATACATTGTTAAGTTTATTAGACAAAATAATAAACGTTCCTTACTAGAGTTCCTTTGGATTGCAAAATTAAACACACAAGCTTTATCACTACCCGATTTATTTGATGATCCACAACACACTTGGTAAATTGTTGTTAACTATTACTTACAGTATGCACTGATAACTTCAGATCTTCTTATGGCACAGTCCAATAACTCACGATGACTGAAGTTCACAAAAACTCGGTACTGCACCGATCTTTACATGCTACGTTTTGTCCCAAATTGTTTTTTATGAACAAGGCTGTATATTACATTTTATACTTGTGCCTTAAACTTCCATCATCCTCAAGCCAGGATTTGTCGCATAAAGTATAGTATTACATAATTTTATTTTAACGCTTCCTTAGTTTTATTTTATTCCTTAGTTTAAATATAGCTTATTTTATACTGTTTTAATAATTTTGAAAACATTTTTCTTTATTTCTTTATTTTAACATTTTCATTTAAGGAATTGAAAATAAATGATACTGTGCGACATCGCCTAGTTGCGGAGCTCTAATAAATAAATACAAAAAAATGATCTTTACAAAGGACACGGCACTGCACTGTTCACAAATACATAAACGCGGCATTACACTGCTCTTCATATAAAACACTTTACAGCACTGCAACTAAGATGCACTGAACGCAGTGTTGTTCACTTGAACAGAGTTGAGAACAGGGCCGCTTTTATGGGCAGAGAGACCAAACTCGAGCAGAAAGACCAAGAAAGTCTAGGTATGTCTACATCCCAGATGGGTATCGTCTAGAATATTCTTTGGTTTCTATGGTCCTACCTTCTGGGGGCTCCTTCTTAAATATGTGATTAACTCTATTTAATTTTTCATTTACGTAGTTTTCGCACTATATTTGTTGGTTACCGCTCTAGTTATCGCAATTTTTGTTTTATCGTTATCAAACTCGACATATAAGCGTTTTGAATAAAGCTAAAGATCAAGTTCCCTAACATCTGAAATCGGACCAGAGGGAGAGGGGAGGGGTTAGAGGTAAGGAATTTTGAAAATTCGAAATATCTTTCTTATTATTGGTTGGGTCAAAATATGGTATAGGACAAATCTTATTACAACTTTAATGCTTTATAAATATTGTTCTATATATATTTTTTGTATCATGAATATTAATAGAGATATTTGGCTTTTATAGTTTTCGTTTTGTAGTAAACCCCACTCCTACTCATGTTACAATAGCAATAAGCTGTAATATCCTAAACCAAGTTATTCTAATTGTAAATACTAAGTATTATTATCAATGAACTTATACTATGGGAGATGCCGTTAGGAAATGCCCTTACTTTACACATCCCCTACATGGCGGACTATTTATCAAGATCCCAAAGTGCTGCAATTGACAGAACAATTGGACTGACTTCTTCTCAAGAAATTGCGTTGCAATCTAATATGTAGAGGATGGGAGCATACACCTCTGAAAGTACATAGTACTGTAATGATCCTGCGAAGAAGAAATTGGTTGTTACTAGTTGTTCCACTATTAATATATCTCGTAGGATTGGAATCTTAACTACCCCACTGTACAGAAGTGCACCAGGCCCAGTCGGGGCGATGCGCCTTATGGAAAATAGAAAGAAACGGGTTCAAGAAAGAACGATGCGGGCGGAGGTTCGGATTTTGCAAAAACCCCTTCTGTTAATTCGAAACATACATCAAACATTACTTGATCAATAAAAGCGCAGTTGCATTTGATCAATTGCTTTTATTTTAGCTACTGTTATTCCCTAGTACTATTGCTGTTGAACCTGTTAGCTCAATGTTTTGTAATTTTCATATATATATATATGAATAAACACAATAGAGCATGTATTAGCAGAATTCCCTTAATGGAAATCACGTATTGAGGTTGTACTAATGACGTGATTTTCGAAAAATTTCCTCAAAAGTCCAAGTCGTCAAATAGATGACGAGCGTGGGGTCCGTTTAAATATGTATGTAAGTACATATATACACATATACATATATATATATATATATATATATATATATATATATATGTCGACGCTCGCAGTCTTTAGGGGGGAATTTTGAAAATTCGAAATATCTCCTTTATTATACGTCGGATCGAAACCTGTATAGACTCAATTTTGTTGAAAATTTAATTACATATAAATATTGCTATACACAATTTTTCTCTACCATGAATATTAACTGAGATATTTGTATTTCTTTAGTTTCAGACTTCAGTAAACAGCCACTCCAACTCATGTCATATTAACAGTACGTCGATATATCATGAAGTATCTTATTTGAAGCTTAACTACCACTCGTTCAAACTGAACTATTGCTTTTCGAGATAAATGCAAATACTTGGGGCATGTGGGAAATCTGCTCAGTTAACGCAGCTCCCCCACGTGATTGACGTTTAACTATGGTATTGGCAGAATAGGAAAATATAAATATTATTATATTAATGCATGCTACACGAGGCAATTATATTTCTACTCTTTCTCTTCTTATCTACTCTTCCTCCATCCCTTTCCTTTCTTCTTTCGTTTTCTCCTATCCTTACAATCCCACCCGGCACAGCCCGTTGCCGGGCAACCTACCTTCCAGTTCTACTTTTGCACCCACACCAATTCACATAAACCCCTTAAAATAGAACTCTCAGTTCAGCAGGAGGGGGAACTGTCTTTACCGCCTCACGTGGCTTGACGGCCCGCGCAGTCACAACTAGCCGTGGAAAAGAAAACTGGGCCTTAGATAAAAAAAAAAAAAATAAAATAAAAAAAAATAAAATAAAAAAAAAGCAAAAAAGCAATTATATTTGAAGCCTTAATAGCATTATATATTTTTCATTCACGTTTAAATTCAAGAACGACTTGGTGTAATATATTGTATTTGGAACATGTTTGAAGAAGCCTACTAAACAAAGAGACATAGGAAATCGTTCTCTTCCTTGAGCACATTGATTTGAGATTCGGATCCAATAGAGGGACTATATCTAAAGGAAATGCCTGGTTTTAGAGTATCCTCGGTGGGAGGGCTGTAAACAGAGCTGGAGAGGGTCCGAACCCCCCTAAGGGGGTCCCAATATTGCTGGCTGTCCCTGCCTTTTATCCGGGGTCCAACATGGCAAATACTGGTTAGACCGCAGGTTTCGGACCTCTGCAAACACCCAGCCAACTTGTCACTGTTCAAACAGACGACCCTCCCATCTACTTTCTCGAGTTCTGCTGGGCCACTGTTTAAGTCCCCTCCTCTCTCAGATATATTTCATCTTAAACCAACTGGGGACGACTATCAAACACCCCCAAACTCCAGGGTCGCTCTCAACTCGTGTACATTCTACCACGCCACAAAAATAAACATATTTTAGTACTTAGCGATTATTGAACTTTTTTTTTTTTGTGGTTCACGATCACTAAATTTATTAAACGTTTTACAGAATTTTAATAAGTATATTAGCTTGTAACCATATCATTGAAACAAAAGTAATCAATTGTAAAACTTCTGTATTGATCAAAAGTTACGGAAAAGCTTATAATCTTTCTCTAGTTCCCAAAATTTAATTTAATTTCCTGATCAGAGTATGGGAAACTAACAAAAAATACATCCTTCGTTAAAAGTGAATGTCTTACGCCAGTACGATTATGAAAAGTACGCCACGCAGGGGCTGCGTAAACTATACAGTTTTCCCTCATGAAGTTTTACCTTCGATAAATTTACATACTTAAAACACAATAGATGATCGTGGATATTAAGAGAACAAATACGAATGATAACGACAAATCATTCAGTCAGTTTACATTTTAATAACCCCCACAACGAAAAGCTTGTGAATTGTAACAGGTATGTCGACCTCTGAGAGCTGAATGGACACAAAGGTTCTTGATTGGAAAGAAAAACAATTTCTGAATATAATATAACAATTTTATTGAAAACTATTTACTATCTCATCTAGAAAAGATTTATTAAACACTACGAAAATGAAATCTTGACCACCTAGGCACAAATAACTCTGGCGAGTTCTGTGCCTATTTATAATAAAATAAATAAATAAATAAACACTACATTTTGTATTTTTGCTTGAAAGAAGACGGTTCATGGTGTATTGGCTTATTCCTAACGTGCTAAGACAAAGAAGAGGGGGGGGGGTCCTGAAAGATGAAAACTAAATAATCCTCTTTCGGTGAATATTCAAGATAGAGATAGACTTCGTAAGCATCATTTATAGGTAATTAAATTTACAATATGGTTAGCTCTATAAAATGTTTAATTGCGAATTATAATAACGGAGATATTTTACATTTTCAAAATTACCACCTCTAAAACCCCTCTCCCTCGATCCACATTATATCGAGAATGGTAACGATAAGATAAGAATTGCGGCCTCTAAAACAGTAACAGACAATATATATATAAATTCTGAACGGGACGTATTTTCGTCATCTACTAGGTAGAATCTATGGACATTTGTGGAAATATTTCGAAAATCGCGTCATGAGTAGGACCTCCATAACTGATTTCCCTTCAGGGAATTCTGCTATAGTTAAAAGCCAAAATAATAAACCAAAAAAAAAACATAGATTAGTTCCAAAAAGGGGTTTCATCAGTCGATTACACTAGTTACTAATATACATAAGTGTTATTTACCGTAACGTCAGTCATCACAGGATTTTTGAAAAATTGTCTTGTAGGAAATGATAAAAAGAAGTATTTTCAAATCATATGTCAGTATAACATGAAAATGAATTCTTTTTGGCTAACTTTCGCCTAAAATTTAATGCAGAATTAAATTCTCCATTAAATTTTCAGAATTAGATTCTTGGCAAATTTCTTCACCCAGCTTGAGTTGAACACGAACACAAGAGTACAAAGTCTCAATAGTAAGTTCTTAATTGAGAAAAGTGAGCTTTATTACGTTGCAAGTGTTGCCTACAACTGAAATCCCCTGAAGGTAAATCTGCCATTGAGGTTGCACGTTTAAAATAAGCTAATATATTATGAAAGTCCTCTTCAGATCTTAAATGTCATATATTTAAATAATATGGAGCTTTTCTGTATGAGATACAAGCATTCACGCGTGTTTTTTTACGTTCTAGACTAGAAAATGTATATATTATCTATTCCATATTCTATACGTAATCATTTCATTCACTCATTACAAAGGACATCTCCGATAATGGCTGAATAATAACTGGCTGAAATCTGGCCAGGAATGCAAGGGGTTTACAAGGGTGAAAGCGAATATTCAAAATACCTCCGTAATTATGAATCCGAGAGAAAAATGTTATAGATCCTGTTTAACTGTTGATGCTCCACAATTGTAATATTCAGTAAGTCAAATGTTAAGCAAGTTACTTTCTTGTTTCCAGCCTTCGCAAACCCCTACTTCTACCCATCGAATTTTTACTTGGAAATAGAGAGTGCATAGAGATCAGTAGTGTGCCTTAAAAGCACATGGAAAATCTGCTTAGTTTGCACAAGCCATGCTGACGGACTTTTAAGTCCTTAGATTAATATTTGGTAGACCATATTGACGGGGGGCATTGTCGGTGATAATGTCTCATTGTTTAGTCAACTAATAACAAGTTATTTACATGCTTTCTAAGGACGGTTAGTATTGCTTGACTAACAGTTATATATGTCAAATGGCGGAAAAACCCCAGTCTAAGATGAATTTTAATGTTACAAAGAATGTTGGTCCTGACAGGCACTCTTTCTGATAATCTATTTTTATGACTTTTGAATGTAATAATTTAGCTTAGTAAAGATGCCATCTAGTATAGGGTAACATTTAGGTCCACTAATTCCACTTATAGTGCTAAGGGAACTACTTTGTTGGACATTAACTCCACACAAATTCAATACATTATATTCTACCAGTATATTCAATATCTCAGTACAGTTATATTTCATTCTTACGTAGCAAATTATGCCCTGCCAGTTTCAGTATGTCATGGACATTGTTGGTTTTTGTATGACAGATGAAAAATCCGGGCCCCCATGACTCCGAGGTCTGCTAGTAATAGAATGGAAGATTGTTTGTCCGAATGGGGTAATGGGGCGAAAACACCCCCAAGCCACCCCTGCACGTAGAACCTCCTAAAGGTTTCCTTTTATCTAATAGACTAGTGACTCATATTCAATTTGGCTTTTGACAATGGGACCTATCGCCAATATCCAATACGGCCGCTTCCTCCAGGAAATCAACGATCCAGACACAATTTCCAGCCCCCTTCCAGCTCCAGCCAACCCCTATTTACCAATAAGACTAACCGAGTGAATCCATCGCCCGGAACTCCGGCCTTCTATTCCAATAAATAACATTTCCTCTTTCGTTTTATGTAATTTAGTCTGGAGTTCGAATCACATCCATTGAGAACTCCCAAGGCTGATTGCTCTGGGACCTATAGCTCCAGGATGTGGGTCGAGATTGACGATTTACTCGTAATTAAATTACACCAGATATATACTGGCATTTCCAGTCGATTATGAGGGTGTTAAATGGATTATACACTTCATATAGAATGAGGCGTGTCAATTTATTTTAAGAAATATACATTGAGATCAATAATAGTCTTCCAAATGTAATACTTATCATATTTCCGATGTAATATTCTCTCCTTCATTTAAGGCAATCTAATTGTCCAAGAATTTTATATTTCTTATCTCCACAAACTTCATTTGTCAAAATGGATTTTCATAACATATTTGAATCAATGCATTCATGTGTGGTACCTACGTATAGAACAACAATTGTAGAGCATCAATAGTTTAACAAGATTGGTTATATAACATTTTTCGACCCTACTAATAGTAACGGAGATATTTTGAATTGTATAATCCCCTCCACTTTACACCCACTATTCCATGACAAATTTTTGCCCATAACATATATGATCTTTAGTGTTCACTAAAACGGTTTAGTATGGTATAGAACAAATCAACATTTTCGAGTTGAGAACGTAAAATCTTAAACGAAGTCGTCATCACAAAACGTATTTCCAAAACCTCACACAGTATAAGTTCGATGAAAACAATATTTGGTAATAAAGTGGTCCTTGATATAGTAACTTATTGTTAATTTGACAAGGGTAGGACTGGGGTTTACTGAAGTCTGAAAACTAAAAAAAAATCCAAATATCTCGGATAATATTCATGATAGAGAAAATAAGTATATAACAATATTGATAGGGAATTAAATTTGCAATAAGTTTGGCCCTATACAATTTTTGATCAGCCGTGTAATAACGCTGACATTTCGAATTTTCGAAATTGCCAGGTTCAACTGTTAGAATGTATAAGTACTTTCCAACGGTGAACTCGTTATCCCATGAATTATTTGTTATCATTAATTACAATATTGTTTTTCATATTTATAGGTTGTGAAATAATAATAATATTTAAAAAAATATATATATTCTTAAAGCAAGAAAAAATATTCTAGTCACAAGATTTCTTCTCGGGAAACCCTTTACCACTCTCTGGGCGATGTTATTATTATTTATTTCTTGACTTGGTAATAGAGGGCAGTGTTACCAAGAAATATAAAGGATAGTAGCTTGGGTAAACATTACTCATTTCTATATCTTACTCGGCCTGGTTTCTAAACTTTTCATTATTAACCGCTAAACGTTTTCTTCACTTGTATAGCCTATATTAAGATTCTAGTTTTGTAACAGCGTCTGTTGTATCTGTAAGGTAACAATTGACAGGATTTCAAATCCAGCTTTTTAAGGCTCAAAAGGTCTAAATGACTCAATTAAAAAAAAAATCAGTCGCAAGTAGTAGTTGGAGATTTGGAACATGGCGTTTGCAAGACAACTTTTCGACTGATCGGAAAGACTGATGGATGTCCAGAGGGCTTGAGGAACTGAACTTTTCTCAACAAGTTACTGAGAGGAACAATTACAAAAAAAATGCATTAAACTTTGCATTTTAGAAGCCTCCCATGGAAGACGAAAGTTCAAATTTCCAAAAAGAGTATCAGATGAAAGTTATAGGTAGCAGTGAAACAACGTAGAGTTTCACTTAGGAAGCCGTAAAGGCCTCGAGGTTTAGGAATTATAGAATGGAGAAATACTATTATTATTTATTAACGATCATTTTGCAAGTATATCTGATTATAATTGGGATGGGTTATCTACAGTTTATAATACCCCTTCTACAGAGAAAGATACTTGGCGTCATTAGAGAGCAGCGCATCTGAAGGCTCAGTAGCAATCCGCAATAATAGATTTGTGCAGCGACGCTGAAACCAACTATGCTAATAAGGATAGCCTACGATGGTTGGTACACTTCAAGAAAATGTGGGCTCCACAGCCTGTCCAGAATAATGCGGTGTGGTGCGTGAATTGAGAAAGAGAAACAGATACAGAATGAGTTGGTTTGATGAAAGATTAGTGGCGACTGAGGGTACACATTTGGGAAATCCTGGAGGCAGACCTGAAGGCAACTGATGCCAGAGACTCAGTACCACCATGTAAATGGTTATGATATGACCTGCATAAAATATAACTTAATAATTTCGGAGTTTTCAATTTACCTGAATACATTTTATAATTCCTTACATAAGACTTGGTTACTTCATATGATTGTAATTCTTAGGCATCGCAAATCATTTTGATCGAAGTGTAAATTGTTAATTGCATAGGATAAAACTCCCTTATGTAAGGAATTGTCTCAGCAGAAAGGACATCCTCACTCCTTGATTACACGTAAACGAGAAATGAGAAATTGCTCATAGATATGGTAGAGTCGCTATGGTAAAAAATGTTGGTTACTCCCACTTTAAGTAGAGAGGAAGTACCGCTATATGGTCAAAAAAAGTCCGTCACGCAGGGGCTGCGTTAACTAAGCAGATTTCCCACATGCGTTAAGTATTTGCCTAAATGTACACTGAGAACAATATTTGGTATTTGGGCTTCAAATAATGCGCTTCATAATATAACAGCTTATTGTTAATATGACATGAGTAGAAGTGGGGGCTTACTGAAGGCCGAAAACTAAAAAAATGCAAATATCTCAGTTATTAATCAAGATAGAGAAAATACATGCATCACAGCATTTATTAAACATTTGCAATAATATTGGCTCTATACAATTTTTCGATCAGAGGCATAATAACGGGGATATTAACTTTCCCTCTCTCTGGTCGGATTTTAGCCATTAACGAACATGACCTTTAGTTTTACATACAACGTTTAAATATCGACTTTGTTATCGATCAAACAATAATTGCGACCGCTAAACGTTAACAGACAAATTGTACATACATATATATATATATATATATATATATATAGAGAGAGAGAGAGAGAGAGGGAGAGAGTGAGAGAGATTTGATCGGACCTCACTTTCATCATCTCCTGGGTATGATCGATGGACATTTGAGGAAATGTTACAAAAATTGTTTCATGAGTACGACCTCAATAGTTCATTTCACATAAGGGAAATCAGCTAAAAGGCATTTGGTACGGTAGAGCAGAGATGAGAACCACGTAACTATGTTTTTGAGACAGAAATCATAGTGACTAATTCTTGTGCCAATCCAGTGCGTCGTCTGATTTATAACCTTCAAAAAAACAAAGATTAAAGAATGAGTCCTTTTCTTTAATACTCCTTTATTACTGTTTGAGAAGTAATCATTTTTTGGTGGAAACCATTAGTATTAGTTAATCTGGTCTAATCTCAGAAAGTTTTAGTTCCTACACTTGGGCGTCAGACTCCACAGGTTGTCTTATCATATGTTTTTGTTCAGCAAAGCTTTGGTATACTTCTTTAGTTCCCTTTCCAATCCTAGAACTAAGGCTATGGTAGTATACATTTTTAACTATTGTTCGACCCCGAAAAGTGAGTTAATATTCCTCGTGGGACAATAAAAAGGGTGAAGGGATAAGGAGGAGAGTGAGGGAGAGAGGGCATGGACGTAGAAGAGGAGGGAGTGGGGTAGGATATTAGATTTATATTTGAGGACAGTAGCGGAGGTGGGGGACAGGAGGGACATTCATCAGTAGAGCGAGCGTGTTAGAGCATGCGCAGGAAGGTATCCTTCGAGCTCGGACAGTGAGGTCCATTGGATCAATAGTAGGCTAGAGGAATGGCCAGGTACTGTCCAGCAGTCTCACCCCCTTCCACTGGTTCCCCATCTCACCACTAGCCAGCGCTACTGTCTGCTTCCTTCAACCCCCCTCCCCCTTTCCAGACGTGCTACCTTACCCCCCACTCCTTCACCAACTTTAAACTAATTTAGGGCCATCTCCGAAGCGTAAACACTGTCAAAACTCTACTTAATATCTTCCTCAAGAGAATTACGAGTTTTCATTTCCCTAATAAGGTTTCCTTCACCGCTTGTTTCCATTCACCGACTTTTAACTCCCAGTCTATTAAACTTTGATGATGTTTGTCAAATGTATTCATTTTACTCCCTCCTATATTTGTTCATTCATACCTTGACATTGAAAAGGTATCGTTCAACTATAAAACCATGCTTTTTTTATTTATTCTAGCAGTGTTTATATTTATGTCAGTCAAGCACCACTTAAACGGTAATCTACTACTACTACGGAGGAATTGTTATACCTCTAGAACATTCAAAGACTTTTGAATGATTGTTAAATATCAAAATTATACACATACACGCGCAACCACATATATATCGTTATTTATTAACGTCGACTTTATGCTACAATGGCTTATTGGTAAAAGGCAATAGGAATTTTTTTATTGACTAAAATTTTATTGCACTTGCGGAAACGGAGCAAACAATTTTAGGTGTACTATGGCAATGAACACTTGCGTTGGAATACACATGAGGAATTAGGCCATTAGAAAAGTATGATAGTATAAAATAATTAGAAATAAAAGCTGTAAAAAAAAAATAAAGTTAACTCAATTCAACCACAGTTATTAACTCTCTTATATATATATATATATATATATATATATATATATATATATATATATATATATATAATATGTAATTGCATTAGTTTTGTTTATTTATTTAATTGTAGTATCTTTATAAGATGAGGATTTTGCTTACTAAATGGCGTGTTGAATTTAACAGTTGAGGAGAAAATATGTGAAGAATTCAATTCGTAAAAGTTTGCACCTTAGATCTGATATTTCAAAATTTGTTGAAGTAATTGAATGTGATTAAAAACCTTCAATTGTTTTCTAAATCAGTTCGTTATCAATTATGCATTGTTTTCAAAAATGTAATATTGACGGTGTATTCTTACATTGTACACCACTATCTTCCTATATTTATAAAAAATAAATTATTATCATTAAGTGTAACATTTAGGTAGCAAGCTACAAATATGGACTTATAAGGTAAAACACTGTATTGATGTTTCATGCGTGTTTGAAGCAGCACTCATGCAAAAAGATGTTACATATAGTAGTCCACGAAAATAAAATAAAGTCTGTCACACAGGGGCTGTGTCAACTAAGCAGATTTATCGCTTGCGTCACGTATTTGCATTTATCTCAAAACGTAAACATTTTGTTCTACGAGAACATTATTTGTTATTTAGGCTTCAATTAAAGTGCTTTGTGAGTTTTGTAACGATGAAACAAAAATGCTACACTATATTTAGTATTCGTCATCTTCTGGGTAGGATCGAAGGAGGAATTTGAGGAAATTTTTGAAAATTTGCGTCATGAGTACGACCGCAATAGCTTATTTCCCTTAAAAGAAATCTGCTAGAAGTGTGATACTAAAAATTGCTTGTATTTAGTGATTTAAATCAAAAACATGACCAAAAGTATTTGATGAATTTAAAAAGTTGTTTTTTATGTCTTCATAAAGTTGTTATATATTGTTTCTTTTAATTCAACAAATATATATTGTTTCAGTAAAGAGAATGCACAAATAAGGAGTTCATATATATATATATATATATATATATTAGGTTTTTACGAATCCAAGCATGAGGGTATATGTAAATACCTTAATCTGCCAAATTTTGGTTAGCAGACGGGGTATTGAATGATGATAACGGATGGTGAAAGTTCTTAATTTTTCAGAAAGAGGTTATTTTTGCTAACAGTTTTGGGCACCGTTGTTACCGTTTTCAGAGCAATTTTAGAAGAGGAAGAAACCACGTCTTCAAGTTTTTGATTGAAAATGATCAAATTTTGACATTTTTATAGGTAGACATGAAGCTGAACATTTTTTAAACAATAAATAAATCCAGCAACCTTCGTTATGATATTCCACGGTCTTGTCTTTTTTTTTTTTAACTGCAACTTGTAAATAAATTAGTTGGTTAAGGAGGTAGTGGTGGGCGCGCGGGCCCATAATGGAATTACAAGTTTGGTTCTGGGACAGTAATTAGGGATAGTTAGGCGGGGATCAGCTGATAGGTGACAAATTAGGCGGGAGCCGGCGATAAGACTCGCTGATAAGAGACAAAAAGGCGGGAGTGTAATTAATATTGATAAGGGAGCGGTAAAGTTGGCTGAAGGATGCTGCCCACAGGACTCATCTATCTTCATCCCCTCAGACTGATCAAAGCTGCGCGGCCTACCTGCTTCCCAGCTCCATCTCTATATAAGCAACCTCTAATAACCCATATTAATTCTAACCTCCTTGGAATATGGGTTACCAGTTCATTTCTTATGTCAGGTTTGTCACTCACATGCAATCTACAAATATTTACAGATAATCTATGCATGAATCTGTGAATTATACTTTTCCCGAAAATACGAATGCATTGTTATAATATGATTATCAAATATCCGTGTCAATTACCTAATAACCGGCTCTATAATGATTGTAAACACTGGGCTCACATATCACGTAGTATAATCAATGTGAAATAACTTTTAGCAGATTTCCCTCAGGGGAAATATTGTTATATACACTTTACAACATGACTTGTGGTTATGATGTTCTGGACTAGAAATCCAAAACGTTTGTTAACCTTTTGTCAAAAGTTGTTAAAACAACCTGACTTTTGGTATCATTCTGGACTTTCTCAAATCCAAAACTGTTCATCAAACCTTTTGTCAAAATGTTGTAGAATTCCGTTTACTCAACTTTGTCCTAGGATAGTGCTCGGAGCGAAAGCTCACGTTTAGCACACGCCTAGCTGAAGAGATCCGAAAGATCGAAACGAAGTAGCCCAAACTTGCTTTCACTGAAAATGGGATCTGAAACTTGTCGCAATTAGAAAATTACTAGTTTCGGTGGATGGGACTTTGGTCTTATCGTTTTCGTACTTACGGTGACTCATCAGCAACGCGAAGAAGCGTTGGAACGATTGGAATAAAGGCAAACTGCCTTGTTTTGATATTTGGTTCAAAAGACTTTTGTCACAAGAACTTTTGTCAAATGAACTTGGCTCACGCCGTTTCCGAAGAGTGTTTGGAAGACACTTTACAACATGACTTGTGGTTATGACGTTTCGATCTTTCGGATCTCTTCAGCTAGGCGTGTGCTAAACGTGAGCTTTCGCTCCGAGCACTATCCTAGGACAAAGTTGAGTAAACGGAATTCTACAACATTTTGACAAAAGGTTTGATGAACAGTTTTGGATTTGAGAAAGTCCAGAATGATACCAAAAGTCAGGTTGTTTTAACAACTTTTGACAAAAGGTTAACAAACGTTTTGGATTTCAAGTCCAGAACATCATAACCACAAGTCATGTTGTAAAGTGTCTTCCAAACACTCTTCGGAAACGGCGTGAGCCAAGTTCATTTGGCAAAAGTTCTTGCGACAAAAGTCTTTTGAACCAAATATCAAAACAAGGCAGTTTGCCTTTATTCCAATCGTTCCAACGCTTCTTCGCGTTGCTGATGAGTCACCGTAAGTACGAAAACGATAAGACCAAAGTCCCATCCACCGAAACTAGTAATTTTCTAATTGCGACAAGTTTCAGATCCCATTTTCAGTGAAAGCAAGTTTGGGCTACTTCGTTTCGATCTTTCGGATCTCTTCAGCTAGGCGTGTGCTAAACGTGAGCTTTCGCTCCGAGCACTATCCTAGGACAAAGTTGAGTAAACGGAATTCTACAACATTTTGACAAAAGGTTAACAAACGTTTTGGATTTCAAGTCCAGAACATCATAACCACAAGTCATGTTGTAAAGTGTCTTCCAAACACTCTTCGGAAACGGCGTGAGCCAAGTTCATTTGACAAAAGTTCTTGTGACAAAAGTCTTTTGAACCAAATATCAAAACAAGGCTGTTTGCCTTTATTCCAATCGTTCCAACGCTTCTTCGCGTTGCTGATGAGTCACCGTAAGTACGAAAACGATAAGACCAAAGTCCCATCCACCGAAACTAGTAATTTTCTAATTGCGACAAGTTTCAGATCCCATTTTCAGTGAAAGCAAGTTTGGGCTACTTCGTTTCGATCTTTCGGATCTCTTCAGCTAGGCGTGTGCTAAACGTGAGCTTTCGCTCCGAGCACTATCCTAGGACAAAGTTGAGTAAACGGAATTCTACAACATTTTGACAAAAGGTTTGATGAACAGTTTTGGATTTGAGAAAGTCCAGAATGATACCAAAAGTCAGGTTGTTTTAACAACTTTTGACAAAAGGTTAACAAACGTTTTGGATTTCAAGTCCAGAACATCATAACCACAAGTCATGTTGTAAAGTGTCTTCCAAACACTCTTCGGAAACGGCGTGAGCCAAGTTCATTTGACAAAAGTTCTTGTGACAAAAGTCTTTTGAACCAAATATTGTTATATACATTTATTCTCTATCTTGAATATTAACCGAGATATTTGCATTTAATTGAGCGTAACGGACATGATAAGATCAGCTAACTTCGGTTGCAGTCGTGAGTTTTCGGCTAGCTAGTTCGGCCGTTCAGTAACTGTTGGTTCTCGTGAAATTTCTCTATTCTAAAACTTTACGGTGTGGCGGGCCTTTTCACAATGTAGATAGTTCTTAAAAATGTTTGACAATTAAAAAAAATACTAAAAGTTTAGTTAATTTAGCAATGCGTTAAAGAGAAGGTTGAGCATTAGTACAAAGATTTAGATTTGATCTTCTCCCAATTCCGATGTTTATACGATTTAAGTAAAACTAATTGCTAAGTTTCGAACTTGGATGTTAAAAGGAAGGTGAAAATGGAAAATCGTAAATATGTTTGATACTAAGAAACATAATATTCTATTTTTTCCAAATAACATTTTATCATGTTTTCAAATTAAAATTTTTTATTAACGTCCACTTTTTGCAATCAATTGGGACGGGTTATCTACAGGTTACCACCGTTTTCTAGCCAGGGTGGCACCAGGATTTTATTTAATGAATTCTGTCACTAAATAAATTCCTTTATCCAGGCGGGAATCATCATGTTTTTAGCACTTCACTCCAACACAGGTGATATCAAAAATAAAGTATATTACAAAATGCCATTCGTCCAGCTTAAAACGGCACATTCTTTACTTGGAACTCGTACTGAAGGGAGAACTACATAATTGATAGCCATCAAACCTCTTTGAGATAAATAAATTTTTCAAGACTATCTATAATAGTCATGTTAAATGTTTGGAGTATAAAGTAATCTGGGACACCAGAATTCAGACAAAGTACTGAGGTGACGTAAAGTCCAAACTAAGGACAAAAACATGAATAATGACGTATAGAAATTAACATCGGGCGTCTTACAAAACTCGGTTGAAAACTAACAGTGACTAAGAATGGCAGCATTACTGATCCGTAAACTAACTTTTAAAACAAAAACTTCAATTCTGGCATGCCATGAAAAACATGAACCATGAACACGGAGAGATGAAGCATGGTTATTTCACTCTCTTCATAAAAGCTTCGAGAGCGAAGCCATGACTATAAATAAAGAAATAATAATATAACTAATGTGCTTGATTTTCGTAGCACATAAGTGACGGATTTTTACTCTTTATTTTTTAGAGCGTTGACCTTTATCTCACATGGCAAACCTAGAGTGGCGAGTTCGATTCTCGCCTGGGAAAGGAAATTATTTAGTAACGAAATTCATTAAATAACATCCTAAAATCCCACCCTGGCTAGAAAAGGGTGGTATCCTGTAGATTACCAGTTAGCCTGAGTTGCAAAAAGTGGACGTTAATAAATAATAATAATAATAATAATAATATTAATTTGAGACAAGAAATCAAGAGTTAATTCAAACAAATAATTGGGGTTTTTCAAATACAATTTTTAAGTCTGTATTTTCTTTTAGCAGATTTCCCTTCCCGATTTTCGAAACATTTCCTCAAATGTCATTTGATCCTACCAAGGGGGCTCAGATTGGCCGTGCGAGTTAGGACGTTGGTCTTAATCTTGCGTGGTAGACCTAGAGTGGCGAGTTCGATTCCCACCCAGAGCAATAGAAATTTATTTAGTGACTGACTCATTAAATAAACTCCTTAAGCCCACCCTGACTAGAAAAGTGTGGTAACCTGTAGATGACCCGTCCCGATTAGCCATAAAGTGGACGTAAATATATAATATACAATTTGATCCTACCCAGAAGAAGACGAAAATGAGGTCCGTTCAAAACTAAAGACTGTAACTAAAGAGCTGCTCGAGTGTTATTTGTGTTTCATTAAGAGTATGACATTTAACAAATTAAAAATGTTTTAATATCAATTTTAAATTGATGCATTTTAATCCATTTAAAACGTAACGAGAGTAAAAATGAGATAACAGTCTTATCACAATGAATCCAAGTTATAACTACACAGCGCAGAACTACGTTTACACCTCTCAAGTGTTTTACTTTTCACATTTGTACAATTTACCCACTCGACGGGGTAAAAAGGAGAAAAAGAAGTGAAAGTACGCTATTTTTTAAGAGATATAGCAGTGAGGAGGTGGGCTTTCGCGGGGATATGTGAGGGGCTTGCCATTTTTTACGAGTATCCAAGTCTAAAGAGAGAGACAGAGGAGAGCGTGGGGGAGAGAGAGGGAGGGAGAGAGAGAGTGTGAGAGAGAATGTTTGTGGAAGCCTGTTGACCCATATAAGGGGGTGGTAGGGGGAGTCCAACATGGCGCTACTCTCAGCCCCATGTTTTTATTGACATTTTTCCATTGGACAGCAGTAGGGGGGGGGGGGGCAATTCAGCTGGACCCTGTATCTTACCCCCCCCACCCCGGACCTCCCCCACACACCGCCTTAACCACCCTCTTCCAAGCCCCACCAGTTATTAGCTGCCTATTAAAAAGTCCGTCACGGAGTGGCTGCGTAAAGTAAGCAGATTTCCCATGTGCTGGTATAACACACTTGTGATCTCATCTTACTGCCTATTCTGTCTGAAAACAAGAAAATACGAATTACTTACGATGAATGACTTACTTATTACAATTCGAGTTACAAAAGAATGCATAGAACAACAATAGTAGATCATCAATATTTTTATACTATTCATTCTACAACATTTACAATCACGCAATAACGGAATTATTATGAATTTTCGACCCTCCCCCTCTTTATACTCCCACTATTCTATGTCGATCTCTGCCAATAACAAATATGATCTTCTTTAGTGTTCACTGAAACGGTTGAACTTGACTTTTAGTTTTGTATGAAACGCTTACTCGAATCTTATTTCCGTCATCTACTAAGTAGGACCGATGGAAATTTGAAGAACTTTTTCAGTAATCGCGCCATGAGTACGGACTCAATTACTGACTTCCCATAAGGGGTATCTGCTAAAATATCACTACTCTGAACTATTATTTATAGAAAAATTGCCTTCTTCAGTGATCTGGAAATCGATCTCAAACGTGTAAAATTCGCCAGCGGGAATCTACTAATCTTAAGATTGTGGTTAGACATATTGGTTCTGTCGCATAAAAATCTGATGAGGGAACCCCATGACTTCCTTTCTTCTAAATTTCTCTCCTTTCTTCTAAGTAGATATTTATGGAAAGGGTAGCCCCACAACTTGATGTTACAACAATCTAAGGTAAAATTTCAACATTCAAATAATAATTTCACGATTTTTAACTTATTTTAAAACTGTAATCAGAGTTTTTTAATGTCATATTTTTCTAAATTTTTCCCTCCCACCAGTTTTTAATTTTTTTTTATAATGAATTATATAGCATATTAACGACAAATGCTACCATATATGATTGATACAAGGGGATAGTTTTAAATAGTGGGGGTGGGAGGGAATTTTTTTGAAAAATATGAATTTTCATAAAAAAATGATTGCTTTAAAAGAATGATGAGTACTTTAAAAACTATCATTTGAAATTTCTTTTTAGGTATATTACACTTTTAACAATATTCGCTGGGAAATATAATTTTGTTTGACTTTGTTCAAGAGGTGGTTTTACACCTAACAAATTGTAGTTCCGCCAGAGCAAAAAATAGTTTTGAATTACAGATGAACCACTCTACTTCAAGGTATCAGAATTTTATGAATTTTTGGGTTCCCTAGCCTCCCTTAAATGTAAAAGAAGACTGCAAACGCAAAAATTTTCGATTTTCAAATTTCATCGTAATGGTCCATTTTGACTTTCTCTGAACTTTTGGCCTGGCGTCTGTACGTATCTCATATTATTACAAACCGACTAGACATGCCTTAGAGAGTCCAAATTTCATACTTTATGTAAAGTCTAGTTGTCTACCCCACTTTTTGATCAAAATAACCTATGAGGGATGGGGGTGGGGGGTGGATTATTGGCGATTTATAGAATCATTTTATTTATCTTGCATAGATCTATAATTTATGGTTCCAACATGTATTGATTCAATGCACTTTTAGAGCTGACATATTCCTCATAAGTTTCAAATGAAGTGTATAGAACATTTAGTTTATTTTATTTAATACGTGAAGAAAGATGTCATGTGGTGCACAAATCACTCTTTTTTTTTTACTTTATGCACCACCTATATTAATTATTGATTGAAATTAAGATATTGATTTCTAATATTTAAAAATTACATTGTTATTTTTGTTGTAATTTTTTTTTCCCCCGTTGAGAATTGTAGTTATTTTCTTCGTGTGGCCGAGCTCTAGAAACTTCAAACAGTCTAAACTTCAAAAACTTTTTCCAGTGATAATAAATGATATTTACGGAAGTATGGTTTTGTTTGAGTTGGTAGAGGTTAGAAGTGGCCGCTACGCCTGCTCATGTTTTATGTATGTTGAGAGAGAGAAATGTAAGTAGCGGGAGGCCGGGATCTCTCTTCCAGGCTGAAACTACCCCCAGCAACTGACTCAATTCCTATTATGGGCAATAACATCGGGATTCGGATCGCTGCTACGTGACTCGGTTCTCACTGTAGTGGCTCTCTTCGTGAACGGTTCACTACACACTTGTATCTCCTAAATGCTCATTTGTAGACACTCTTTCCCCATTATTTCGCCATCGCAAAGGGACCTATAATGCAATTTGTTCCGTAACGTTCGATTTCTTCTTTTATTTTCCTCATTTATGGTACTTCTACATTTACGGTATCTGCAAAAGGGATAGACTGTGTATGGACAAAGCCTAATATTCTATATTTCACTCATGGCAGAGCCGATTAATCAACTAATATGCGATTTCTTGATGTCAGTCGCTATGGTAACAAATGTTTCTCACCCCTGCCTAAGTAGTCCGGAGTAGAGCGGACTAAGTATTAAAGCGGAAGTACCGTAATATGGTCAAAAAAAAGTCCGTCACGCAGGCGCTGCGTTAACTAAGCAGATTTCCCAAGTGCGCAACAAATTTGTATTTATCAAAGAACTTAAAAGCTCAATGAGAACAATATTTGGCATTTAAGCTTTAGATAAAGTGTTTCATAATACAATAGAATTATGTTAATATGAGATGAGTAGGGGTGGGGCTTTACTGAAGACCGAAAACTAAAAAATGCAAATATCTCTGTTAATAATCAAGATATTGAAAACATGTACATAACAACATGTATAGAACATTACATTTGCAATAAGATTGGTTATATACAAGTTTCGATCCAACGCATAATAACGGAGATATTAAGGATTTTCGAAATTCTCCCCCTCTAAACTCCCCCTCGCAATGGTCCGATTCAACCGTTAATGAACTTGATCTTTATTTTTGTATAAAACGATTATATATCAAGTTTGGCAACGATAAGACAAAAATTGCGACCACTAGAACGGTAACAGAAATATATATGTATATATATATATATATATATATATATATATATATATATATATATATATATATACACGGTTTTGAACGGACCACATTTTCGTCATCATCTATGTAAGTTCGTTGGACATTTGAAGAAACATTTCGAAAATCACGTCATGAGAACGACCCAATAGTTGATTTCTCTTAACCCTCCAGCCACGGGTTGATTTTCTTTTTTTCTGTCAAGAAATGCATTATTTAAGTTGAAAATATGACTTGTTTGAAATAGACATAGAAAAAAATTGGAATTAGTGACAAATTTATTTATGAAATGTATACATATGCGGGAAACGCGTTTACCGCGTTTGACGTATTCTTAAAAAATATTTTGCGTATGGTATATTTTGAAACACACTGGAACACGCCCACTTATTTCAAATTCCCATGGTAAACGTCTTGACGGTAAATAAACGTTTCCCGCTGACTACATTCAAACAAATTAGGTACGTGCGACGCGGATATAGCGTGGCCCGCAAAAATAAACCAAATAAGCAGAACGCTATTTCCACGTCGCCCGCGGTTGGAGGATTAAGGGGAATATGCTAATAAAGATCAAATTCGTTAACGGTTGAAATCGAACATGGGAAAGGGGTTTAGAGGGGGGGGGTTGAAAATTCAAAATACCTTCATTTTTATACGTCGCATCGAAAACGTTTATGGAATCAATCTTACTGAAAAAGAAATCATCTATAAATATTTTCTCTGTATTGAATATTAACCGAGATATTTCTATATTTCAGTTTTTGACCACCATGGTGCCACTCCTACTCATTCTTTATTTGAAGTATAAATACTAAGTATTGTTCTCATTGAATTTTTACTATTTTAGATAAATACAAATACGTGACCCAAATGTGAAATCTGCTGAGTTAAGGCAGCCCCTGCGTGACGGACATTTTCTATATACAGAATTGCATGGTCATAGAAGGTTTATTTATTAATTCTTCTTAAAGAGGCACTAATGGGCCTACTAAAGAATGTACTTTAAGAATATGCCTATTTTTTAATGTAATTTAATTTATTAATTGCTCTATTTTAAGAATGTACTATAATAACTATAGTATAGTGTACTATGAGTACTTCTTAAAGTAAGCATTAATGGGTGTATAATAGTATAATAATATTAAAAATAATGTTTTAGCGCAATAAATCTGTTAAGTAAGGTGCAAACTCATTCTTTTGTATTACCATTTTAAAGTTACTGATTGTTATAGAGACAATGTTCACAGTTGATTTAGCATTAACCTCTGCATATAAAGCAGTAGTAATTTCCATTTTGATTAATAAAATTTTAAATATTTTCTCTGATTGCTTTTTCTGAACATTGATTTTAAAATTTACCACATAAAAAGTAATGGAAATAATTTTAAGAAAACTCGTTATAATGAGGTACCCAATTAATATATATTAGATTAAAAGACAATTTAGACTTTTAGAACCTACTTTTAATTACACTTTTTCATCATATTTTTAATTACAGACAAATTAGCCTAACTGAAATCGCACAACAAATGTACATAAATCTAGGAAATTCAACACGAGTGATTATGTTGAGTACGCCTATCGCAGTTTTATTTAATTAACGTCCCACCGCTTTCTTGGGATAACAGAACACACACTCCCTAACAGAAAAATAATTATATCATAGGGGCTCAGGTTAGCCATGTAAGTTAAAGCGTTGACCTTATTCTCACATGGTAAAACTAGAGTGGCAAGTTCGATTCTCGCCTGGGCAAAGGAAATTATTTAGTGACGGAATTCATTAAATCCTTAGTCCCACCCTTGCTAGAAAAGGGTGGTAACCTGTAGATAAACCGCCCCGATTAGCCTCAGTTGCAAAAAGTGGACGTTAATAAATAATAATAATTATATCATTCAATAGAGGGGGGAAATATTTTACAGTAGGAATATACTAATTTTATTTTAATTGAAACATAAATTATTTCTCAGATGAAAATTTAGCATTATTCAGAATATGCAAATGACGAAATTATAAATAAATTTAATGAAAAAGTTAATTTCAAAACCATAGAAATTTAATTATCTTAATTTAAGTACCGTACATGGAATTTGTGAAAATTGATCCGGTTCTTTTAATGAAAATTTAAAAAAGATACAGGTTTAAATTATACCGTAATGAACGGAAAAATCAGTATTAAGTTTCTATTTTATAAGTATCGCTACATGATAGTTAATACCAAAAATACGTAGTGCTTACTGTTGCTATAATAGTGGTATGATATCGCAAATATAATGTTTACAGACTTGCCAAAAATGTTCATTATAAGAATTTGTCAACTTACCTTGAACATGGAATATCTATGTAAGGTATCCGTAATGGATGCGGAAGTCATGTACATGTTGGAAGCAGATGCAGGCTTGCTAACGGACCTTCCACGAAGACTGCTGATTAAACATTAACCCTTCCCATCGTAGACAACCTATTCCCAAAGCCATCCCTTCCCGAACTCACACGGCACAATGGGATTTTTTTTTTTTTTTACACGACAAGGGCACGACTATAGCTTTCTCAGTCCCACCTGAGGCTGGGGGTTGAGTCCCTCTCTCTCCCTCCCTGCTACCTGCGTGCTCCCCACCACCCGGAACCGGAAGCTAGACCCAGGGAAACGAGCGTGCTCCTATCCAAAGCCCCTAGAAAAGGGTATTAAGTATTCACAGTTACCCTGCGCCATTTCAATATGAATGGAAAGGGTGCACCGGCTTAGACGCGCAGCTGCTTGCCTTGCATCACTGGGGCTACTACTTCCGTAAATATACATACATATATTATACAGCTGTTTATGTGGTAATGACGGACATCGGCTCTCAAGGCCAAAACCAGTAGCAGCAATTAGGTAGGGGGCTCGTAAAGGCCTAAATAAAACAATATTTAAAGAAGGGCTAAACAATACTACAAAACTATTTGGGACCTCTAAAAACAAAAAAAAAAGTATTTTTAACTAAAATCAGAATGAAAAAAAAAGTGAAGAAGAAATACTCTTTATTAAATAACTAAGTGGGACTGTTCAGCGTTGATGAGTTGCTAGCATAAAAAAAAATCATTAATAATACGACAGAAAGTAATTATTAATAAATTTTTATTATTATTTATTAACGTACACTTTTTGCAGCTCAGGCTAATTGGGACGGGTTATCTACAGGAGAATCGAGCTCGTCTGGGCAAAGGAAATTATTTAGTGACGAAATTCATTAAATAATATACTAAAATCCCACCCTGGCTAGAAAAGGGTGGTAACCTGTAGATAACCCGTCCCAATTAGCCTGAGTTGCAAAGAGTGGACGTTAATAAATAATTTTAATAATTTATTAATAATTAATTTCTGTCTTATTATTAATGATTTTTTATGCTACCAACTCATTAATAAATTAAAACCAAAGTATGGAAAATTAACCAATAAATAAACGCAACAAATAAACATTAAACATAAATAATAAACAAAACAAACATACATTAAACAAAAGTAATATGCACAACAACAATTTATAAAAACAATGATTATTGTAAGCTAAATTAACTGTTCAATATAATTGTAATAATAAGCTCAGCTTTATTATTTTTATTTATTAACGTCCACCTTGTTGCTACTAAGACTTCTTGCTATTTGGGAAGGGTTATCTACTGGTTACCACCTTTTTATAACTAGGGTGGGACTAAGGATTTTATTTCATTAGTTCGTCACTAAATAAATTCGTATTTCCAGGTGGGAATCGAACTCGCTACTCTATTAAATAATATCCTTTATCCATGCGGGAATCGAACTCACCATCTAGGTTTACCACGTGAGATTAAGGTCAACGTTTCAACTCACATTACCCTTAAGGGAAATCTGCTAAAACCCTATTACAATTTCTAGAGACAATGCTGGATGGTAGAGGCAACAATTGATCACGATCAATAAAGAGGCCTTGCCCATAACATTTACAGAATAAAATAGAAAATTTTAAAAATAGTCAACCAATAAAATTAAAAAAGATAAACGTGCGTCATAAAGAAACAAAGTTAAACCCTACAGACTCTCTAAATTAAAACAGTAAACCTATTAGGAAAAAAACCTATATTTACATATGACAGGGGGTGAAAATCCCCCTGAATGCACACCAGAGGAAGTATAGTGAAAATGACAAACTAAAAAATAATAACAGAGAGATGTAGGAGGCACATGATTACAGCAGTGGAGCCTGTACCAAAACTGTACCGTCGGAAGAATTTTGAAAATTCGTAATATCTCCGTTATCATGAGTCAAATCGAAAAATTGTATAGAATTTTTCTTATTGAAAATGCAACGTTCTATAATTGTTGCTATATACATTTATATACTGACTTCAATATTAACTGTGATATTTTCATTTTTTAGTTTTCGGCCATGAATAAACCCCCACATAAACAATACTCTGTTATATAATGAAACACTTTATTTGGAGCCTAAATATCAAATATTGTTCTTATTGAACTTATATTTTAGCACGTGGGTTATAACGCAGCCGGGTTATACGGGGATTATACGGGTGACGGGTTATATATACATAAAATATACACGTATATATAACCACGTACGGTAGTTTGTGTTTATTTAAATTTAGTGTAATCGTTTTATCTGATTGTGACCAAAATTCAGGAAATATAGGACAGACGAAATGCTCCGATTTCCCAGTTGACGAATTCTGATTCAAGGAAAGACGTAGTCCAATAAAATTTAGGATAAATGTTTTAGACCTTTCCGATCCATGAAGCTTGTAATGAATTGGTTTCAGTGAATAACATTATTATCACAATGTCAGGCTGATATAAAAAAAAAATAGCTAAAAAACGAAACTAAAAAGTAGAGAATCGTTGAAGTCCAACGTGGAATGCATAGGACTCCACAGGACGGTTAGTTTCCGTGAACTAAATAATTTACAGTTGAAGCTGGAGTCAATTGCTTGGAATAAACATTAAATCCTAGCTGAAGGGGTTTTAACAATCCACCACTAAAATATTAAGGGCTAGAGTTCACAGAGCTTCAGTATTCAAAGCTTTGCAACTTTTTACTTCATTTTAGACCGCCTAATTGAATTAACGATATGAATCGCTATTTATGAATGGTTAGTTATATTTGTGAATGGTTTATTCATACAAATATTCCCAGGATTAAATACATTGTTATATTTTTCTCAAAAATATTCCCCTCTATTTATCAGCTATGACTGTACATTTAGTTAATTAGAATTGTTTCATTGCAAAGATAATTTTTCAGTATGATGAGAAAATAGATACGGAATATTATAGTGAAATTTTTGTTCATTAAGTGCCTTTTTTTTTTCAAAATTGTTTCATACCCTTCATTTGAGAAAGGGGCGAGAGCACAACAAAGTAGAGAGTGGAATTCTCGATTCCGAAGATAACTTGCAGTCTGTCACGTGCTGCACAAACAGCAGATTTCCCACATGTTGTAATGACACACTTCTGATCTCATTTCACTATATATTCTATATTTCCAAACAAAAAAAAAATCTAATGAGTGGAAGTGGGTGCCCAATAATACCTTAATTATTGAGGTCATCAAATCAACAATATTTAGTGTTTATGTTTGGGATTAAACTTCTCATATCATTCGCTGATTGTTAAAGTGTGGTGACTAAAAATTCAGAGTTAACTGAAGGCAGAAATAAAAAAAATTAATAATTCAGTTAATATTGACGATAGAGAAAACATGTAAAAACAGCATTTATAGAACATTAAATTTAACTTGATCTATAGTTTTACACAAAACGTTTAATAAATATCGAGTTTGGTAACGAGAAACAAGTGAAAACTACTTACGCCTGCTAGAGCGGTAACATGCAGTTTTTTTTATATATATATATATATATATATTGATCTTTGTGCTGACATCATTTTCGTCATCTCCTAGGTAGAAAGATGGATATTTGACTAAATTATTCGAAAATCCCGTCATAAGTACGCCTACAATAGCTCATTTCCCTTAAAAGAAATCTGATAAAACCACATTTGCTGCCAATTTCAAACCTGGGTAATAAACTAGGGTTGAGAGGGAGGGGCGAATTCGACCCTATTATATAAAAAACAATACAAAAATAAAGCCCTCCAATTTGGGCAGAGTAGCAGATTTCACTGAATTCTATGAATGAGAAGGGAGGAGCTTGGTGTTTTATATTACCAAACTCAATGTACGTTATACGCGGTTCATAAAGATAATCAAAACTAAAGATAAAGTTCGTTAACGATTAAAATTGGACCAGAGGGTCTGTCACGCCGGAGCTACGTAAACTAAGCCGATTTCCCATGTGCTGCTAAGACACACGGGATGTCACCTCACCATACACTCTTTATTTCTATATAAAAAAAGTACGTCACGCCGAGGCTGCGTAAACTAAGCAGATTTCTCACGTGAAGTTTTACAACAGAGAAATCTGCAGAATAACAACAATAGTAGTAAGGAACCTCTAAACCTATTCACGAGGGGCGAACAGTTATGGAAACGACCGCGCTAGCTCTCGGCGGAAAGTCCCGAGCATAGCCGAGACTCCTACCGACCACACACACAATACAAATGCAAATACCTCGGTGAATAGTCAAGATACAGAATAAATTTATAGAACAATATATATATATATATATATATATATATATATATAGTACATTTAATTTGCAATAAGATTGGTTCTATACAATTTTTTATTTAGTATGGCAACGGAGATATTTCGAATTTTCGAAATCCCCATGGACCCCTTTCACAATGGTCCGATTTCAGCCATTAACGAACTTGATCTGTCTTTTTGCATAAAACGTTTAATATCGAGTTTGGTAACGAAAAAACAAAAATTGCGACCGCTAGAGCGTTAACAGACATTATATATATATATATATATATATATATATATATATATATATATAATTTTGAACGGACCTCATTTTCGTCATCTCCTGGGTAGGATCGACGGACATTTGAGAAAATAATTCGAAAGTTGCGTCATGAGTACGACCTCAATAGCTGATTTCCTTCAAAGGGAAATCTGCTGATATATATAGTCAAATATTTTTTGTTTATAAGGGCTCTGGAGCGTATTCCGTAAGATATAGTGGGTCTATCGAAGAGGCTTAGGTGTATAAGCCGTTGCAGGCCAGTGGCTCTATAAGGGGTTTTAAGCTCAGGATGAATGGGGCGGAAGGGACTTGCGGCTAGGAAATATGTGGAAAATAAGTTGACCGAAAAATTGCCCCCGAAGAGGAAGCAGAAAGCCGAGAACCATAAATAAACTGCATCTTATCAGGCGAAGACACTCCGATACGAGGATATTTTAGCATAATCTTGCATTTGCCAACCTCTCCCTCCTGATTCGGGATCATGGCCCCTTCAACTATAAATCTTGAATAAGAACTCTTTATCAAATTCCCTTATTTTTAATATTGCAATTCAAGTATGTTTTTATATTACCCATAGCACACCGAAATGGTACCTGGTTTACAGGAAATCTCCCAAGGGTTAATATAATATTTGCCACTTATTATAAATGTACTCCATGCTAAGGTTGAAACTGTTAATTGCTATTTCTCAAACTTTAAACTGCAACATTTATATAAAAGTCCGTCACGCAGGGGCTGCGTAAACTAAGCAGATTTCCCACGTGAAGTTTTACAATAAAGAAATTTCACGAGAGTCAAACAGTTACGGAAACGGCTGAACTAGCTTTTGACAGAAACTCACGACTAGACCCGAAGTTAGCCGATCTCATTTCGTCCGTTACAATCAATAAAAAGGCAAATATCTCGGTTAATATTCAAGATACAAAATAAATGCTTAGAACAATATTTATAGTAAATTTAATTTACAATAAGATTGATTCTATACAATTTTTTAATCCGACGTATGGTATCGGAGATATTTCGAATTTTTGATAATCCCCCCTCTAACCCCCCTTCCTCCCATTTGTCCGATTTCAGCCATTAACGAACTTGATCTATCTTTTTGCGTAAAACGTTTAAATATCAAGTTTGGTAACGATCAAACAAAAATTGTAACCACTAGAGCGTTAATTGACAAATATATATATATATATATAAATATATATATATATATATATATATATATATATATATATATATATATATATATATAATTTTGAACGGACCTCTTTTTCGTTACCTCCTGGGTAGGATCGATGGACATTTGAAGAAGTTTTTCGAAAATCGCATCATGAGTACGACCTCATAGCTCATTTCCCTTAAGGGAAATCTGCTAAAAGTAAGCCTGACACGATGCAAGTGCTAAGCCCAGAAATTATAAGTTGATGTCGAAGAAGGAATATTATAACAGTTTGCCATAAATATAAATATATTAGTCCAATGAAAAGAATCTTAAAACAAGTGATTATGGGATGATAATTTTTATAATTAATCGAGATTTTTCCTCACTCATGGACGTATTTTCTTAAAACAAGCTTGTAATTTAATGTACCTCTGGATAATCATAAGATAATCATTTTTTTTTTTTAATATTCCTTAAATTTTATGGCAAGGGTCTCCAATAAAATACATTTTTTCGGTGCAAACTTTATTGAAACTGTCCTACATGTTTCGTGGCTTATTTTGCCATCTCTTCAGGGGCTATCCTTTTTAAAAAAAATATATGAAACATTACTAATAACATTAATTTAACACATTCCTTAATAATTCTTTTGCTACTTTTTGTATTAGTAGGTGCCTACATCTATGATATATTTATTAAATTATCAAATTATAAATTGATACTTACGTTTCTGAAGTGCTCGTATACCTTTTACATTACGTTGCGACTGTACTCACAGAGGAGGTAGATGGTACTTAGAGGTTGCCGAGGTAGGTTAAGTCAGCTTCAGAGCACTTCGGAAATGTAAGTAAGGTATGATCTTTATTATCTCCCTTCACAGCAGACGATTCGCTCCCTGACGATTAATAATTCTAAAAACATACAGGGTAACTTTGTAAATGTTTGTGTCTCATCCATTAAGGCAATCCATAATTTTCTTAGATGCTACGAGTACTAACCAACCTTCAAAATTATTCCTCTAAGTCAGTACAAACTTAATTCTACACGGGAGAATAAAAAAAGTCCGTCACGCAGGGGCTGCGTAAACTAAGCAGATTTCCCACGTGTAGCTATACAATAGAGAAATCTTTATACGAGAGCCGTCTCTCTATACGTTCGTTATCGGCCCACATTTAATAAAAATACAAATATCTCGGTTAATATTCAAAGTAGAGAATATATGTATAGAACAATTTTTATAGTAATTTTAATTTTCAATAAGATTTGTTCTATACAATTTTTTGATCCGACGTATGGTAACGGAGATATTTTGAATTTTCAAAAAACCTCTCCTCTAAACCCCCCCTCCCCCTGGTCCGATTTCAGCCGTTAACGAACGTGATCTTTTTTTTTACATAAAACGACTAAATATCGAGTTTGGTAACGATTAAACAATAATTGCGACCGCTAGAGCGGTAACTGACAAATATATATATATAAAAATTTATATATATATATATATATATATATATATATATATATATATATATATATATATATATATACAGTTTTGAATGGACCTCATTTTCATCATCTCCTGGGTAGGATCGATGGACATTTGAAGAAAAATTTCGAAAATCGCGTCATGAGTACAACCTCAAAAGCTGATTTCCCTCAAGGGAAATCTCCTAAAATTCATCTAATACACAGCCTTAATGTAATTTGTCAACAATAATTAATCTTTAACAAGGTAGATGTATAAACCTAATAAGTACAATGCCATAATTAACTGTAATCATTTATATAAAAAAGTTATAAAAATCCTAGATTATATTCACAAATTACAAATAAATAAAAATGAGAACTAAAAGTTAATTAATAATTAAAATTTTCACAGAATAATAATCCAATATTTTAAGAATAATAAATATATATCACCCCTAAACTATCTTTACCTATATTCTAATTTTAATGGTACTATTTGCCACTACAAGGGATCCAGCGATTCAAGACAATGACAAATGTACGTGCGACTTACAGACAACACAAACGTTTTTACATATACTTTATGACTGCACAACATTTAGTCAAAATAGATCAAATTTAATAATGAACATAATTTTAAAAGGAGGTAATTGGCCAGAACCACCTCATATTATATTTAACAAATATAATAAAGAATTTATAAAGTTTATCAAAAGTATAGATATGGATGTAGCAAAAATTCGTTAGAATGTGAAGTTGATTGTGAGGAATGGGAATTATAATTCAATATATTTACTTTACATAGACTCGCAAATTAAACATCGTTGAGTTTAAGTCTAATTTCAATTGATATGCTTTCGTTCCTATTGTATTTATTTATTTACTTTCATTTCATTTATTAATTCTGTTTGTAATTACCATACATATCTTAATATTGTATTTTATTTGTATTTTTATTTATTCATTTATTTTTTTTATTTCATTTTTTACTTTTTATTTTATTTCTTGAATATTTGAATGACAGTTGATAAACAAATATTTATTGTAAAATAATGATGTATTTAAACATAATAATACATGTAATATGCCATGTGGCAATGGAACATGTATTCGAATAAATAACTCCTCACAGGGTTACTATGAGGATAAAAAAAAAAAAAAAAAAAAAAAAAGGGATCCAGCGGTCGAAGCCTTCTATTTAATTTAATATTATTATTGTTTCTTTTTTTTAAATATCATATGTTTGTGAATTATTTTCATTTTAAAATACAGCCCGCTAGTGAATTTCCAGCATAAAATTTTTACGGATAAAATTTTAGCGAAAAGTAATGTCGAAATAGTGACTGACAAAATGCTAGGTTTGTAAGATAAAATTGATTACTGATACAATTTTGGCAAATAGTGATTAACAAAACGGTCCTCGTGGCTGGATGAACATTATTTTATTCACTATTTGCTAAAATTGTATCAGTAACCAATTTTATCTAGCAAACCTAGACACTTATCATTATGTTATTCACTATTTGCTAAAATTGTATCAGTAACCAATTTTATCTCGCAAACCTAGACACTTATCATTATGTTATTCACTATTTGCTAAAATTGTATCAGTAACCAATTTTATCTCGCAAACCTAGACACTTATCATTATGTTAGTCACTATTTGCTAAAATTAGTTACTTATACAATTTTAGCAAATAGTGACTAACAAAATGATAAGTGTCTAGGTTTGTGAGATGAAATTGGTTACTGATACAATTTTAGCAAATAGTGAATAACAGGCACATTTACCTTTTTTTGTAAAGAAAACATAAGGGCTCGGGTTAGCCATGTGAGTTTAAAGCGTTGGCTTTAATCTCACACGGTAAACTTAGAATGGCGAGTTCGATTCTCACCTGGGCAGTAGGAGTTTGTTTATTGGTAAACGCATTAATTAAAATCCTTAGTTTCACCCTGGCTTGAAAAGAGTGATAACCTGCAGATAACCCTTCCCAATTAGCCTTAGAAGCATAAAGTGGACGTCAATTAAAAAACAAAAATAAATAAAACTAGTTTGAACCCTGAATTGAGCATATAACTTAGTCCGCAAATATATTTTTCCGTTCAGAAAGGTAGAAGCTAAATGTGCTTCTAAATGAAAATATAATGGATAATGGCGCTTCTGGAAGGAACAGGTAACAGGTTGCAGTATTAAAAGCAGTTAGTTAAAGTAGAAGGCTGTTTGGAGGGGAATGTTGTAATCGATGAAGGCCTAAAATGTTTCATAAGTAGAATCAGGTGTTCTCGCAAGTCGAAAGTTGTTAAAGTGTCTTGGGGCCGGATGAAGCCGGTAATTACAGAGGACGTGCGGAGGGTCCGGGCAGACTTTGCGCAGTGGCTATTAATCTTGCGGAGGGACTAGGCAAGGAGAACACTTTGCACGGCTAAGAAGCAACTTCTTCTCTCATAGAAGGCCCTGCCCAGAGAGAGATCATTAAGAGAGTCATTTATTATTGTGGCTCTAACACAAAGGGTGCGTCGGCACCTGGGACCCGAATATACCCAATCATCCCACATGTTCGATCCGCACCGGCAACCCTTGCGTCATCTCCAACCCTATCCGTGCTTCCGCCCTATCATTGTTGCGCACAATGCCCGCGACTAATTCTTCCTGAAATAGTTTCTTCTTTTTTTTAACGTGCCTCCCGTAGCGTAATTGTCGGCACACGCCCTACGTCGGCGTTCACGCTGATTTCCAATAGCAAGTTAATGATGTGTCAAAATAATAGTCTGAATTGGCTCTGTATTATATCGCACGACAGGTGTCTTTAATAGAATAGTTGTTTGGAGCAAGTGGTTTCACAAACAGATATTAATTTAGTAATTCCAGTATCACTTTAACAACCTACAAGGGGATGGATAATTTCTTGTAATTCCTCAGGTGACGTAGCCTCGTCCAGACGTGTTTTCGGAATTAGATTGATACACCAAAAGTAACAAACTCATTCAGTGCCTACATTAACACAGAATTCTCAATCACGGCTCAGCTGCTGTTCCAAAAAGCTCTTCCAAGATCACTATTCCGCCTTATACATTTTGCTCTAGAGAAAAGTTTCCTATGATGGACACAGTAATTTAACTATGATGCAAAATACCGATAATAACTTTGTAGCATCCTCCATTGAATTCTTCGTGTCCAGATCATTTTGGAGGCATATAAGTAAAAGTGTTAAGCAGTACATTCAATAAGCTAAATCAGTCGTGTAAGGCTGTAATGGATTTTAAGTCAATCTTCCTCAGGTAACTATTGTTCGTACGTTGTTCCAAATCACAGGCAGCAGAAAAGCACACTATGTCCTTCCCGTGAATCAATCGTGACCTATTATAATACAACCCCAGTCTATAAGACAACCATCGAATCTCCAACTACTCAGTCCTAATGTATTAGATGCGACCAACATCGAACGATCTAGCCTCGATGTGTTGAAAACCGGCCAACCCCCAGACCTAACCCATCAACAACTCACCAATCCTAATGCAGCTGCCAACTGACCAACCAGAAATGATCCTAGTGTGTTGACATTCGATCAGTCTCTGACCATCCAGTCCTAATGTGTTGAATACCGATCACCTCGAATGATCCAATCTTAATGCATCTAAAACTGACCACCCAGAAACGATCCTTTCCTGGTGAGTCCATATTCCATTATTCTGAAACCATACAGGCCTAATGTGTAGAATACGGACCATTCTCGAATGATCTAATCCAAATACCTCACCACTGACCAACCAGAAATAATCCTTTCCTGGAGTGTCGACATCCGCTCTATCCCGAGCCACGGATTTCTAATGTGTTGAAAAGCGACCATCCTCGAATGACCAAATCCTAATGTGTTGCCACTGACAAGCCAGAAAAGATCCTTTCCTAGTGTGTCGACATTCGATCTATGTCGATCCATCCAGTCCTAATATGTTGACAACCGACCATCCTCGAATGACCCAATCCTAATGTGTTGCCACTGACCACCCAGAATCGACCCTTTCCTGGTGTCTCGACATTCGACCAGCCTGGAACCAACCAGTCCTAATGTGTTGATAACGACTATTCTCAAATTATCCAATCCAAATGCGCGGCCACTGACCAACCAGAAACGATCCTTTCCTAATATGTCGACCATTCAGTCCTTACGTGTTGACAACCAACTATCCTCAAATGAACAAATCCTAATGTGTTGCCAACTGGCCAACCAGAAACGATCCTAGTGTGTTGACATTCGATCAATCTTGAACGACGATGTCCTAATGTGTTGACAACCGACCATCCTCGAATAACCCCTCCCTAATGCGTCTTCAACTGACCAACCAGAAACGATCCTTTCCTAATGTGTCGACCATTCAGTCCTAACGTGTTGACAACCAACTATCCTCAAATGAACCAATCCTAATGTGTTGCCAACTGGCCAACCAGAAACGATCCTAGTGTGTTGACATTCGATCACTCTTGAACGGCGATGTCCTAATGTGTTGACAACCGACCATCCTCGAATAACCCAAACCTAATGCGTCTACAACTGACGAACCAGAATCGATCCAGACCTAGCGGGCCTACTTACAACTTTGAACATATAAATATACTGGAAATTGATCCTAAAATTGAAGATATATGCCTAACAATGTTATTGAAAAGACATTATGTCCAAAAGCACCGAAATCATTTACTACATTGCAAGAATAATGACCATTAGTGATGCATTTAATTTAAACCAATGTTAATTAGGTATTTTTAATGTAACTTAAATACATTACTTAAATAAACATCAGATTCGGAGACCACATGACTTTCTTGCTCTAAATTAAATATAAAAATGCACAAATGTATTTATTACACTAATGAAAATTAATTCTTTTGAAAGCAATATACGAATTCTCCGTTCCTATGCATTGTATCAAAAAATGTCATTGCACGTGATTTATAAATATTTTTATGATAAAAGAAAAAAAACAAATCATCTGTATCTCTAATAAGTATTGATGTTTGGATGTTAGATTTTCCTTCGCCATTAAACCTCCCTCTCTTTGTCAATTTCAGTCGGAAGCACAATTAGTTTAACAACAGCCCTAAATATAAAATTTCAACATTCTAATGTAAGTCGATATTGTGTTGTGCGCGACACATACATGAGAGCATTAGTCGCGCCTAAACTATCTATATAGGTTGCGTACTATAAAATCTGAAAACCATAATATGTCGCTATTACTGCGTTACTCTTTCCTCATAGACGAATGTAAAAAAGTTACTAATTCAATGGATATAGGATAATCGATCCCAGTCTTTTAATTAATGAATATGAGAGTACTAAGGCTTAGTGCCCTGTTCTCTGAAATTCAGCTAAGTTGGAGGTAATCCTTTCGCAGTTGAACGACTGTGTTATTCTTTCCTGGTATTGGTTGAAATTAATTCTAAGGCGTCGGCTAATCAAAGCCTAACATAATCGATCTTTAACAATGGCTAACACCTCAATTGCTTACCAAGATGTTCCAAATAGGTAAAATACTTTTGTATACGGTCTATTTTGTAGTTTAGCAGATTTCCCTTGAGGAAAATCAGCTATTGAGGTCGTACTCATGACGAGATTTTCGAAAAACTTCTTCAAATGTCCATCGAACCTACCCAGGAGGTAACGAAAATGAGGTCCGTTCAAAATTATATATATATATATATATATATATATATATATATATATATATATATATATATTTGTCTGTTAACGCTCTAGCGGTCGCAATTTTTGTGTGATCATTACGAAAATCGATATTTAACCGTTTTATGTAAAAAGACAGATCAAGTTAGTTAATGGCTGAAATCGTACTAGAGGGAGTGGGGGTTTAGAGGGGGGATTTTCGAAAATTCAAAATATCTCCGTTATTATGCATCGGATCGATAAATTGTATGGAACCAATCTTATTGCAAATTAAATATACTATAAATATTGTCATATACATTTATTCTCTATCTTGAATATTAACCGAGGTATTTGCATTTTTATGAAGTCTGTGGTCGGGTATAGTTCGGTTTAGGTCGGCTCAGGTGGTAGCGTCTTCTAAACTTACCTGTCGTTTCTAACCTTACTTTACCTTCATTACTTTGTGAGATTTATGCAAATACGTTCTGTTCATCCGCCCCCCCCCCCTTCTTTAATTCTTGGACTACTAAAATTTGAGTTATTAAAATATAAATTATTCTTACAATTCAGAAGCCGTTTCAGTTGGGAATTTATTTTAATTAACTGAACGATTTTTCATTACCGTTTGAATTTAATCAGGGTGGTATTGTGTTACCAGTATGCAGATCTCTCTATTGTAAAACTTCACATGGGAAATCTGCTTAGTTTACGCAGTCCCTGCGTGACGGACTATTATTACTGTCATAACACGGACTCTCGTGGTTACCTTCATCGAGCCCGTCAATGTATCAAAAAATAATAATATTCAAAATATAAACAAAATGAAAACATTTTGTATCCGAGCCGGTTTAAAGTTAAACCAATGACTTCTGGGTATTTCGGTGAATAGTAAAAGCGGCCAATAGACGACCACCAATCACTTTCATTCAGTGAAAGCGAGGAACTAATCGAGGTAATAGCGGAGCCGAGATTAGGAAGACGGCCAGGGGCCACATTAATAGGTCAAATCAGAAAGGAGTTGGATGGGACTGCAAATTTAATCTCAGAAGGGGGGGATGATGGGGAGGAACCCCCCCCCCCCTTCTAAGCATTACTATTCAAGGGGGGGGGGCCGCCGCGGACCCTATTGCAATATTTAGACGTCCGCAACTTCGGACCAGGTCCTCCTCAAATATGCATTGGGGAGTCTTCCAAGGACCTCTACTTAGACCCACACTTCAAGAATAATTTAATAGCCGACTTATAAGTCTTAAAAGAACCGTTTATCAGTTAACTCTCGTTCCCAAAAACTTTTCAACGAAAGTAGCTGTTAAAGAGGATTTAAATTTATTTCATGAAATTTTGCCCGTTCAATACATTTGACAACCTTAAATGTTGAAATATATTACTGAATATTAATGTTTTATGGTTCTCAGGGATATTTTAATTCAACATACTAGTAGTTATTCAACTTACGCAAAATTTAGTTCTTAGACTTTTATTAGTTCTCTACACTATAACTGTGCACCATGTTAATTGAGTGTAAAATTCCGTACTTATGTAAATGCTTTGATTTTATGTAAATTTTATTTATTAACGTCCAATATTTGATGCTACGGTTAATTGGGATGGGTTATCTACATTTTACTATCCTTTCCTACCAAGGGTGACTAAGGGTTTCATTTGATGAGTCCGTTACTAAATAAATTCCTATTGCCCAGGAACTCGTCACCCAAGGTTCACCAAGTGAGATAAAGGGTGCCCGTTTGAATATAAAGAAATTAACACGCACCTCGTTCCAATGTGGGAAATAGGAATTTATTTAGAAATTGCCATCCTTCGAACAAAAGGGAGAACCCCTCCCGAAACGTTCAGAAGCCCAAAGTGGGCGTTAATAAATATTAATAACATTATTTGCCCAATTTGATTTAGCAGAGCTAAAGTTATCTGATGTTTTAATGCATATGTGGGCAATAACCGGCCCAAGTAATGTTTGATCAGGCCCGCATTCTGAAAAACCCAATTAAACAAAAATATTACACTACTTACTCCAAATGAGGAAGATAAGGAGAGGTTTGTGAGTTTGGCAGTACTTATAAATGCGAACAGTTTTTAATCACTGATGAAAGTTAATAAATCAAAACATCGTACAAGGCTTAGTGACAATAATTTGAAAAATTCTATCCGCTTTTGTATCAGTGGAATTAATCCAAACATCAATGGATTAGTTTACTAAATTTAAGCTCAAGTGTCTCATTGATTTCGGTGTCGCTATTTAACTTTCGTTCTTTGTATTAATTCCAAATTTTACGATTTAATTATAATGTTGTACCTATTTTTTTCATTTCATTTTGTTATTTTAATAAATTGTATATAAATTACATTGTTGTATAATTTTATGTCTTATATCTATCTTTAAAAATTATAAACACTACTTTAAAATGCGGCCCGCGAACGTATTTGCACACTGGATTTTGGCCCGTATCATGTCAAAGGTTACCCTTACCTGTTTTATGGAATATTTATCTTGACTACGTACGATTCTAAGGGTTTACATTACATTATTAAAACTGTAGTCTACTATTATGTTGAAAGTCTACAGATTTCGTTTTCCTTTTTTGAAAGTGAAAATTGGGCTAATCTCGGAGCTCATTAAAATAAGTAAATAAAATATTAGAATGGCATATTTATGGTTTATGAAAGAATTACAAATAAAATTGGATAAGCCAATAAATAAAATAATTGCAAAAAACTCAGACAATACGAGCTAATAAATAGGAATAATGAACTTATAATTGATACGTTTTCTTGAGAAAAAAAAAATCAGGAATCGGAATAAAGGTTAGAGGCTTGGCTAAGAGAAAATTATGCCAATCCCATTATAAAATCAATTGGTAGGAGGAAGGTAAGGTATAATCAGGATATTGGTCTGTGACCAGGACGACTCGTTAGAAGGAAAGGTTTGGGAAAGGCCTGCGTCAGCGATCCAAGCCCCATCCAATTTGGAAGGGATCAAAAAGTTGCCCCTTCCAAGCCCTTGTATATAGGGCGCCTCTAGCCAGCCGTAAACAGCTCTACCAAATATGTGAAAAATAAGTTGACCGAAAAATAGCTTTCCTCTTCCTACCCATACCGTCTATATATTGCCTGTATATATCATACCCATCCAGTCGACTTATACAAGTATGCTTAATATATATTAACTTAACGTAGAATATATATCGATTTAAAGATATTTATTTCTGCAATATTAGTACATTGCTTGGCTTCCTATATGTATTTTGCCGTCCATTTCTAATAGCAAATCAACAAAACATAATCATATACAAATTATAAATCTTCATTAATCAAGGTCCACAAAAACTGAATCGGAATACATTAAGAAGTGTTTTAATATGCCCTTTTGTATCCATAAAAGTCCGTCACGCGGGGGCTGCGTAAACTAAGCAGATTTCCCATGTGCTAGTATAACACACTTGTGATCTCATCTTACTACCTATTCTGTCTGAAAACAAGAAAATACGAATTACTTACGATGAATGACTTACTTATTACGATTTGAGTTACAAAAGAATGCATAGAACAACGATTGTAGATCATCAATAGTTTTATAATATTCATTCTAAAACATTTACAATCACGCTTTTAATAACGGAATTATTTTTGAACCCCCCCCCCTTTTTATACCTCCACTATCCCATGTCCGATCTCTGCCAATAACAAATATGATCTTCTTTAGTGTTTACTAAAACGGTTGATTGTTGAGTATGGCATAGATCAAATTAACATATTCGAAAAAGACTTCACATACAACGAGTTCTCACGTCTCCCGTAATAAAAGCTCCTTGAAAACAATATTTGATATTTGATCTACCAATAAAGTGTTTTTTTTTTTTTTTTTATAAAGAGTATTGTTTATGTGACAAGAGTAGGAGAGGGGGTTTGCTGAAGGCTGAAAACTAAAAAAGTAAATATTTCGGTTAATATTCAAGATAGAGAATGAATGTATTTACTAATATCGGTAATATATTCAATTTACAATATGATTGGTTCCATACAATATTTCGATCCGTCGTATAATAACGAAGGTATTTCGAATTTTCTAAATTCTCCCTCTAAACCCACCCTCCTACTTGTTCGATTTCAGCCATTAATGAACTTGACCTTTAGTTTTGTATGAAACGCTTACTCGAATCTTATTTCCGTCATCTACTAAGTAGGACCGATGGAAATTTGAAGAACTTTTTCAGTAATCGCTTAATTAGTTCTTAGAAGGGAATAAAACCTTAACAGATATATCAGAAAATATGGTACTTATTTATTTATATATTCAGGAGCACCCTCCATATTTGGCTCAAAGTTCAACTATGTAAAATTAAAAAAAAATTATAGATGAAGAACAAAAACTGAACCCAACAAATAAAAATTATAAACAAGTAATAAACAGAACAAATTAAGAAAATAATTCCTTAAATACAAGTAATATATATATATTTAAAATTTTGAACGGAACTCGTTTTCGTCAGCTCCTTGGTAGGATCGATGGACATTTGAGGACTTTTTTAAAAATTGATATGAGTATGACCTCAACAGCTGATTTCCCTTAAGGAACAGAAATAATATTTTACGAGACATCACAAAATTTGCAGCCATTAGACAACAGCGAACAGACAAACAATATACATGATAGATATGTAATTCGAGCAGTCGAGTTCGATTTTTGTGTAACATTGCCATATACTTAACCTTGTCTAGGGGAAATCAGCTATCGAGGTCGTATACTTGACGCGATTTTCGAAATTTTTCTTCAAATGTCCATCGATCCTACCCAGGAGTTGGCGAAAATTAGGTCCGTTCAAAATTATATATATATATATATATATATATATATATATATATATATATATATATATATATATATATATTGTCTGTTAACGCTCTAGCGGTTGCAATTTTTTGCAATTTTGTTTGGTCGTTACCAAACTCGATATTTAAACGTTTTATGTAAAAAGAAAGATCTAGTTCGCTAACGGCTGAAATCGGACCAGTGGAAGGAGGAGTTTAGGGGGGGGATTTTCGAAAATTCGAAATATCTCCTTTACCATACGTCGGATCAAAATTTTGTATAAAACCAATCTTATTCTAAATTAAATTTACTATAAAAATTGGTTTATACATTTATTCTCTATCTTGAATATTAAGCGAGATATTTGCATTTTTATTAAATCTGGGCGGCTAACGGATGAGTGACTTCCCCGCCAAAAGCTAGTTCGGCCGTTTCCTTAATTGCTCGGCTCTCGTGGAATTTCTCTATTGTAAAACATCACGTGGGAAATCTGCTTAGGTTACGCCCCTGCGTGACGGACTTTTTTTTAAAGATATAATCATTATTATTATTATTATTATTTATTAACGTTCACTTTTTGCAACTAAGGCTAATTGGGGCGGGTTATCTACAGGTTACCACCCTTTTTTAACCAGGGTGGGATTTAGGAAGTTATTTAATGAATTTCGTCACTAAATAATTTCCTTTACCCAGGCAAGAATCGAACTCGCCACTCTAGTTTTACCATGTGAGATAAAGGTCAACGCTTTTACTCACATGGCTAACCTGAGCCCAAAGATATAATCATTAATGAGAATAAGTGAAGTAAATATTGTAACACATTAGCTATGGGCATTGAGATTGTTATAAATAAATACTGTTGGAGTGTAGCTGTTGTCCAAGAGTTGAGTGGTAACAGAGCGTGTTGAGGCAAAGCCAGTTTGTTCCGGGCGATTGAAAGTTGGTTTGTTGCTAAGCAGCTCAGCTGGCATCGGTCTCCCCAAACTATACAAACCAGTTACAATATCAATCGGTTCGTTTCATAATGAAACAAACGCCCTCTCATTCAATAGCTCCACTTAGGAGTTACGTTTGATAGTTTTTAGCAGATTTCCCTTAAGGGAAATCTGCTATTGAGGTCGTACTCATGACGCGATTTTTGAAAAAAATCTTCAAATGTACATCGATCCTACCCAGGAGATGACGAAAATAAGGTCCATTCAAAATTATATATATATATATATATATATATATATATATATATATTTGTCTGTTAACGCTCTTGCGGTCGCAATTTTTGTTTGATAGTTACCAAACTCGATATTTAAACGTTTTATGCAAAAAGACAGATCAAGTTCGTTAATGGTTGAAATCGGACCAGTGGGAGGGGAGGGGGGTTTAGAGGGGGGATTTTCGAAATATCTCCGTTTCCATACGTCGGATCAAAACATTGTATAGAACAAATGTATTCTAAATTAAATTTAATATAAATATTGTTCTATACATTTATTCTCTATCTTAAATATTAACCGAGATATTTGCATTTTTTAAAATTTGGTCCGATAACGGATGATAGTATTCCGCCAAAAGTTCGGCCCTTTGCCGTAACTGTTCGGCTCTCGTATGGAGATTTCTCTATTGTATAACTTCACGTGGGAAATCTGCTTATTTTACGCAGCCCCTGCGTGACGGACTTTCTTTGTTAAATATGGTCTTAGAATTCAGTGTCAGAAGAGAATTTCATTCAGTGGGTCGCTGTACGATCGATTTTTTATTATATTTTCTCTACTGCTCATCTTCTTCAAAGTAAAAGCATAGTTTATAAGTTTTTTAAACTTTTTTTTCCTAATATAAACCAAGGCCCATTTATGCTATTAGTAAGGTTAAGAGGGTCGAGTTTTCTAAATTTTCTCAATCATTTTCTCCCCACTAATTAGGCCACTAAAACTATTTTAGCAGATTTCCCTTATGGGAAACCATCTATTGAGGTTGTGCTCGTGACGCGGTTTCCGAAAATGTTCTTTAAATGTCCATCGATCCTACCTAGGAGATGAAGAAAGTGAGGTCTGTTCAAAATTGTGTGTTTGTATATATATATATATATATATATATATTGTCTGTTACAGCTCAAGCGGTCGCTTGATTGGATGTTTGTTTGATCGTTACCAAACTTGGTATTTAATCGTTGTATGTAAAAAGAAAGATCAAGTTAGTTAATGGTTAAAATCGGGTGGCTTAGATGTGTGGATTTTTGAAAAATCGACATATCTCCGCTACTGTACGTCGCACCGAAAAATTATATAGGAACAAACTTATTGCAAATTGAATGATCTATAAATGTTCTTCTATAAATATTTTCCGTATCATGAGGATTAACCGGGATATTTGGATTTTATTGTTTTCCGCATTCAGTAAACCGCCACTTCTACACGTGCCATATTAATAATAAGCTGAATATCATGAAACACTTTATTACAATGTTAAATACCAAATATTGTTTTCAACAAACCTTTATTATCCGAGATACATGAAAATACGTTCTGTTGCCCCTCCCCCTTCTTTTGTTCTTCGATTACTAAAATCTGAGTGCTTGAGATAAAAATTATTCTGATTCATTACAAATTACTGCACTAGCTATAGTAAGTAGTTTTCAATAAAATTAATGTTATATTCAGATATATTTCATTAATTTTTCTTCTTTCCGGTCTAGAATAATTCTATTCAACGCTACGATGTTGGCTGCCCAGTTTGTTTACAATTCAGACGCTTTCCGTCGTAGATATTATTAACTTGTAAATTGACTGAAAGATTTCTTATTCCCGTTAGTATTTATTCACTTAATATTCATGGTGGTGTTACCAGTATTTAGAAAACTTCCCATGGGAAATCGGCTTAGTTTTCGCAGCCGGTGCGTGATGGAGTGCCGAAAGGCCTTGTGTTTTTAAATAAAGAAATTGGCGAGGAAGACTTTCAGTCATTAAGATCTGTTTCCCAGATCTACCATATACTTCAATATCCAGCAACATACGAATTACACACTGACACATATATAATAATTATATAAATATATATAAATATATATGTAATTTCGGGTTTTGTTTGTAATTGTTTAGGTTCTTACATCAATGTTTTCGGTTTTTTAAACATCAAAATATTCTTTTGAAATGGCTTTAAAATAGCAATTATTTTAGTGCACCTGATGAAGTAATAAAGACGATGTACGATGGAATTTAAGGAGTTAACTGTTTTTCTAATTCATAACCTGGAAACGTATCTTGACCAAAAAGGTATATTTTTATAAATGCTCTTCGTTTTGAAAAAAAGGTTTATAAATTAAAAAGATTTCTCTTCTTAATTCTAAATCAATATCAAGGATGTGCGGAAGTCTAGCCAACCTCTAAGACTAATTTCTAATTTAAGAAAAGTTAACGTTGTCGGCCATCTGAAGTTTGAAAGCTATACTTTTTTAATTTCAAAAAAATTTTTATCAGTAGAGTATTGAAAAAAAATAGTTGGTACGAATCCATTTTTTATTCAAACTTCGTTCCATCCATTTTCTATTCAAACTTTATTCGAATACTGAAAAATCGTGGTCACCTTGCATTTTGTATTCGTATTTAATTTCAGCTTCATGTGGAAACAATTTTTTTCTCCAGATATGAATGCTTTCATTACTTGTATATATTGAATGTAGTTAAGACATTATTGTGTTGTCTAGAATGGCAGATAGCGGTGAATAAGATAATTTCTGGCATACTGGATAATGGGCTATATTAGACCAAGACGATGGAAGGAATAGGGTTAGGGAAAGGAAAGAAGATGATTAGATGTTTCGGAGAGGGCTTGTGTAGGTTGGACAATCTGTAGATCGTTGGGTTTGGCTGTTAAACGTCAACAATGATAGGGTCTGATGAATGACGGGAGGAAGTAGTTCTTGCCAGACTCAGGATCGGCCACACATACCTGACACATAGACACTTAACGACAAGGACTGATAACCCTATATGCAAATACTGCAACAAGCGCCTTAGGATAAAGCACATACTGACAGGCTGCATTCAACGAAAAAACCTTCAGATACCCTACGATAAGACAGAACTATTAACTGACAGCAGCTAATATATTCCATAAATACTAACATATCTAAAACACATAAACATTTACAAAAACATATAGCATAAAATATAATAGGTCTACAGTATATTTAAAAAGATTTAAAAGGGTTAACTTTTATTATATTCATTTAGACAAAGCACGGATAGGAGAAAAAATCAGATATTTAAGAAATATTTTTCATAATATAAAAATAAAATACAACAAAGGTAAGTACATGAAGGAGTAAATAGAATATTCTAATTATGCCAATCACCATCGCTGTGGGGCACAAACCAAGTAAATAAATATTTTTTTAAAAACCCAGATGTGTTTAAGTTTACGTTAATTCCGGCCAAGAGGACCAGATCTTGGGTGTTATTTTTTGTTTGTAATTATATTTATCTAGGTACGGCTTGCACAAGTTGCCCAAAAGACTTGTACTCTCAGGCGTCCTACGAAACCGAAATTGGTAGCCGTCATCAATATTTGTATGTTGGGAGTAGACGGCCATTAGGAACACCTACGAAGCATCATAGGGAATGAGACGAGGAAGAGGGTGGCCATCTGAAGGCGAGTGGGGGAGGTAGCGATCGATGGCCAGCCACTCTAATAGCCACCGCCCTCCCCCCCCCCACCCCCCATTACTCAACCCCCCCTTGGCTGACCTCAAACCCCCTCCCTTCACATTACTCACCCCCTCCTCTCCCTAGCTGACCTCAACCCCCACCTTCTCCTTCAACCACCCCTCCACTCTCTCCCTCTCTGACCTCTTCAGTCGTCTCTCTCTCTCTCTCTCTCTCTCTCTCTCTCTCTCTCTCTCTCTCTCACCCTCTCTTTCTGAACTCCCACTAACCCCCCCCCACCCACTTCCACCATCCCAAGACCAGAGCTCTCCTTGTTATAACTACCACTTTCTACCCCAGTTAGTCCAAGTCCTCCCTCTTACGTATAGTCAATCTCATTCTCCACCTTCCATTTCTCACAGCCCTCTCTAAACTCCAAATAACTTAAATTCCTATAAGCAGAGGGTAAAGCATCAAGTTAAGAATAAACAAAATTAACAAGTGTTTCCATCTCTGCAAAATATGTTTATCATTAGTATCAGTATATTAATAAAAAACAATAATAAGATTACTACGCCACTTTAAAGCAAGTACTTACCAAAAAAAATTTTACTTCTCTACTAACAGACAAGAAACAAGACCTATTCATATACATGGATGGATCCAAAACGGACAAAGGAGTAGGGGCAGCTACAATTGTTGGCTCAGGTAACTTTCAAATTAAGCTGCAAGATGAGACTAGCATATATCAACAGAGCTTGAAGCTCTGAAACTATAATAAACTTGTTGTAATGGAACAAAACTAAAGAACATTAAATACCAATGTTTAAGTCACTCTTGGAGTGGTTCATGGGTGGGGGATTCTGATCCTGTGACTAAACTGTCTAACCCGTTAATGTTACGTATGAAAAAAAGGGCGTCGCTCATAGGCTGTGAAACTAAACACATTTCCCACATGCTTGAATGTCACAGTGTTCATCTCATCTCACCATCAATTCTCTATTTCTTCCTTAGTAAGGAGCTTACAGAAAATGTACGTTGGACATGATGTTTTTAGTGACTAAGTTGCTTAAAGAAAAATCAAATTATAAGAAGTGGCAATTTAAGAAGGACTGGGAAAATAAAAATACAAACTCGCTTAATATCTGGACAACAATTGTTGAATTTAAGTGATTAATAAGATTGGTTCTTAAACATTTTTCAATACTTCTCAGAATAATAGAGTTATTTTGAATTTTCATATTCTCCCCCCCCCCTCCCTAATCTATTCCTGATCTAATTTCAGACATTAGCTAAAATGTCTTCTTTAGTGTTGAGTGGGATGTTTAATATCGATTGCAGAAAAGAACATGAAACATTTTCAAGTTCAGAACGTAAAATCTTAATTGATGGCGTCATCACACAACGAATATCTAACATATTTAAGCATTCATAGAAAATTAAATTTTGGAAAAGATTAGTTATATAAAATTTTTCGACTCAAAATAACGGAGATAATTTTAATATTTTATTTCACCTCCACTAAGCCCACCTAGTTCTCTGTCCAATTTCAGCCATTAACGAAGCTGATCTTTGTTTTACATGAGGGGCTAATATTATTGAATTTGGTAACGATTGAACAAAAATTGCCACCGCAACAGACAAATATTCAAATACATATAGATTATATATTTCGTCATCTAGGTAGGATCGAAGTACAATTGAAGAAATTTTGATAAAATCGCGACTTAAGAACCAACATCAACAGCTAATTTCCCTCAGTGGAAATAAATCAAAATCAGATCGGCTAGGGAAATCTGACTAAGTGGGGAATCGCATATTAGACTGCTTATGAACCTGTTATAGATACACAGAAAAGCTAGATTAGGGCAAGGGTACCTACAGCAACCCCTGTTCATTCCGAGGTCGTAGGTTACGACAGGTACAGACCAGCATCCGAAGGGGAGAACTATATCAACGAGTTCCTCGCTCGGCTTGAAGATGAGCCCTTGACCCTGGCACGTGGAGGTAGAGGGCGCGGAGTCGTCCGGATCTCTGAGTAGCAATGATCAAAGGTCACGTTGCGTGTAGTTTAGTCCATGACAACCAAGAGGAAACTTGATTATTTCAGATTGTGTAATCCAGGAAATAGTGCTAGCGGAAATACCTTTGAGGTGTGCTACACCCGATAAGGTTAATTGGGTAAACGAATGGCTATGGTTGAGTTCCAAAAGTTTCTTTCTCAGTTCTGAACCAGACATTTCAAAGCGAATCCTCATTAATTAGCCTAACCAAGAACTAGTAAAAACTCTTACTTTATAGTAGCCATTAACTTTCTAGGAATGAAAACTAAACTATAATTTAAGTCTTCCACATAGATGCTGTCACTCCCGTAGTAAAACACCTAGGTAAACAGTGTTTAAATGAGATACTGTACATGTGATATTAGCAGATTTCCCTTAAGGGAAATCAGCTATTGAGGTCGTACTCATGACGCGAGTTTCGAAAAATTTCTTCAAATGTCCATCGATCCTACCCAGGAGATGACGAAAATGAGGTCCGTTCAAAATTATATATATATTTGTCTGTTAACGCTCTAGCGGTCGCAATTTTCGTTTGATCGTTACTAAACTCGATATTTAAACCTTTTATGTAAAAATAAAGATCAAGTTCGTTAATGGCTGAAATCGGACCAGTGAAAGGGGGGGTTTAGAGGGGAGGATTTTCGAAAATTCAAATTATTTCCGTTACTATACGTCGGATCGAAAAATTATGTAAAATCAATCTTATTGCAAATTAAATTTTCTATAAATAGTGTTATATACATTTATTCTGTATCTTAAATATTAACCGAGATATTGGCATTTTTCTGTTTTCAGCTTCTGAGACGAGATCGGCTAACTTCGGGTCTCCCCGTGAGTTTCCGTCAAGAGCTAATTTGGGTCATTCGCGTAACTGTTCGGCTCTCTATTCTGAAATTTCTCTATTCTAAAGCTTCACATGGGAAATCTGCTTAGTTTACGCAGCCCCTGCGTGACAGATTTTTTTTGTGTTAGAACTTGTTAAAGCGCAAATCGGATGAATTTAAGTGTTGGTTTACAAAAGGCTGATACCAAAAACGTTCGGTTAGAGGAAACAAGTATAAATCACGTGATCAGAAAATTTATTTTATAAAATGTCTCGATTCCGCTCATAATTATGGATATTGCGAATTTTCAATTATCCCCCTTCTAACCCCCCCCCCTCGCTTCATCGCAAGCTGATTTCAGCCATTGTCATAAAACTTTAGTTTTCCATGAATCAGTTAATTAGTGGATATGGTATTGGTCAAATAAATTTCATGTAATTTAGAACACTAAATCTTTAATGATGGCGTCACACCATTAATAACATAATTGCGTTAATATTTAAAAAAGAAGGGAACAGCATTTATCGGCAATTAAATTAGCAGCAAAATTGGTTATATATGATTTTCCGACGCGACAAAAACAGAGATATTTGGAATTTTCTATTTTCCCCCTTTAACTCCCCATGCCTCCTATTTCGTTTTCTGCCATTAATGAAGATGATTTTGCTTTTGTATAAATATGGTGAATATATAAAAATATTAGTTCCGCTTTTTATACTCCATTCTCCTTTATTGAGATCTTATGGTTTGAATTTGAAGACTGCTCTACAATCTTAAATAATGCTCTGTAGTTCTTGAGGCTCTATGATTTCCTTTAATATTCTAAGGTTCTCTTTTGTAGCCATATTAAATAAATGTGTCCAACCTTAAACCAAGTAACCGAGTTCTTGCAGGATTTTGAGTCCAAGGGGTGTGTGTGTGTGTCATTAGGCTGTTGAGCGCTGGTGGACATGGAATGAGGACGAAAAGGCAAGCGGGTGAAACGATTCGTGAAAAAGAGCACAAAGGGATGTTTTGTCAAGAGGAAGAGAAGCAGATCAGCGAACCCGTTCACAAAACTCGTTCAGTGTGTTCTCTGGACATCAACTACCGGATATGTGTCTGCTTTTCTATTCAGCAAACCAATTCCAACATACATATCTTTCTCTATATGCAGTTGCCAGGAATTCTGTTTGTATTCCCTGATCCGTTCATCCAGTTATCTCGTTTTCTATAACTGCTTTATATTCCAATACAGAACATTTCACGCTTATCGTACTAGGTCTCAACAACATTTTGTGTTTGCCCACATTGACCGGAGCCATAATAATTAATTCAAGTATTGTATATTCCTTAAATAGCATACAATTTATAAACTCCGTAGTCCGTCAGTAGTTGTGGTTCCGCAATCTTAATAAATATTAATATAGTAAGATACGATGACATGTAATTACAATTAATTTGTTTGTTCCACCAGCATGTTTAAATTAATGTATATTCCCAGACTTGCTTAATAAGTACCAACATTTTTGAATTTTGGAAATCGCCAAACTTAAAAAAAAAACAATTGTACTAAATAATATATTGCTGATATTGATCACTATTATTATTCTTGTAGTAATTTATAGTGTTAGTAGGCAAGTAATAGTTGTTTTCAACACTTTTTTTTTATAAATAAACTTTTTTATTCTGTAATATACACATATAAAATTGGAAAAAGTACTTAGAAAATAAAGAAAGTATGAGTGATAATGAAAGGGAATATGAAGATACGGTAGAAATAGGCCACACTAAATAAAACTCCTTAGTTCTATCCTACTAGAATACGGTGACTTGATTGTAATTCACCCAGATGCATCACAAAAGTAATGTTAACTTGTTAATTTTATTTGTTTTTTTTTTTTTTTGGTAAATTACGTTGTTTAACATAGTTATGTCAAAAGCTGAAGAATGAAAGACAACCGTGGTATATGAAACAAAATCATTCCATACAAATATTGGCGTGTGTTCTAGGTGGTCAGAGTTCTACTACTCGACGATTTAAGTATCACATTATTGTCATTATGCCACAGAATGTCTGATTTAAGATGTCAGGTGTTCTTATAGGTAAAAGACAAAATCCAAAGAAACATCATCTACATAGTATTTGCTAATCTATTTACATACTATCTAAATACTATTTCAGTTTTAGAGAGCTCTAATTATGTGGGCAAATCTATGGACCTTTCCAGCTTTGAATAATTTGTTCAAGGCTTAGTCAATTTTTTCTTGAAAGTACTAAAATAATTCTCTAGCATACAACTGTTGTGTGCAAAAACTATAACTATAATGCTGTAATTCGTAACCTCAAACTCTATTGGATGTTATTCTTTTTTTTTGTTTTGTAACTGTTTTTACACTGTTGGGCATGCTATGATTGTTAGATTGACTTGACGAGAAGGGATTCTGTGTTGAAATTGAAATCTGACTTTCAAAGATTTACAAGGGATTACTTTTATTATATTTTTATAGGCAAAGAGCGGATATGAGAAAATACCAGATATTTACGGAATGTTTTCCATACTTTATGAATAAAGTATCAATTTTTACATGACGGAATAATTAGATTCCTCTAAACAGAGATTCAACTTGCCTCTTAACCTCATGGCAATAACCATCGATGTGGGACATAAACCAAATAAATAATTCTTGTAAAATGCTACTGGTTACTCAATTCATTGGGACATTTATTTTTTTTTTTTATGAACAATTTTGCTTCTATTTACCCTCATTGAGCTTATATAGATAGCCCTTTGCCGTGAAAATATATGAGTTGGTTGATATATTTTGGCTATGATCACTCAGTAGTTCTGTAATCCCATTTGGAATGACAATTAGGTCACGTTTCTGCAGTCAATCAGTCAGTAAGTGTTTTATAGTAAGTTCTACAGTACAAGTTTCACACATTGGATTTCGAATTTAGCCATTAAGTGTCCATGTTTTAATTTTGAGTGGCCGATCCTTAGGTGGCATAAAACCACCTCTCTTATAACATTGTGCTAGCTGAATAGCATTTACTGTTGCCTTTATTAGTCGAAGTTTATTTTCCGTTTGTAGAGTCCATGTATGTTCTCAATGTTGAATGATCGAAGATGTTATGAAGTTTGTTGCTTGGTAACTTATTAACCCATTTCATCCCAGCTTTTCAAATATAAATATTTCAGGTTTAAACTCCGTGCACAATGAAATTAGCCCATTAGTAGTGTGCATGCAAAGTATCAACTCAAAAACACCGCCTAGGGGGGTTTTGCCCCCGCCTCAAAATTGGGGTAGCGGGAATGGAAGGCGTCCACTAAAAATTAATAAACATATTATTTTATGACTGCCCCATTTTTGGGGCAGTCAGATAAAATGGGTTAAATTAAAATCTGGATGATTTCAGTCATCAGCGTTTTTGGCGAAATGACCGACAGAGCGTTCAGGTTTTCATGACCTTGTAGCAGTAATATGATATGACCACTATAATGTCGTGTAACAACTCTCCCAGAGTTTTGTACGTTTTAAATGGTGTCCAACATTCTGGAAATGAGGGAATGAGTATCTGTTGAATCGCTTGATAGGAGCCGAAAGAGTCGGTGTACAGGAGAACGCATTTGAAAGGAGGCAACCCCGTGCTACTTGACTTAAAGCTGTCAAAAGGGCTAATAGAGTGGAGTAGTGAGGTGACCGATAAGGGCAATTGTAGAAAAAGCGGTATTGGAGAGGTTGGTAACCCTCTCGAGATGTTATCGCCTTATCACTGATAAGATCGCCTCTCATCTCGCTCTGTCACCTTCCTCCCTACAGTAAGTCCGTATGTCACTTCAACAGCTGATTCATCAAGATAACCATATGAATGACTTCTTCTTGTTGTACAAACCTCTACTCCAATTCCACTAGGCCAAATGATATACCCTTACAAATATATTTGCTCAATTAATAAATTGTAACTCCCCGAAATTTCAAATTGAAGGAGTCGTAACTCCATTTTTTAATCCTAATTTTGGACTAAACTCAAGATACTTTCTTCAGGCAATCAGTCACTATAAGGATTTTTTACCATTATTTTTTAAAGTCATAACGACTAACTTATAAAAAATCTTAGAGCTTGATTTACTGAACGAGATGGCCAGAAAAGAAAGATTTCGCAGATCTAATCTTAGAGCAAAGAGACATAATAATGTACGTGTCTCTTTCCTTGAGATACAGTGATGATAAGAAAATGATGGATTAAGTTAAATACTTTTGATTAACCAATATATCTGAGTCAACGCAGATTCAGGAGGAAAGAAGGCATACATTTGTTGTAAAATAAAAAAAAAACACATTTCTTGCGATTACTGTATTTTTTATATTTCCTGGAAGGAAGTCAAAAAAATGCCATAAATATTGAGAAAGGTACACTCCAAACAATAAGGGAGACCTGAGGTTGAATATAATTAACCAATGTGCATTTTTAGATAAACCAACGATTCATTGAGATAAAAATTATTCAGATTCATTATAAGTTACAATACTATATATAATAAATAGTTTTCAAATGAAATTAATATGTTATATTCAGATATATTTCAGTAATTGTTTTTCTTTCCGGTGAAGAATATTTCTATCTATCTGTTCAGATGTAGGAGGCTGGCTGACTTCTTTTTTTACAATTCAGACGCATTCCGTTAGGAGATTATTAAAATTGACTGGAGGCTGAACTTGATAGTGATACCTATCAATTTCAGCCTCCTATCAGAACTTATGCTACTATTTATGCTACCAGAACCTACCTATCAGAACTTGATAGGTATCATCAAAAAAGAAGGCAACTTAATTGGTTGGTTTGTTTTATAATTGTATATATTTTATATATAAATATATATATATATATATATATATATAAAACTGTGGTGATGTTTTCGACCAGGTTGTATTTATATAGGGTGTGTTATTCTCGGAGTTTTGGTCAATGTTGGTGACACACAGGAATGGTTGTTATAACATAATAAATATAAGAATAAAAATAGCAACATAGATGCAACATAGGAATAACTTTAACACAACACAACAATAATTATAATTTAAAATAACAAGACAATGATTGTAATAGTACATAGCAATAACTATTGTAAAATAATATAACTACAGTACAACAATTATAATATAGTTTAACAAACAAAGACACCATACTATAAATATATAAATCATACAAAAGGCAATGACCCTGCTATGTAAACAAAACAAAGAAGGTTACTATAACCCTAGTCATAGTGCAATAAGAATGTATAATAGTTTATAGATTATTTAGTCTTGGTAAGTAATAATAAGAAAAAAACACCCTTTTACAATAATGTGTAATAACAAAGTGCAATATTATAAAGTAGTACATGTAATTTTACAGCCCTGAAGAAGAAAAAAAAAGATTCTCGAAATATCAGCATAAACTAAGATTTATTTCACCAACATTGACCAAAACTCCGAGAAGAATAACACACCCTATATATATATATATATATATATATATATATATATATATATATATATATATATATATATATATATGGTGTTGTTTTTTTGAGTTTTGGTCAGTGTTGGTGAAAAAATCTTAGTTCATTCCAATATTTCGAGAATATTTATTTTCTCTTCTTCAGGGCTACAAATTACAGGTACTACTTTATAAATATATTGCACATTGTTATTAGAATGTAATAGATAGTGTTTGTGTTAATTCTACTTACCAAGACTAAAGATACTTAAAAATTATTGTACATCACTGTAGTTCCTTTGTTTACATTAGGAGTACTGAGTATAACCTCAAGTTTGTTATAAATGGCTTGGTCACTGTCTTATGTTTTGTATTACTACAGTATATTGTCTTTTGTTTGTTGAACTATGTTATAACTATTGACATGTGTTATTATAATTATTGTTATATTATTTTTTATTAAAGCTATTTTTATGTAGTAATAAAATTTAGATACCTAATATTGTTATTTCACTATGTTACATTTGTAATGCTATGTATTATCACAGTTATTGTTATATTATGTTAAAGCTACGTTCAAATTATATTAAAGTTACAATGTTATTGTTGTTTAATTTATTATTAAGCTATAACTACAGTTGGCAACTCTAGACGGTTTGAAGATTTAAACCGGCGAAATCTTTTATTTAAAAGTGATGATCAACTTCGTTATCGGCTATTATAGGACCAGTAGGAGGGGTGGTATAGAGGTAGAGAATTTCGAAAATTCAAAATATCTCCGTTGTTATGAGTAGAATTGAATAAATGTATAAAATCAATCTTATTGCAAATGTAGTGCTCTATAAATATTGTTATGTACGTTTTTTCCATATCTTGATTATTAACCGAAATATTTCCATTTTAGCAGATTTTCCTTAAGGGAAATCAGCTATTGAGGTTGTACTCATGACGGAATTTTCGAAATTTTTCTTCAAATGTCCATCGATCCTACCTAGTAGATGACGAAAATGAGATCCGTTCAAAACTGTATCTCTCTCTCTCTCTCTCTCTCTCTCTCTCTCTCTCTCTCTTTTTATATATATATATATATATATATATATATATATATATATATTTGTCTGTAACCGTTCAAGCGGACGGAATTGTACAGAATCAATCTTATTGCAAATTAAATTTACTATAAATATCGTTATATACATTTATTCTCTATCTTGAATATTAACCGAGATATTTACATTTGTATGCATGTGTGTGGTCAGCAGGAGTCGGCTACGTTCGGGACTCTCCGCCGAGAGCTAGTGCGGGCCGTTTCGGTAACTGTTCGTCCTTCGTGAATAGGTTTAGAGATCCCTTACTACAACTGTTGTTATTAGGCGGATTTCTCTATTGTAAAACTTCACGTGGGAAATTTGCTTAGTTTACGCAGCCCCTGCGTGACGGACTTTTTTAGTTTTTGGTCTTCTGTAAACCGCCACTCATCCTACTCATATCATATTAACAATGAAGCACTTTATTTGAAGCCTAAATGCCAAATATTGTTCTTATTAAACATTTAAGTTTTGAGATAAATGCAAATACGTAACGCAGGCGGGAAAGTCTGTTTAGTCAAAGGAGTCCCTGCGTGACGGACTTTTCTATATACGAACCATTTAGGATCTCAACCGTACGTAGGTCAAGACAGGCCCTAAGCTCCTCGAGCCTTCTCTCCGTGAATTGAAAGGCGGAACAAAGGGCTGGCACATAATGAAATAATCAGTGAGGAGGCGGATTGGCAGAGAGATGAAGCAGAGAGAAACGAGCCGAGGAGGAGGTATTAGTCTGAGGAGAGAGAGAGGTAGCTATTGTATTGAGGAATCCTCAGAGAGCTAGGATCATTATAAAACAAACAGGGCCTCCTCGAGGATCTAGCTTACTGCTGTACTCTCTAACAATCCCCGTCTCTCCTCATTGTTTGCCCTCCCGCCCTAACGACATCAACAACAAGTGTATAGCCCGCCCTTCCATGTTTCCCTCTTTTCATCACTTACCTACAATCTCAAGACAACAAAATGACTTATTTCGCTTATTTTTTTCTCCCATTTTCATTCATTAACGAACATGTTATCTTCATTTCATTTAATGAACAAGAATTCGCAAAAATCATCCACTCGGGCAGCGCACTCTGAACTGAAAATGTATTTAGGTAAGGGTTTAATGAAATCTTATAAAAATACTTTTAGGCACTTCCTGTCATTTCGTGCTACTTGTGACCATTCTTCATAGCTATCGCAGAACAACTTTTTAGTTACCAAGACAGAGTAAAAAAGAGTTTTCATAAAATCAGGTATAAATTTGATTTTGGGGAGCGAACTATCCTGATGAGTTTGTAAATTCAACTATTATAAAATACACCAAAATGATGGGACGGGGGGAGGGAGCATTCGGCATAAATTTGGTTTTGGGGAGCGAACTATCCTGATGAGTTTTTAAATTCATATCTCAGAAAATAAGCTAAAATTATGGGGGTGGGGGCATTCTGCATAAATTTGATTGCGTCCCAATTAGCACAAATGGTTGTTAATAAATGAAATTTTGGCAGATTTCACTTAAGGGAAATCAGTTATTGAGATCGTTCTCATGACGTGATTTTTGAAAAATTTCCTCAAATGTCCAGCGTTCCTACCCAGGAGATGACGAAAATGAGCCCCATATATATATATATATATATATATATATATATATATATATATATATATATATATGTTACTGTAAAACCCCGGAGTGTGGTAAATCCTAAGATTTACCGGTAAATCTTAGGATTTACCAGAAGCGTTGGTAAATGTCCGATTTTGTCTTTCAAATCGGACTTTAGCCAGTAAATCTTAGGATTTCCCAAGAGGCTCGGTAAAAGCTAGAATTATCTCAATCAGGATGCGTCTTTCGGACTTTTACCAACAGATTTTGGTAAATCCAAACATTTCCCAGCGTCTGTTGGTAAAAGTTGGAATAAAGGTTATTGGAAATGAAAATTTTAGAATAAGTTTTATTATTATTTGTTATAGCATGGGAGAGAATTGTGACACTTTGAATTGCACTTCATATTCGCTAACTTGCACAAACATTTCTTATTTGAACATTTTTTTTAAGCAATTACATTTTTTTAAACCCTGGCCACCAACCAATGACTGTTGGCGAACTGCGGTGCGAAGGCTTATCTCTTCGTCGGGCACTTCATCAGGAGACATGAAAATGAGGTAGGGGGGAGTATCCCTGTCCCCACTCCTCTTCACTGGACATTTACCAATGAGCCTTGGGAAATCCGCACATTTACCAAACAGCATTGGTAAAAGTACGAAATCTCACATTTATTTAATGTTTTTCGGACATTGACCAAGCTAGACGGTAAAACCGGGGATTGTCCAACTACTATGCGGTAAAAGCTCGAATTTCGGACTTTAACCAGTGCTCCTAGGATTTACCGGTAAGTCCTGACATTTACCACACTTCGGGGGTTTACAGTAATATATATAAATATATATATAAATATATATATATATATATATATATATATATATATATATATATTTGAACGGGCCTCATTTTCGTCATCTACTGGGTCTCTGGGGGGTTATCTCCGTTACTATACGTATGATCGAAACAGTGTATAGAGCAAATCTTATGCAAAATGAATGATCTACAAATATTGTTCTATACGTATTTTCTGTATCATGAATATTAACCGAGATATTTGGACTTTATAGTTTTCAGCTTTCATTAAACCCCCACTCCTACTCATGCAATATTAATAATAAGCTGTTGTATTGTGAAAAACCTCATCCCAAAGTTAAATACCAAAAATTGTTTTCATTGAATTTTTACTTTGTGAGATATATGGAAATAAGTTCTGTTGGCCACCGCCACGTCTTTCGTTCTTGGATTACTAATATGTGAATAATTGAGATAAAAATATTCTGATTCATTATAAATTACACCAGTAATCATAAATTACTACAGTAATTAGGTTTTAATAAAATTAATGTTATATTAAGATATATTTCAATAATTGTGTTTCTTTGGCGTGAAGCATATTTCTATCCCTCTGTTCAGCTCTCTGAGGTTGGCTGACCTGTTTGTTTACAATTCAGACGCTTTCCATGGAAGGTTATTAAAATTGACTGAATGATATATCACTTAATATTCATGGGGGAGTTGTGTTTGTTACCAGTATGTTGATTTAGCCATTGTAATACTTCACGTGGGAAATCTGCTTAGTTAACGCAGCCCCTGCGTGGCGGACTTTTGTCGTAATCTGGTCAATGCTTTAAGTAATGTGCGTTGGTACAATAGCTCACAAAAGGAGGGAGGAAATACGCTAAATGGTCTAATATGGGTGGCAGAGGTTCTTTACGGTCCAAAGCCCCTGATAGTATGTAACAAAATTAATTTCAATGGAGTATATTTAATTTATTTATTTTTTAATTAAATTATATAAATATGTCAACTGTTTCACTTTCAAAGCGAGAAAGGTTAAGGTACAGAATTCCCTTCAATATTAAGTTATTTATTTTTTCCATTTCCTCAGCTCAGCTTGTCTCTTTCTTTTGCCGACCTTAACTTTCCTTTTCCTCCTTTCTCATTTAAATTTATTGGAGGGCTGAAGGCCTTGAGAGAGCTTGTTGCCGCAACTCAATTTCCTTGAAGGTTGGACGTCAGGAGCAGGGAGGGGGGACGGCAGGAGGAAGTGCATAACTCTCCCTTTGGAGAATTGGAAACAGTACTGAGTCTCGAAGGGTATGGTAGGGGGTGTGCTACTGGTCGAGAGAATCGATCCAACTGGCGGCATATCTGTCAGACCGATGGTAATTGACCATTCAATATGGCCACCGAGAAATATGCTGGTCCGAAGGGGTGTATGTCAGAAGGGTTGGCCGCTACATCAATTCTCCTACTGGTGTTTATTTCTTTATACCACCCTCAATAGGATACTTCAAATAAATGCTATTTATTGACGTCACTTTTATGTATCTACTGCTAATCGGGACGAGTTATCTTCAGGTTACCACCCTCTACTAGCTATAGTGGGACTAAGGATTTTTCAATGACTCTAGGTTTATCAAATTCATTAAGACCAACGCCTTAATTCACATGGCTTACCTGATCCTCTACAAGAAAAAAAGCTGTTTTCTTCTGTTATTCTAAGGACTCTTAGTTCCATCTATTAATATTATACAAATATCTATCATCGCAGACCTATATCACTAAATTTTAGTCTCTTGTGGTCTCTTATTAGCGGAAAGAGGATTATTTAAGAAACCAACAATATATAAAAGTGTATTTACTAAGTTCTAACAAGGCATAAACTAATTACAAAAATAATTACTATTTGATAAGAAAACCGCTAAACGGCAACTAAAAAGAAACAGCATGAGATAAGAAGGATACAACACTAAATAAGATGATTCTGGACGAAGCTTAATCATACAAAAAGGACATTGTGTACGCTGCGGAAGGGTGGAAACGGTGAAAGTCGTACCTAGCCGTGAGGCCTTAGCCGACTTCCCCTCTCCATTCCTACCTCCAGCCCACTGGTGGGAAGGTGCCCTTGCATGCCCCTAAAATATGCTTTGGCTCGTATGTCAGCAAGCATGCAAAGGCCGCCCCCAAGATATCCTTGCTCAGACGCAATATCGTAAACAATGAAGGTCTACTGAGGTGCGATTATTGCTAGTTGAATACAAAAAGGACAAGCTCAACGCATGGGCAGACAAAACAGTATACAGAAAACAACACTGCCTCATCAATTGTGTAGATAGGAATAGTCTAGCAGCACATGGTCACGTTAAAGTGGTTTAATTGACAAAGCAGGCTACTCAGTGGTTGCAAAAATAAACGTACACGAATATTTGATTACCGTAATACATCAAGGACGATCCCCATATAGAACTGGAATGCAATAGAATCTGGCGCCTGATCAGTCCGATTCTAGGCATTAACAGTGCCGGGGTCCTTTAGCAGATTTCTCTTAAGGAACGAGATTTTCTTCAAATGGCCATCGATCCTACCTAGGGGATGACAAAATTGAGGTCCGATCAAAAATATATGCATATCTACCTATATATATATATTTATCTATTCACAGTCTAGCGGTCGCAATTTTTGTTTAATTGTTGCCAAGCTCAATATTTAGACGTTTAAGTAAAATTAAAGATCAAGCTCATTAATGGCTGAAATCCGATTTGAAAAATTCGAATTGTCTCCATTACAATGTGTCGAGTCGAAAAATAGTATAAAACTAATCTTATTGGAAATGTAATACATTCAATTTCCATCTTAAATAACCGCGCGAACAGCCTTCAGTCAGCTGGAGATTCAGTCCCGTCACTTAAAAACACAACGTTTTTTAAATAATTTCATGTATTGCCTAGTTTGGTTAGAACTTCTATCTTTTCAGTTACACCGAACCTTCCTTTTCTAATGTATTCTTGATTAATGCAGTTGCCATGGGTTAAAGAACATTCAGGTACATATGGATTGTAATCGAGTGAATAATCAGTAAAGTATGTAACGCAAAATAAGGTTTAATCATTGTAAGAATTTTATAAAACTTCAAATATTAGTGGAGAGTAATAAAGATTGTGACAACTTCAATAAAATTGAAAATTTAACAAAAAGCATAAAGCATAAGACTGATCTTAAAATAATACGGGACTTAGTGCTTTTGAGATGAGGTTCTCTTTGGATTGCATTTCTCGCAGATCATATAAAAATTAGAATTCTTTCAAATCCTATTATGTATTAGACTAAAACTTATGTCAGGCAAGAAAAAACGCCTCGTTCCTTCACTATTCTTTATTTGTTGCGACAGAGCGCTTTCAGAGCATACGCTCCATCATCAGTGCCCTGCTGGCAAACAAATACCATAAAAAGTTGTACAATATGTCATTTAATTGAGAAATTTGGAAAATATATGTACACGTCGATGGTCGAGAGTTAAAAACATACAACTTTAAATTACAACCTAAAAATCAGTGTCCCAGTGAATATTTACAGAAATAAGAAAAACTATTTTTACAGATTAAAATTAAAAACTTGTCAGTAGAACATATACACAATTTTAATAAATAATTAAAATAAATAAATTAATATTTACAGTTAAAAAGTCTAAAATAGAATATATAGTAAAAAACGAATAGTCCAATTAAAATTAAAAAACCAAAAATGAAAAAATGAAGGAACAACCACCGGAGGAGCTACAGAAAACAATACATACAAAAAAACGTAAAAGAAGAAAAATAGAGAAGCGAGACAATGACTAACCTCTTCACAATGATGTAACAGGAACCAAGGATTCCCTGTGACTGAGGCCTCGGGACCGGAGAGCCATGAGAGAGGCTTCCGAGACATGCCTCAACCTGGTTCCTTCTCCAGTCTTATTAATATTCAGGCCTCCTTTTTCCATCCTATCTTGCTTTATGAATAGGTTTTCGGCTATGCTCAGGGTCTTGCCTTTTTTTGCTTCGTAGAGGAGCTCATACTTTATAGCTGATTTCTCATGACCCTCCTTCTTGGTGTGGGCATGGAACTCTGTGTCTCTGGTAACATGCTCTTTCAGCCGGGTTCTGATCTTTCTTCCACTTTGACCGACGTACAATGCCTCACAGCTAGAGCATGTTACCCTGTACACTCCCGACTTGTTCAGTGAGTCAACAGGATCCATGACCCTCGGGAGCATTGCTTTCAAAGAGTGTCGACTTTTGAAAGCAGTCGTCATCCCGAGTGTCTTGAGTTTGTTTCCTATCTTATGAGACACAGAGCCCAGATACGGAATAGAAAGAGGGAAACGTACGTCCTTATTTCGGTTCATCTGAGCGTCGCTGACCTCCTCAATTTTAAATAAAGGGCTTAAATTTTGTCCTAAGGTCGCACCAGGGGAAGGGGATATAATCGATCTCATGGTAGCTGTAGAAGGTATTGATTGTGATAATGTCACGATGAAGGAAATAGCTATTGAAATCGAGAGGTTTTTAAGTTCGGATTCTCAATGTGGTTCTCAGAACAAAAATAATAATAGTAAACTCATCCATAATAAAAATAATTCCGCAAGGGTCTTAAAGATAATTAAGAATATAAATAAAAGGTTAAAAGAGAACAATTTGATTGTTCTTAAGGCCGATAAAGGCCAAGGTTTAGTCATTATGAGCAAAGATGAGTACGAGAACAAAGTGTACTCTTTGTTGATTGAGGAAGGCTGCATCCAACTAGCACGTGACCCAACGGACTCGTTCAATACAAAAATAAAAGAAGCTATATTACGAGCCCCTAATCTATTTAAAAAGGAGGAATTGCCATACCTAGTACACATGAATCCACTCCCCCCGTTGCTATATTGTTTACCCAAAGTTCATAAAGAAAACCACCCCTTCAGACCCATTGTTTCATTTAACTCGGCTCCTTCGGAAAAACTCAGTAAACGCTTAGTACAAATATTTAAAAATCTTACTAACTTCAAACCCACCCACTCAATATCCAATAGTAGTGAGCTTGTCTCTAAATTAAACAGTGTTTCTTTCACGGAACCAAGAATCTTGGCATCATTTGATGTTTGGGAATATTCCACCCCCACACGTCATCAAGGTGTTCGAGACTTTTTTCAAAAACAAAAATGTCAATCCCCTAATTTCAAACGAATTTGTCAGCTTACTCTCGGTCTGTTTGGGTCAAAATTATTTCAAATTCAGTGGCAGCTGTTACAAAATGGACCATGGTTTAATTATGGGATCGGGGAACAGCCCTCTAGCTGCCTATATGTTTATGAACTACATGGAGGAAAGGTATATATTGTCCTCACGCAACCCCTACTTCAAGTCCATTGAGTTCTGGGGTCGCTATGTTGATGATATTCTTATCGTTTTTAAAGGTACCATGCTAGAACTTAATGGGTTGCACTCGTACCTGAATAGTTGCCATGAGACAATAAAGTACACCCTGGAAGTAGAGCAGCATAATAAGCTGTGCTACCTAGATTTGGAGATAGAGAAGCGAGGTAGTGGACATTCTTTTAGTATTTTTAGGAAGAGGCCATCGACAGACCTGATAATACCGGCGGATTCTTTCCACCACCCCCAATACAAGATGTCAGGCCTGATTTTCCTCGTAGACAGGCTGTTGAATGTGCCCTTGGATGAAAAGAAATATGAAGCTGAGCTGCGCATTATCAAGTGCATAGCATTCAACAACGGCTACAAGGATGGGGTGGTGGACAGACTAGTCCAGAAGAGAAGATATTATGGATGAGTTTACTATTATTATTTTTGTTCTGAGAACCACTTTGAGAATCCGAACTTAAAAACCTCTCGATTTCAATAGCTATTTCCTTCATCGTGACATTATCACAATCAATACCTTCTACAGCTACCATGAGATCGATTATATCCCTTTCCCCTGGTGCCACCTTAGGACAAAATTTAAGCCCTTTATTTAAAATTGAGGAGGTCGGCGACGGTCAGATGAACCGAAATAAGGACGTACGTTTCCCTCTTTCTATTCCGTATCTGGGCTCTGTGTCTCATAAGATAGGAAACAAACTCAAGACACTCGGGATGACGACTGCTTTCAAAAGTCGACACTCTTTGAAGGCAATGCTCCCGAGGGTCAAGGATCCTGTTGACTCACTGAACAAGTCGGGAGTGTACAGGGTAACATGCTCTAGCTGTGAGGCATCGTACGTCGGTCAAAGTGGAAGAAAGATCAGAACCCGGCTGAAAGAGCATGTTACCAGAGACACAGAGTTCCATGCCCACACCAAGAAGGAGGGTCATGAGAAATCAGCTATAAAGTATGAGCTCCTCTACGAAGCAAAAAAAGGCAAGACCCTGAGCATAGCCGAAAACCTATTCATAAAGCAAGATAGGATGGAAAAAGGAGGCCTGAATATTAATAAGACTGGAGAAGGAACCAGGTTGAGGCATGTCTCGGAAGCCTCTCTCATGGCTCTCCGGTCCCGAGGCCTCAGTCACAGGGAATCCTTGTTTCCTGTTACATCATTGTGAAGAGGTTAGTCATTGTCTCGCTTCTCTATTTTTCTTCTTTTACGTTTTTTTGTATGTATTGTTTTCTGTAGCTCCTCCGGTGGTTGTTCCTTCATTTTTTCATTTTTGGTTTTTTAATTTTAATTGGACTATTCGTTTTTTACTATATATTCTATTTTAGACTTTTTAACTGTAAATATTAATTTATTTATTTTAATTATTTATTAAAATTGTGTATATATTCTACTGACAAGTTTTTAATTTTAATCTGTAAAAATAGTTTTTCTTATTTCTGTAAATATTCACTGGGACACTGATTTTTAGGTTGTAATTTAAAGTTGTATGTTTTTAACTCTCGACCATCGACATGTACATATATTTTCCAAATTTCTCAATTAAATGACATATTGTACAACTTTTTATGGTATTTGTTTGCCAGCAGGGCACTGATGATGGAGCGTATGCTCTGAAAGCGCTCTGTCGCAACAAATAAAGAATAGTGAAGGAACGAGGCGTTTTTTTTTACCTGAGATAATTCCTTCACCATCCAGCACCTCAAAAATGGATAAAACTTATGTGTTGTAAGTGAATTTTTTTACAGTAACGGAGATATTTCGAATTTTCAAAATTCTCCCCTCTAATCCCCCCCTCCCCTGGTCCGATTTTAGTTGTTAACGAACTTAATCTTTCTTTTTACATAAAACGACTTAATATCGAGTTTGGTAACGATCAAACAATAATTGCGACCTCTAGAGTGGTAACAGACAAATATATATATATATATATATATATATATATATATATATATATATATATACTAGCTCAGATACCCGGCTTCGCCCGGGTATTCATTTGAGGCTGAATGGTGATGGTATTTTTTTGGCAAGGCTTTGCTTTGCACAATATTTTGACATTTACCCGTCCCAGTGTTTTGGGTTAATACCCGTTGTTGGTTGATAATAATAAAATTAATATTTTATGTAAGTATTCACTGTCCTCCAGATTGTCATATTTCCCGTCTCCTGTGCATTATGCATAGATTTCAGTTATTAAGGACAATATATTAACCTAGATTTGAATTAATTTTTCCAGGTGAGGTACCTCATAGTTCAAATTGGAATGAATTGTTGAGCATATCAATATTTCTACGCAAATTACTTGCTCCACACATTGTTCCTGGAGAAATGTATAAAAAAAAAAAAAAGAAAAAAAAAAGTTAATCTAAATAACAAAGTAAACAACTTTTGTTATGTGCATGTTTGTCGAAAAACATATAGACAATGAAATATCGCAAATTTTTATTTCAGGCCTCCTTTATAACCCCCACACCCGTTCTAACCTAAAAATTTTAATATAGCTTATAATAATGGAAGAATTAAAGCTAATTGACATACCGAGTTCTTTAGTTCGGTTTAATCGTTAGCGCCCAATGAAATAGTTGACTCCCGCTTTATTTTATAGTGTATATCTCGTTTACACTTTGTTAAAAGATAAAAATGAATATCACAAAAGTAACTCTAAATAACAAAATTAACAACTTCTGTTATGTTCATATTTGCCGAAAAACAAATAGAAAACGAAATACTACTATTTTTAAATTCAGGCCCCCCTTACAACCCCCACTCCTCCCCGTCCCTAGAAATGTTAGTATGGCTTATTACAAGGAAGGCGTTAGTGCTAATTCACATACCGAGTTTGGTTTAGTCCGGTTGAGTCTTTTGTGCCAAATAAAATTGTGGACCCCCGCTATAGTTTTTAGCGTATAATGCCTTTATACTTCGGTATACGACGATAGTCTATATAACAAAAGTTCCTCTAAATAACAAAATAAACAACTTTTGTTATGTGCATATTTGCCGAAAATGCAATAGGAAACGAAATACCACTATTATTAATTTCAGGCCTTCCTTATAACCCCCACTCCTCCCCGTCCCTAGAAATGTTAGTATGGCTTATTACAAGGAAGGCGTTAGTGCTAATTCACATACCGAGTTTGGTTTAGTTCGGTTGAGTCTTTTGTGCCAAATAAAATTGTGGACTCCCGCTATAGTTTTTAGCGTATAACTAATTTATACTTCCGTATACGGCAAAAGTGTATATAACAAAAGTTACTGTAAATAACAAAATAAACAACTTTTGTTATGGGCATATTTTCTGAAAAAGCAATAGGAAACGAAATATCGCTATTTTTAATTTCAGGCCTCCCTTATTTGTCTTAGAGAATATTAATATAGGCTAAAGTCTAAGTTGGGCTAGTAGTAATATACGTACCAAGTTTCATAAAATTCGGTTCAGCCGTTTATGCGTGAAAAGGTAACAAACAAACAAATAAACAAACAAACAGACACCAAAGAAACAATATGCAGTTATGGTGTCTATGACATGTTAAACGAAAAGTTATCGTGAAATTTCGCAAAAAAAAACAATGTACAGACAGAGGTTACAATTTTATATATATATATATATATAGATACATACAGTTTTGAACGGACCTGATTTTCGTCATCTCCTAAGTAGGATCGATGGATATTTGAAGAAAAATTTCGAAAATCGCGTCATGAGTGCGACCTCAATAGCTGATTTGCCTTAAGGGAAATCTGCTGAAATGGTTCAATCTGTCTCCCTTCCCAGACAGAACAAATAGATTAAACTAGTATAGGACTATTTCCTGGTTCTACAACCTGATCTAGTTTGCCCCTCGGGATGCTGCGCCGGCCTCACCCTTGACCCGGGTCCATACAGCTTGTTATGACTCCCCTCCCAGATCTGGTCCACTCTCTCACCCCACAAGCAGCGCCACTTAGCTCAAAACTAGTTGTCTAAAATACAATTTCCTGCTTAGGCAACCTGACCTGGTTTCACCCTTCGGATGCTGTACTGTACCTTGCGCGATCTTTGACCTCGCCACTCAGGGCCTGTTTGGCCTCTCTTCGGAGATCAGGTCCACACCAGCCCCTCCAGATGAACCAGCCTAGAACCTACACCTCAATTTCCTGCTTCGACTAGGTGATCTAGTTATGACCTGTAAAGTGAACCCATCTTGAACTTCCACCTTGAGTTCAAACCCGACTTATGTCATTCATTTTCCTTTGAGACTACTTGTCATTGCGAAACTAAATCTAAACATAAAGACAACCTTAGTTTATCACTATTCTATCCTTACTAAATTATAATACGCAAAGTTTATTACTATTAAAAGCATTAGCATACCTCCTTTTATTAGTGGATTTTATTTATTATCAAATTTTTGCTGCCTCTCTTTTGTCCCTTCGAATGTATCCGCAGCATTTTTTATCAATTTTAATATGAGCTGTAGCAAATATGTATTCCAATGATAATTACAGAATGTGGCTCAGGTTAGAGTTAACCTTAAAGCGTTTGCTTTAATCTCACATGGCAAACCTAGAGTGGCGAGTTCGATTCCAGCCTGGGCCAATAGGAATTTATTTAGTGACGAACTCATTAAAGAAAATCCTTCAAAAATTTCTTCAAATGTACATCTATCCTACCCATGAGATGGCAAAAAAGAGGTCCGTTCAAAATTGTATCTACACACACACACACACACACACACACATATATGTATATATATAAATATATATATATATATATATATATATATATATATATATATATATATTGTGCTCTAGTGGTAACGATTTTTTATTGATCGTTTTTTTTTTAAATAATGATCAAGTTCGTTAACAGCTGAAATTGGACTGGTGGAGAGGGGTTACAGTGGAGGATTTCGAAAATTCTTAATATATCCGTAATTATGCGTCGGATCGAAAATTGTATAGTTCCAATGTTATAGCAATTGTAATGTTATAAGTGCCTTTTATCACTATCATGATTATTAACGGAGATATTTGCATTTTTTAGTTTTCGGTATTCAGTAAACCCCCACTCCTACTCATGTCATATTAAAGTGATAAAGTGATTGTAATCCACTTAGGTGGTGTTGATCAGTTAAATTACAATGGGTAGATTATTCAATCAGTGAGGTGCTATGATTGGTATAATCTCTAAATTAATCTTGGGGTATTATAGTATCAGCTTCCACCCCTTCCACACTTCGGGATGTGTACTGAACCAGTGAACCAATTCCACTTCCAGAGCCAGGTATTGCTAATCAGTTTTCAGATTCGTTCGCTAATTCCCGGATATCATTTTTAATTTTTTTTGTTCATTGTGATCTTCGCCAAAATATATATTTTTTTTCCCCACGTGAAAGTAAAAGCTAAATCCATTAACTTTTGAAAATTTACCAAGAGGAGTCTAGTAGAAAAGTAAATGCTATATGGAAGAAATCGAAAAATTAATTAATAACTAATAATAAATTAAATGTGCCCTAACTTAAATTTAAAACTTTTTTTTTATTAGGAAACATTAGTAATATTAGTACTCACCTTTAGTTAGTTTTCTGGAAATTTGGCAGGAGGGTGTATATTAAATTCGGTATTAAAATCCCTCAATGATGTTTTAATGTGCAATAATTTTTGAACTTTATTTCTATACACAGATGGGGATTATTTTCAACTAAATCTTATTTAAATGTTTTTTTTTTTACTTTATGTTATAAAATATTTCTACATACTTTTCAACACAGGTCAATAAGGTTTATAATCACTTTCTCTGATGATTGTGATAACAATTAGAGTTTTTAAACACAAAAACGACAATATTTGAGTTCTAAGAGTCAAGTCCACTGACCATTTATAGAAAGTTTATAAAGCTCTCACAAGAAAGTCAAATTATTTATTTTTATAAAATAAAATAAAGGGTTAGAACCGCCAGTATAAACGATACTGTTGTCATATCAGTCGGCGAAGACCGTCATTACTGGCTGATGGTCGAGCAGCGCTTTCGATGCGAAGGGGTCATCTTCAGAGAATGTAACTCTAGACGTTTTGAAAATCGAAAGCGCTTGCTAGACGTACGCGATCATCATCCAGTAATGACGATTTTTCGACGAGTCTTCAACGACAGATTTGTTCACAAGACTTTGCGTGGCTCATTGCTGTTCACTACTAAGTTAATGTGTCAAATCATTTAATTAGAGCTACGTTGTAGAGACCCCTGACTATAAAATGTCAAACTGCTTCGAATTTAATCCTTTAGTGATTCTTAAATAAAATTGGGGCTCAGGTAAGCAATGTGAGTTAAGGCGTTGGTCCTAATCACATATCGTAAACCAGGAGTGGCGAGTTCGATTCCCGCCTGGGCAATAGGAAGGCATTTAGTGACGAAATTATTAAAGAAAATCCTTAGTCCCACCCTGGATCGAAAAGGGTGGTATCCTTTAGATAACCCTTCTAATTAAGTAGCCGTAGTAGCTTAAAGTGGACTTAAATAAACAACAATTGAAATAAAAGTAATTCAATTGTACGCTAGCTCGCACATATATGGTAAATGTAAATATTCCATGTAAATCCGTACATTTTCGCCAGATCTGCAATTCAGAAAAAAAAACAGACCACTGAAGCAGATGGCCGATCTCTTCACAATCAATATCTTTCTGGCTATTTCTTTTTCAGCGATGGAGCCTAAAAAAATATTATGCTCATGTATATTTTTTTCTGTCGTGTGCAGGAGCATCCCTCTTGTTGTTAATTTGATATTTCTGATTTTTGTCAGTTTGGTATCATCTTCGACTGATATACGGAAGATAGAATATTTATTCCACTTATGTTTTGCATTGTATGGCTCTAAAACGTATAGACAAGGATATCTCTTGGATTAGTTTCATTGTAAACGGAATAGAACTATACGAAAACCTCACATGCTTAGTTCAAGATAACATTTTTATTGTATGCATAATAATTCGTTATGCAGGTAGACAATGGTACCGCCGAATAAAAAATAGTCTTTAGACCAATGCTTTTAAATTTAATTTATCTCGCGTAATAGCTTTAACCCATTATTATTTTAAAGCAAATCAGGAGGCTTCTTGACATGCAATTAACATTATTAACATAAATGCACTATCAAAAAATCCATTATGAAAAAAATAGTTTTCAAGTAATAAATATAATATATAAAGATAATTAATGTCAAGGAACAAACACTACAAAAAAAAAAATAATGTTCAATTCTTATATAAAATTAAAATTCTTTGGAATCTCCGTAAGAGTCGACTTCTCTTTTTGTATCTTTAACTTTATGGCATAAGTCTATATTAGTTACATATCCTTAAATGTGAACTTCAAAAGAACTCAAATTTAATAATCTTTAATGTATTGACAATTCAACCCTAATTTGAAATAAATAAAATATGTCTTTTATAACTCAGGAAACCGTTAAAAAATGTCATGAAGGTAAAGTACAAAAAAACTTAAAGTTGCACACATTTTTACCTGAATCTGTCGATTAGTTATAAGTGTGAAATATGTCTAAGGGGTAAGATTCCCACGAAAAGTCCACGACATGAAGAAAGATTCGTTAAGAAATAATTACTGAAGCGTGACATAGGAATCCAGGGGTGAGAGACATTCCCCCAGGGACAGGATAGTTTTACACTTGCTGTCATAGATGGGTAATTCAACCCTCTAGGCACACAAAAGCGCGCAGATTTTTTCCCAAGACCTGTGTCGGGCGAAAAAAAAATTGACCCCTTTAGTCGGCGTGGAAAAAAAAAAAGTCCCCATAGAAAAAGTCGAGAGGCAGATGAATAAGACCTGCCATATCCGAAGTCATTATAAGGTAATAGGGGTAAAACTGACGAGTTTCACCCCAAAAACGGGAAGGCACCCCGCTGAGTGTGTTTACACGGCTCGGCTATTCAGCAGCACAGTTTTTTTTTTGGATTTTTTTGTCCCCTCATCCCTTTCAGATCGCTCCAAGCTCGTGGCTTCTGCCATCCGTCTGCACGATCCTCCTGGGATAAGAGGTAGATGATTGCCTTACTGTGCTGTCATGGGCCGGGGTACTGTTTCACCACCCCCGCCTGTCCTCCCAAAACCACCTGTCAGTCAGTTATTCCCTCAGGGCACAGATACCCCTTCCCTTGGGCTCATCCTCAAGTATGAAAAGCATCTGACGAATCACTTATACGTACCATATATTTATAAATTGATACATAATAGCATAAAAGTAATACAAAAATATTCCGAATGATCCATAAAAATAAAAATGTATAAAAGTAAAAACTAATAGAATGCTGAAAATATTTAATCAACGTTAATAAAAAAAAGTGCGCCACGCAAGAGGTGCTTAAAAGATGCAGATTTCCCTTGTGCTAAAATAACAAGCTCATGATGTCATCAATAATTCTATATAATAATAATAATTCTTTATTTCTCACGTAATTTGGTCTATGTTAACTCGACGTGAAATTGAAATTGAAGACAAGGTGATTCGTGAAACAATGTGGAAGCTAGAGCATCAAAAGGGTATTCACACGGACAAATACGAGTATATACAAGTAGATTAAACTGAAGTCATTATGCTTCATCTAAATATGTATTTATTATTTTTCGATGGCTCAGGTTAGCAATGTGTGTTAAAGCGTTGACCTTAATCTCACATGGTAAACCAAGAGTGAAGAGTTCGATTCCTGCCTGGGCAAAGGAAATTATTTAGTGACGGAATTCATTAAATAACATCCTTAGTCCCACCCTGGCTGGGAAAGGGTAGATGGCCCCACCTAATTAGCCTTTGTTGAAAAAATTGAACATTGATTAATAATTTAAAGTTATTAATTTTCTATGTGGTATTATTAGCATTTATAACAAAACAAAATTTTAATTTTATTTACCTATTTATAATACATATATTTCTATTAATATTAATACAAATACCCTAAAACCATGTAATTTCTGTAACGATAAGTGTGAAAAATAAATTCCTACAAGGCAGTATAAAAAGTCCGTCACGCAGAGCCTGCGTTAACTAAGCAGATTTCCCACGTGCTCCACGTATTTGCATTTATCTCAAAACTTATAAGTTCAATGAGAACAATATTTGTTATTTAAGCTTCAAATAAAGTGCTTCATAACTTAATTGAATATTGTTAACATGAGATGAGTAGGATTGGGGCTTTACTGAAGACCGAAAATTGAAAAATACAAATATCTCAGTCAATGATGAAGATAGTGAAAAAATGTACATAACAATATTTATAGAAAATTACATTTTCAATTAGTTTGGTTGTATACAAGTTTTCAATTCGACGCATAATAACGGAAATATTAAGAATTTTCGAAATTCTCCACTTCTAAACCACCCTCCTCTGGTCCGATTTCAGCCGTTAACGAACTTGATTCTTCAATTTGTATAAAAAGATGATATATCGAGTTTGGTTACGATAAGACAAAAATTGCGACCGCTAGAGCGGTAGCAGACAAATATATTGATATATAGATAGATGGGCATTTGAAGAAAATTTCGAAAATCGCGTCATGAGTACGACCTCAATAGCTCATTCCCCTTAAGGTAAATCTGCTAAAATACTAAAAAATTAAACCTAAATGTTGCTCTTCAGTACTTATTGTCGAGTACAAAATGTCCATATTTAATTTGATCTATACTAGGTAAAGATTTCGGGGGTTCTTAAGAATTTGATGGACTTTATCCTTAAAAAAATTACACACAAAAGCATGCAGTAGAAAAAGTAAAATGAATAATTATGGACATTTTATTCGGAAATAACTAACAGTTAACGATCAACTGGTTATATGTTCTCACTGAATAATTGATTCCTGATTTGATAATATTCAGGTCCTATTTAAATAGCGCATAATTGAAAGTAAAATATTCCAAGAAATAACTAGTTACGCAATAATTATTTCTTAACAACAATAAAATGTTTTATAAAGTTTGAAGAACCAACATAGATTGGAGGAAGTAACTTATTTCAGAGAAATTGCGTTGTGTAATGACTTCAAAAGAAACAGGGTTACTACTTCCTCCTACTGACAGTGGTTTAAAGGAAAAATCTCTTTAAATATAGTCCGTTGTCCACCTCTGGGGACTACAGCCACTTATTTCAATATTCTTCCAATGCTAATTATGTAATAACTGTGACGTTGAGATAACGTGTTCCCTTCTATAAAATATATATTATTCTTTAATACGTTAAATCAGTACGTTCGGTGGGATCTGTCGGAATCAGTACTATTACCTGTGTGTCATTCCTGCACGCAAGAAAAGTACATAGACTATTCTGTCTCAGCGTGAAGAGTTTTTTAATTCAGAATTTAGGGGTTTAATTGTTTATTAGCACTGCATAATGACACCAGGAGATGACAAAAATAAGGTCCGTTCAAAATTATATATATATATAATAAAAAAAGCTCTCTGCTAAAAATTCATTCATTGGGGTAAAACAGCCGAGAACGACAAATCAAACACTAGGATTCAAGCTAAGAAACCACCTCTCACCGTGAAAATCCAGAACCCCCCCCCCCAGCTGCAAATGTCATGAAGGTATGATAAGTATGTTTAGATTAACCACAAAACGTGGAAATATATCATAAATTAGACAATACCAGATGAACAATCTGTCATCGTGGAAGACTCTATACTTTGCGAAATATGTAATAAATTTTATCCCCGAAGAGGGATAAATAGACATAAAGCTAGAATCCATGTTACAGTTTTAAATATTAATACTTTTGATAAATGCCAAATATGTGGAAAATTATCTAAATGCCAAAAAATACATCTTAGTAAGGCGCACCCAGAAGAATACAGGAAGACATTGGCTGCGATATCAGAATCTAATTCCAATGTGAATATTTATAAGGCTAATCTAGACGGATCACATGACAATAACCCAAATGATATTATTAGGAATTGGGAAATAAAGTTCAACAATTTAATATTAAGTGAAAGAAATGACAACCTCTTTCAGAATTCACTTATCGAGTTTGTCAATTGGTTACGGACGAGGCAAATGAATGGCAAAGGTCCAATTCATCCAACTACAAAATATTACCAACCGAGACAAAGACGCAAAGATAACCCGGATAGTTATACGTATTCTAGGACGAACAATCCAGAAAAGAAAAGCAAAAGGGATGCAGAGCGTCGTCGAAATCGATATGAATTTGAATTGGCTGAATACCTGTATTATTACAGAAGAAAAGAAATAGTTAACAACATATTAAACAATTCTAATGATCAAGTGAAATGTAACATAAATTCCGAAATAATAAATAAGCATTTCGAAAATATTTTTGAAACTGAAAATATGAACACGTTATAACTATAACACAAATATTATAACTTACCTGACACACCGGAAAATATTATACTAGCTAGTGAAGACATTGAAGCTGCATGTAAAGGGATGTCTTTAGACTCAGCTCCAGGTACCGATGGTATACGGTATATGTAAGAACTATCCGCGACACTAAATGCTACAATGTTCTTACATCGATAGCCGACTATATGCTGAAATGGAGCTTTGTTCCGGAATGCCTGAAGGTTGGAAGGACTGTTCTCATATATAAGTCTGGTGACAAAGACAACATCTCCAATTATCGCCCAATAACAATTTTCTCTGTCATAAGGAGGATTATAGAAAGGACATTGGACAAGAAATTAAGGCGATATCTAGAATTATCAACTCACCAGAGAGGATTTACTTCGTGCCCAAGTACATTCATTAATTCTTCTATAATTAACGGCTGCATTCAAAACGCTAAAAGAAGAAAAAACGATTGCTGTGTTGTGTTTCTGGATGTTACAAAGGCGTTCGATACCATTGGGCATGACCATATCAGGAAATGTTTGTCTACACACCCCATTCCACAAAATTTAAAAGATTTAATTCTTCAACTACTAATAGGGAACAAATTAAGCATCATAGGCCCTTCAAAGCAGAACAAAATAACCATCGATTTTAAGAAAGGGGTAGCCCAGGGTGCGCCACTATCTCCAGTAATACGAGTATTTAACGCTGCAATAGATTTTATTCTCCAAGAACTGTCTGAAAATGAAATCGCTACTGCTTACGATTATTCACTTGTAAATGGCTTACCAAATCTTACAGTTTGTGGTTTTGCGGACGATATTGCCATTATAGCAAGGGATGAAGAGTCTGCTGAACATTTACTGGGCCTTGAAGTGGATTGCCTTCATAAAGTTGGGTTGGAAATAAACAATAGCAAGTGTAAGGTCATCAAAATTGAAAAGGGTATTCTGAAAAAAAGATATTATTTCAACAATTGATGGCATTAAAATTGATTCCATAGGTAACAAGGAAAAAATAAAAAATCTCGGAATTAATTTTGAAGAAAAAATAAGACTTGACGAACCAAATATAATAGACACACTTGTTAAAAAAATAAACTTACTTTGTTCCAGCCCTTTAATGAAGGCAGATCAAAAACTAAATATTATAAATCAGTATATATGGCCCACTATAATTTATCCACTCCAATGTGCTCCTCTGAAAGATCTAAAGCCATCATTTCTTGTGAAAATAGACAAAGTCATCAGAAGCTGTATAAAAGAAATTCTCTCTCTTCCTACTGACACTCCTGATACGATGATCTATGCACCAAGAAACCTGCGAGGATTGGGCGTGTTCAGGGCTGAATGGGAAGCTTTTCTTCAACATCTTAATATTTGCCTGACCCTCATCAATGATAATAACGACTATGTGATGGCTTCAAGAAACATTGAAGAAGAAATAGCCCAATGCTTCAACGGTTTGCATGTAGAAAAAAAGGCTAAAATTGATGTGAGAAAACTTCGCCAGGAACTCAGAGAAAACTCGTTTATCGAAAGGAGTTCCCTCCCATCCAAAGGGAAAGGAATCATCAATTTTAAAGAATGGAAGCCTAGCAACCAATGGGTATCTACGAGAAAGGCCTTTCCTGTTCAGAGTGGTCGACGGCTATCAAAATGAATGTCAATCTGATTCCTGTACACTCAATCCCTGGTAGGAACCTAGGATCAACCCGCTGCCGCCATTGCAGTGAGATTGAAACCCTACCTCATGTCCTAGGTTCTTGCAAATGGGGAGAGTTGATGCGCAACAGCCGTCACCATAAAGTAAGATCAGACATAGCCCAACTAATAAAAAGATACCACAGAGATTGGGAAGTCTATGAAGAGGTTGCATGCAAATCTTCTGATGGGTCGCCGAAACGAGAAGACATCATAATTATAAAAAGAATCGAAAACGAAGGAGTCATCCTAGATCCCACAGTAAGGTTCGAAACCAATATCAACCAGTCAACAAAAGTGGACGAGGAAAAGAGGAAGACTTACGAACCTTGCTGTTGGTACTTCAAGGAAAAATACGCTATTGAAAGATGGAGCGTCAAAGGTCTCCTGATAGGTGCAAGAGGTGCAATATCCAAAAGGACGGCCGAAACTCTAAAAGAATTGGGATTATCCACGAACGACCTCCAGAATTTATCAACAGTCGTTATAAAACATTCGGCAAGAATTATAAATTACCATTTATACAAATAAAGGCACGATGCAAAGCTGCACTCCTTTCCACATGGCCCATCAAAATTTAATACAAATTTCCTGTTTTAAAAAATGTTTTTTAAAAAAAAAAAGATCTTTTTTTTAATATTACCCAGTTGGGCAGATTAGAAGGCTGTCCCTGAGGGGAACCCTCCAGAAGGAGGGCAGCTTGTTTTGTTGTTGTTTTATATATATATATATATATATATATATATATATATATATTTCTAAAATATATTCTAAAATATCTATCTGTTCAGCTCTCAGAAGTTGGCTCACCTGGGTTTTACAATTCAGGCGCCTTCCGTTGGTAGGTTATTAAAATTGGCTGAAATTACCGTTCGTAGTTATTGACTTAATATTCATGGAGGTGTTAATTGTTTGTGAGCAGTATGTAGATTTATTTCTTGTGATACTTCACTTTGGAAATCTGCTTAGTTTTCACAGCCCCTGCGTGACGTTCTTGTATTACTGCACTGTATAGTCTGAATTGAAACCTTGTTCTTAAATACAAAATAATACAATAAATTATGAAATGAACAATGCTTCGTATGCACAAGTTTTTTAAAAAGCAACTTATAACACTACAGGTTGGGCACACTTGTTGAATATTATGGTCCAGTTCTCCCCTCCGGGGTCCAGCAGCTGACCCCAAACTTGATCTAGTTTCCCTTTAAGCTCCCTCAACCTGTAAAGCTTATTCAAATTGGACCTAAAAATGTTTCGAAAACATAACGGGACTCTGATTGCGGCATTTAGGTGTATTCAGCTTTGAGATAAAATGGAAATTCCATTTATTTCCATCGAGAAATCTATTGGATTGTTATTCTGTTGGCTGCACCTGCGACTAGAGGCATGGTCCAGTTCTCCCCTCCGAGGTCCAGCAGCTGACCTAGACCTGATCCACTTTCGTCCTCAGCATCCCTCCATTGACCTTGCACCTTCGTTGACAACAAGTAGTGCTAATACCAACAGGTGAACCGTCAAGTTGATAAATGACCACGTGAAATTCATTTTTCCTTAACTTCAATTTGCTATTTAAGTATTCAAGAAAAGTAAAATGGGAATTGTGAGTTCTCATTAACAAATGGATAGGAACGAAAGATAACATTACAGAAAAAAATTCATTAAAATTTGATATACTGCCTGTGATTGGTCTGTGAGGGAGACTGCCGTCCTGACCACCTCGTGGTATAAGGTCGCTTGTACAACTCCTGAAGAGTCGGCATAAACGACAAGAAAAATTTAGAGTGAAAAAATAAAAAAGTAAAATACATCTAATTTGTTTTTTCATCTGTCGACCTTCCAACATTAAATTCAATGGATATTGGATAGTGGTCACATTTCGACTATATGACGGTTATATTTTATTAGTGGCTCATCGTCAAGGTAAGTTGGAACTATTTCTGCGAATATGTTTATTTCTGCCAAACTTGCTAAATGCTTTATCGAGATTTTACAATTGGCCTGCGTTTTCGGAAGGTTCTTGATCGGAATGACCAAATGTATCAGCCTTTTCTGATTTGTGCCCTTATAACTTTGCATTACGTTTCTTGTTATAGAATAGTAATGAACAAATAATATAAATAAATAAGTTATGAGTGGGGAGAGAGGAAGAAGAGGGCCTTAGAGGAATAGTAATTAAAACTTGTCGGTAGTGAGTGGTTGGAAGAGATGAAGGGTTGATTAGAGGTTAGGGGAAGCTAGGAAGAGACCTGGAGACTGGGGGGTCTGTGGTAGGGCCTGTGGGGGACACGGCCCCCCCTAACAAGGTACAGTGTGGCAGAAGGGGCCTGTGGCCGAGGATTCAATTTTCCTCCCCCCCCCGCCTCCTACTCTCGTCGTGTTCCTATCGATTTAGTATGGGGGCCGGGGGGGGGGGCAATTTCACCTTTAGCGGTCCCCCCCTTGGGGGGTTTCATCTTTTAATACGGAGGAAAGGGCCCCCCGAGCCTCTTAATAAGGGCCTACGGTCATTCCGATACAGGCCACAATCCGGATACCCCCCCCCCTTGCTCCCTTCATCCCCTACCTTCTCCCCCCCCCTCTCTCCCATACACTCTGCCCTACCCAATATTCTCCCAAGAAGGAAAAGATCAAGTAAAATGAGACCCACCCAATTAGAGTGCTCAATATTCCGATAGAACTTTCAACTGAGCGCTCAATTATTATAATAACTAGTGTGACCATACACATTATTAATTATTATTCATGTAGCTATTGGTCTTATTAAATTAAGAAATAATACTTCCAGGGAAGCTGGATGGTACAGAAACTTGTCCTTTGCAATGTGTTTATTTAGATATAGTGCACTTTCAGAGCAACGGCTCCATTTTCAGTGTCTGTTGACATAATCAAAAGCCCTATGAAAACCACACAACTAAGAGTATTTAATTTAACAACCTTAGCCGAAAAAAATCAAATTAAAATACAAGTTAACGGTCAACAATAGATCAAAATAGATACAAATATCACAGAAAAAATATGACTCTCATTACCTAAAAGCTAGTCAACATATAAATAAGATAATAACTGAACTACTAGAATTAACTGCTAAAGTACTACAAAAAAATTACATCTATCCAACTAGATAAGTGAATATTTAAAAAAAAAACAACCGATAACCTTGATAAAATGTAGATTTAAACTTCATAAAATGGAGAATAAGGACAGCAATCTGAATAAAAAGGAAGAGGTAGCCAGGCTGCGACATGTTAGCGATAACGCCCCCTCCAAGTTGCAGGACAGAAGACGCAGTGGCCCGGCAGCCGTGGCTCTGTAACGTTCTTCAAAAAGTTTTTGTCATAGGCTCTCCATCGATTCTTTAGTTTTTACTTCATGTTGTTCTTCCTTTGGCACTTTCCTCTGGTGTATACTTCTTATCTTGCTGTTTTTTAAATAAGTCTTAGATATAATAGTTGTTTTAGGTATTCGTGTTTTTCATGTTATCGGTTTGTTGTTTTTTTTTCCAAGTAGCTTCTCTATTACACCACAATACGAGGAGTGGAAACCAGAGGAAAGGATAGAAGTCCTACCTCATATGTAACTCAGAGCTAATCAAAATTTAAAGTGTGATACTGAGGCTTGAACTTGACGCCTCTAGAATAAACGGAGTATCGCTATACCTGAATAATGTTATATAGTATATGATTAACGCAAGCATAAAGACTGTTTATCAATTACAGAGCTGATCCTTTCCTGTGTTCCGTGAAAGAATATCAAGCTGTATTCAAAATTTGGCTGATGATTATGTCAATTATAAGAACAAAAAAAATCGTCAAAATCTAAGGAGTGTGCAATCTTCTGAGGATTTTTTAATATAAAAGATCCAAGATCAAAATCAGAGTTATTTTTTTTATTTATTTTATTTTATTAAGAATATTATAGTCCGCATTTAAATGCATTTTGTAATGTGATATGCACAATTCAATCGTCCTCCATCGTCCTGCCTGGCAAGGAAGTCAAGAGCTAAGGAGTAATGGCACTTGATAAGAAAATAGCCACTGCTATCACTTCAATTTACACTTTTGGAGATCTCTGGCTCATTGTCTCTTTGAGGCGCCGTGGAGGAAAATAACGATGAGTGGTACTGGAAAGGGCTAGGACTTCTGGATTAGAATGATTGGATAGCCTCCTGTGGAACTATTTGAATCTTAGGGGAATTAGGTCCTTTACAAATGG